>WIPJ01001038.1:1678147-1691704 GCA_018155075.1 Cassiopea andromeda
TTGTTTGAGCCCTGGTCAGATTTCTCCCTGGATCCGCCCCTGACAACAAGGGACAACAACAGCATCATTAAATAAATGACTTTCATTTTATAATATCTATACAGGGTAAAACATTTAGCTAACTGGTTTACAATGTACCCTGTTAAAAATAAATACGTACAAAAGAAAAGAATCTAAATTTACACGTAAATCACAAATAAAACTACAATCAATAACATCTATACAGCCATTAGCAAAGTTTATACAAAATTGTAGATATGGTCATGATATGGTTTAATGTGATGTGAAAGAGAATTATCTAGATACTGAAATAAATTATTGATGTGGGATGATTCTGAAAGCACTTCGAAATTTTCCAATCTCAACCAATATACTGCTTCAATAACCCTCTAAATCATATGATTTACAACAAAATATATGGGGAAATCAACTAGGAAGAACCCGGAAACCTTCAACGCTACGAAACCACTCCAAATAGCGAACCATTCTGTTCCCCGAACCCCTAGAAATGGCCTGAGTAATCCCCTAACATGTTCATGCTTTGAAACAACACTGAAAGTCCTTCTATGCATGACTGAATACCTAAACTCACTGATAACAATTGATAGATGACTTCAAGAAATAAACTATTGATGTGGGATGACTTTATGAAGAATCCTGGATTGAATGAATCACGCACTAAAACAGCGTGTGCATTGGAAAAGGTCATACAGAGTCAGTCAACAAACCATACCACTAATTCGCTACTTCTCATAACACGATCCGCTAGCCGTGCAAAATAATTAACAACATGTTATTTCAGAATGTAACTGAGCGTTTTAGGCTTACAGTACATAGATGTCGGAATATCTAGTTGTCTACATCTTCCTCATGCCCGCTGCAACAGGGGCTAGCTTTGAGGATGTGTGCGAAAGTCAGAGGACGGCAAATGAGGAGAAGAATTTAGATCTTACCTTCAGCATTGGCAAACAAAATGAACAAAGATGATACGATGAGTCCCTTCAGAATCATTGTTCACCACATAAACTACCATCTACTTTCCACTGCAATAGACCCTTCCGCAATGACTCCTATTGACTATGAGGCGTAAAGTGTAATGTTTTCATCATATAAGCATTGCGCAAAAAAGACCACGCGGAGATACGCAAATCTACTCGGATCTACACGGGGCGCAATACCATTGTTAGTTTACCCAGTTTACCACATTGCGTAGTTAATACGCAGACTTAACGTCTAGCATGACCCTTTATGAGAATTTCATGTTTGCTACCATTATGTTAAGTCAACAAAATTTGAAATGATCAGGGAAAGGCGTGGAATGAAATATGAACCCTGTCGTAAAGGCTCGTTCCATAAGAAGCAAGAAACCTGGCCCAAGATCTAGTAGCAAAAATGTCCTGCCTTTTATTTCTAAAAGCTTATTGAAAGTTTCTTAACGAAAAAAAGCGCAGTGAAAACATAACCAAAGCATGGTAGTAGCAAACTATTAGTATCACATGACCATCAGAACCCTTCAGTGTGAGTTAAACAGCAAAAGACAAAATTGCTAAACTTCGAATCTACAAAGTATAAAATTTTCAGAAGAGAAAATGTCGGAAAAAATTTCAAGAAAATATTTTCGGACAAATTTGGAATCTTAAGACAAATGAACTTTCGGACAAAGGTTGACCAGCTTTGACAATGGGGAAGTGAATACCATGACAGGGTACGGAGTTAAATATGAATCTGATTATGATTCAAATTCTTGAAAAGCTTTTATGAAACTCGACTACAAAGAGGCCATTCAATTAGCACGTGCGCATCAAAATAACAAAAACTTGACCCCCTCCTCCTATCGTACGCACATTTACGCTCGCTACGACCCCCATTGCTTAAGTACTCTTACCTTTCTGACCCCCCTATTTCTAGCAGGGATGTTATTAAATATCCAATCAATACTTCCATGGAGAAAAAGACTCTGAGACAGGAAGATAATCATAGCAAATATTTTATGAAACAGTAATAACGTCGTCACCAAAACAGAAAAGTATGATGAAAGTACCATGCACATGAAATTATTACGAAATAAACGCAAGAGGGACTTTTTTGCACATGTACTTAGATTTGTCACCCCACTTACCCCTTATACGCATGGTTTACACTTTTGTCCGACCCCTTACCCCTTTGTGAATATACACTAAATAGAAGACTCCTAAATGTTTGATTTAGAAGCTCCCTCTGGACTTAACTGACAATGGCTAAAAGAAGCGTTCATTTTGTATCAGGTACACAGTAGTATAAAAGTGGAGCGCTCTCATTGGCTGATATTCCATTCTACTTCACAGCGTCACTTTAAGCTCTTCAGACATTTGCCAGGGTGTTCATTCTCTGATTGTTCGACCACTGCACTCTTTTTTTATAAGAACCAGTTAAATTGAAGTTCAGGCTGGCTGTTCTTCACTTTTCAAATTTTGAGGATGAATTATTCTTAATTTGTACTAAGTTGGTAGGGTTTAGGCGATTCAGAAATACATAGAAAGATAATATACAAGACAAGTTTGGATGCTTTGATTGATTGAGAGCCCACTAGCAAAATGTTATATACGAGAAGGTCTTTCTTGCCTATTCATGTCTTTTGTTGTTCTTTAAAAAGAGTGTTGTTGATTTTGTCTTTTTAGCCCCCATTCAGGAACAATTAAGGGACATTTCGAGCTACAACGTAGTAGAAAATGCCGAAAATAAGGAAATTATAAGAGTTTGACTTTGAGTTAGATGACCACTAATAAATAAAGAAAGTAGAGAGTTAGAAAAGTAATAAATCTAGACACAATGCCTCGTTGGATTTGTGGAACTCTTCCTTATTGATCAAAGCTGGTACTATGAAGACAAAGGCTGCGTTTACATGGGACTTTGGAACGGTTCTGTATGGAACCTTTCCACGTAGGTATGGATAGGCTTCCCGTTTACACGATGTCTTGAAACCGTCCTGTGCAGAACCATTCCTTTCCACGTATTCACACATGAACAGCTCCAAACGACAGCCTCTCTCCATTCATCAGGAACAAGAAAAATTTTTGAAAAAGTTTTCCAACCACACACATGTTCTTCGAAGTCTTACCCAGAATTTTTTTCGCGAGCAAATTTTTCACCTATCGTCAACTATCGTCAGTCGAGTTTTCCTTTGCCTCGTTTCTAAGCGTACCTGACGAGAACGGTTCTGGGTGTTTACACGAGAACTTTTGCTCGGTTCCACACGGGACCTACTTTCTAGGTGGACCAATTCTGGTGCTGCGAGCGGTTCTGTCTGGAACGGTTCCGTCAGTTCCTGTGCAAAACACGAGGCCTATCAGTAAGGCACTGGTACGGTTCCACTCGGAACCTTTCCCGTGTAAACGGGGCTGAAATCGTCAACTTGAGAATGCCAACTATCCTTGCTTCAACTCTACGAAGTCTGAATACACTACCAAGTTCACCTGCGTCGTACTGATAAAGTGAATCACGCCACCTGCAGAATGTTGCATTTCTGAATCAACGGAAGGTCATGATCCCACCAGATAGTATTGCTCGTTCAGCATTATAAAAAATTCTGAAATTTGATACTATTTCCAGTTTGTGCACGATAGGACGGCTGAAAAACATAGAATCGTCTTTAGAAGTAATTATTCCAGGCATTTGATTGATGCAAAATGAGGTAACCACAAAAGATATTACTGGATTTGGAAAGATAGGTATGGAATAATAGAAAATATCTCATTATTGCGATGCGAAAGGAAAAATTGCCTCACAAAGTATATTGTTTGTTTTCATAGCTTGTATGATTCTTGCTGTTTTAACTATTTAATAAAATACAATAAACTTCTAAGAGAATGCATTAAGTCACATGACTATTTACTATTACCTATGCAATACAAATAATGTCTCCATGAATTTAGCTACTGATAAAGAATTAATCTTCATTCTAATGTATTTGCTTTCAGAATGGCAAAATCTTTGGAAGTTTTTAAATAGATATATTGCATTACATGAATGATATCAAAAGGATGTGACATTCTTTATCTTAGAGTAACAGAAGAAAGGTAGTTTGTATATGACGTACTAGGAGAAGTAAAGCTCAAATTTATCAGAAGCAACTAGAGGAAAGTACAAAAAATGCCATCACCAAGAAGCAATACAGGAAAGGCAAAACCATTTGAAGTTGGACTACCATCATCAGAAGATAGCTTCACTCCATCAGAAACTTCAGAAAAATATGAAGATTTAATAAATGACTCAAATGGTGAGGAAAGCAAAAAGTATAAGAAAGATCGCCATAGGAAACATAGAACCAAGTCAAAAGATGATGGATCTGACAAATCATCGTTACACTCTAAATATACAAATTCATCAGATGAGAATCCGATGAAAAACTTTCACGTTACTGAAGGCGTTCAAACTGATGATGAGTACCTTGAAAGACTTTCACCAAAAAGTAGTGATTCAGTTGATGAAGCGGAGGAGCAGATATTAATACCAAAACGACATGTCCTACTTCTGATGATTTTCTTGGGATTTGTAAACATATATGCAATGAGAGTGAATTTAAATGTGGCAATTGTTGCTATGGTCAATAACAAAACAATCATTCTTCCAACAGGAGATGTGAAAAAGATTGTAAGCTACTCACAAGTATTTTGAATTGAGCTTCACTATGGCCTAGACACGAAAAGTTGAAACACTATATTTCGTATACACGTCTTTTAATAAGAATGCTTTTGCAAGCCTCAGTGCTGAAGCTTTCTAACTTTCATAATTCCAGTCTCAAAACTTTCTTAACGACTTTCTTAGCAGAATTTTTGAGCTCCAATGCTTCACACATGCACATCAATGGAAAGCGAAAAAGTGTCATGCGCACTATGAATGATAATAAACCGTAGAACACAACAGAGGTGCAAATTTTGGAAAGCAGCCAATATAACACAAATAACACTTTATAAAAAGATGATTTAAATTTTAAATCTAAATACGTTAAAAATTTTCTTAGGCCTCAAAAATCCAATGTTGAGTCTTCTTAACTTTTTGAGCAGTCGAGTACTACTTTCTCATAAGATTCTTTCTTATAAAAGGACGTGTATGTATCGTAACGCGAGTGGTTGAATTTTCAATCATGTTAGGGCTATTTATTCCCAACAAGGGGTAATGATTCAACCATAGTCTCAAAATCTCTACCATTTACTACCAATAATTATTGAACCATAAAATCTACGTCACATATGGTGACTAAGCCCTAGAACGAAACTTCACTTTCTATCACCATTCACTGGTTTATTTGATGACATCCAATAATACCTACTTTGTCAGTTAGGGGTATTTACTTTGGAGGTGAAAATGCTCAATGCTTAAGCAACATTCTCAAATAATTGACTGTCTTGATCCTCAATGATTGTGTTTGGAAGAAATTATCTGAGATCTGAATGCATAGCAAACAGGAATCTTCTGTGTAAGGATTGAGTCATTAGGAAGCACCTTGAATATTTAATCTCTTGATTGTGTATGACCTTGGCAGCAAACGTTGACAACGTAATCGAAAAACATCTTTTTATCACTCTAGCCGCCCGAATTTCATTGGAATTCAAGAATTCAAGGTAACAATAACGCAAAGATTTGCTTTAATCTCCCAAAAAGAGAGTATTTTTTGCTGAAGAGTGTGTCATTCTTTGACCTGTGACATTTGAACAGAAATTAATTAATAGTAGTGACAGTATGCAAAGAACAAGTGAAGCTGAAAATGTATGAAGTTCAGAAGCCTTCCTTTCATAAAGCATAATGATACTCTAGGCAATCAACATTTATCATCTTGTGTTGTACTGAAGCATCTTGCTAGCGATCTTATCATGCGTCACCATCGAGTAAGAGCTTCATCGAATGATTATGGCATTGTGGCACAGCAAGTTTTCCATGCTTGAGAGCGTCCTGTCCATGCATAAATCTTTGCACTGTCACAGAAAGTGATACCAGGTGCGGCTACCAAGGAAAAGTGTCTTAAACACAAAAGCATTAAATGTACCATCAAAAAGGTGTACTTAAAAATGGATTGTATTGAAATGGAATAAGGACTGACATAAAATAATCATATTCCCTACCATTTTGTAGTACATCAGGTTGATCAACAAACTTTCACTATTTTAGGCCAAAACTATGTTATATCTCAACTTTCGTGTGTTATATTTTTCTTCGATGATATCCAATGGCTTCTTTTATCTCCCTTTCCTCAGCAACATTGTGGTTCTCGTTGTCCATTAGCTAGTCTGTGTTGCACTAAAAGGCAAGAGACAAGATTAGTGTGACCTGCATAAATTGCTCATCCACCCCAGAGTTACTTGTTTTACGCAGCATGCCTCTCTCTCATTTCAGGTATCGTTGTTGCGTCATTTTACTATGGGTATTGGGTACTTCAGATTCCAGGTGCATGGATAGCAATGAGAATAGGTGGAACAAAAGTGTTTGGCTATGGTGTATTCCTCTCAGCTCTTTTATCCATTGTTACACCAGTTGCAACGCGATACAGTGTGTATGCATTAGTCATCATCAGAATACTTCAAGGAGTTGCATTGGTAGTAGACTGTTTTTATTGAATGCAATGAAATATAATCTTTAAACATTTCAGTCATTCCCTTCTCATAATCAAATTGAGTAACTACTAAAGCTAAGGTGAAAGCTATTGTAGTCAGAGCTGCCAGTTTGGCCTCCTTTAGGCTACATTTTAGAAATTTAACCTTTTTTGCTGCCATGTGACTGGAAAAAATATCAACTGGCCTAAACTAGTAAATTGGCTAAAATTGGAATTTTCAAAAAATGCAGACTTAGATATTATTGTAGATGAACAATTGACGTCTAATCAATGATTTACTCATAATGAAGATGAAGAGTCAATTGGACTTTGACCTAGTACTGTTACATTCAGTAACTACCTTCTGCCAACCCTTTGATAAGTCATTTGCATAAATCTTTGCTTCAAAGCTCAGCTTCAATATATCATACATATACTATGAAAGTGAAATCATTATTTGTCTCGTTTTCAAATTTTCATTGTTCAGTTGCTTCGTTTTCGATTTTGGCCTAACTTGGCCAGATTTTCTTATAGATTTGGCCTAGAAGTCTGGAGGTGATCTGGCAGTCCTATTTGTAGTTGTCATTTCTTCCCCATGCACTCCTCGTGTATTGACCCACAAATTATTTTCAACAATGTCCCTACTTGGAAGAGTCTGAGTTTTGCTCATTGCAGCTTGAATGGATAATCTGTGACAAAAATGCAGGAAAACTTGCCAATAAATAGCTGAAAAAACAATAATGCAGTAAACAGAGATTCTTTGGCCTACAAATGTATAAAGACAGGAGAATTCTGAATTGACTGCAGATTGTTTTAAGCGAAATCAAATCGAAATTAACTAAACGAAGCTTCCTGTTTCCTTGTGTCGGTTTGAGGGGCCTAACTTTTATCCTTCATCGTTAGCAAAGTTTTCCTTACATAGCATACCTTTTGCACCATGAACGGTAGACTTCTAGAGCTCCAAATCGCTCAATTTGCAAAGCTCATAACAAAAGCTTGTGTACTGGTTAGGTTAAGTGGTGTCTCACTTCAGGGTCTCTTGCAAATGTACTAGAATGGCGGAGGGGGCATGGATACTTCAGTCAATCACACAATGAATATAAATGAAGGCTTTGTACAGCTCTCTAGACAGCTTCATTTAACTACTGAGGGGCATTGCCCCCACCTTTCACTAGCTACAGGCCATGTGCGCAATACTAATGATCCCCCCATCCATCTATAACTCAATTGAAACTATCAGATTCTCATGCTAGATTCTCTGCCTTTCAATTAGTTGACTTTTACTCACATTCTAGGGAGTAACGTTTCCAAGCAATCATGCAATTTGGTCGAAGTGGTCTCCGACTCTGGAAAGAAGTACACTAGTTACTATGGCAATAGCAGGTAATGTGGACGCTTGAAATAAGAGTACGAAGCGAATGTAAAATATGAAGTGGCCATTGAAAGCTTTAGTACCTCGTGAAAAGACATTCTGTTCTCAATAGGTTAAGCCAAGGCTAATCAAGTTCTAAATGAGAAACGTCTTTCACTGTGTCCACACTCCTAAAAGTTCGTCTGATTGGGTCGTCTTCTTATTGGCAGTTGAGGACCTGTAAGCCATTTGCAGCATCTTGATTGGATACTGTAGAACAATATCAGTCTGCGAAGTGCGCTACGATTGCCTCATTTCAAGACAAAAGCAACAGGATACAATGCTAGATATTCTCAAGCTTTACATACATGTACTGTATGCTGTATATCGATAACCGTTGGTGTGGTCTTTACTTTACAATCTATTTGGCTGAGCCCTAGCCAAGTAATGTGGTCACTTGTTTAACTGAGGTATAAGTGACATCGATGTAATGATGTTCCATTTACAAACTGAGGAATGATCAAAGGATAAATGCGGCTTCTCTCAGTGGTGCTAAAAATACTTATAATACTGATGGCTTATATCTAGGGCAACCAAACAGTAACCTTAAAAATAGTGCTTGGTGACCTAAAAATCAAAAAAGTAACAAAAAAGTGACCCAACATCTTGTGGAAAAATATAGGATTACAGAATTTGTTTCACTTCCATTTGAAAATACCCAAAAATCTAATCTAATGCTGACACTCTAATATAATGTAGGCTGTTGTTGTTGTTCAAGATGATGTATTTTCCACTGCTCTGGGGCTGGACATTTCTTTCCTTGACCAAAATCTCCTTCACCTTCCTGAAGGGCTGTTCCGTTGCTGCTGGTGTTGTGAGTTTTGCAGCTGTCCATGCAAATTAGGTTGAAACGTTAGACTGGTGGAGAGGGCTTTGAAAAAGTTCGTCTTTGAATGATGTTCTTAGAAAACACGCAGTGACGTAGTATGAAAAGCTCTGACAGCAGGGACGTAGGAAGCAGTACAAAATTGGGGGGGGTACATGGATTGAGGGACACCTTGGCAGGGTTTCTTGAAGTGGGATTTAAGCACTTTGTCTGGAGATAAAATAATAAATGAAACGACAAAACTCTTTGCATGATAAAAGAGGGCAAGCCCCTAAATGTAAATTAGCTAGAGAGGTCCGGGAGCATTCTCCCCCGAGAAATTTTGAAACTTGGATCCTCTGAAATCGCTGGAATGTGTATTTTGCTATTTATTTTTGCATCGTCAATGCTTTCTCGGTGGGCAACCAAGTTAGATGAAAATGGGCACTTTGCCCGAGTCTTTGAAAAGTGGGGGCACGTGTCCCTTATGCCTCCGGTTCCTACGTCAATGTCTGACAGTAAACTGGCATCTAGTGTGGAGCTCTAGCAAAACTGGTGCCCAGTGTGGATGACAGTCATGTAATTTAGAAACAAATTTCTAACAGTTCATTCAATATTGTGGAGGTAAAAGATTATTTCTGAGGAATATCATTAAAATTTGTTTTATTTTCTACCATAAAGGGTGTCCTGTGGGGAACATCTTGGCAATACCAATAACAGGCATGTTGGCTAAGTACGGTTTCGATGGAGGCTGGCCCTCTGTCTTCTATTGCTTTGGTAAGTATTGCTCGATATCTCAATCTGCAGTTTCCTTTATTGTCACTACACTCTTTTCTTTTTATAAGAATAAAGTCTATAGAATATTGAGGCTCAAAATTGCTAAAATTTAAGAATAATTTAAGAATATTGCCAGGCTCAACCTTCATCAAAACTAAAATATTTTGTTAATCGAATCAAATTTAATTAAGAGTTTCCTCCCAAAACAAAACATTTGTCACTTTGACGCTATATATATCTATATGTTTTAAAATACAATCAGCCGCTCTGTAAGTAATTTCCGTTGTCAAACATGAATATTACTACATTGGCATTGATGATATTGATGGAGTTGAAATAATGCTTTTCGACTAAAATCGTATTTTGACGTGTTCTGTTTGTTCTCGTTGAAATTTATGGAGAATCAACACATCAAAAATGATTTAATATGTTTCTTTGATCTTAAGACGAATTTACACCTTGTGTTGAGCAAGAAAAATTTAAGAATAATTTAAGAATAATCTGAGGCTCAAAACAGAAAATTTTTAAGAATATTGAGGCTCAGAAAAAAATTAGGTATTCTTATAAAAAAAAGAGTGTATTTTTCATTATCACGCAAAGCAGGGTTTGAACCTCCCAATGCTTTTGAACAACCAAAGATTAAGGCAAGAAAACGAATTCACCAGCAATCTACTGAAAGACAAAAGTTTTTGACTGCAACACCTAAATATGTCTATTGGCATTTAACAAAGAGCAGCCAGTTGTCTTAAATATTTTGTATATTAGTACTTTGTCTGTTGATGCATTGAAATCTATGGGTTTTGCTTGGAAAAATCCAGCACTTTCATTTCATTAAAACATTTCATTTCAAAATACTTTTGGAGGGTTGCCCTTCGAAATAAGTGGTTTTCAAGGGGCCCTCCTTTTATATATATATATATATATATATATATATATATATATATATATATATATATATATATATATATATATATATATATATATATATATATATATATTTACTAATATCTACTTAAAAAACAAGGATGAAAATAGAACAAAACTTGAAAAAGGATATGTAGGGAGCAGATAAATAGCGCTATGAAAGCTTGGTCTTTAGTTTTTCCCTAAAAGTTTGAGAAGTATTAGCAGTTCTACATAGAACTTTTTGAATGCTTTTCTTATGAGCCAATTTGCGCAAAGAAACGAATTATATGAAGCTCATTTGGTTTACATTGCAGGCACTTTTGCTCTGATATGGTATGCAGTTTGGGAATACGTAGCTTATGACTCACCAGCAAAGCACCCAACAATTAGCAAAGCAGAAAGGTTCTACATAGAATCATCGATTGGTGGAAACGCATTCGATCCTTTGGTATTATAAGTTTACAATCGGTATACTGTATAAAGATATTATTAGATCACGAAAAATGCCGCAGTATTATTGTTAATTCTCCAAATAAACTACGACGAGGTTCGCAACTGTTTCAGATCGAACCGGCAAACCCCACAAAACCACATTAATTACTCTACAAAGAGCAGCTACTATTTCAGTATCAGATGACAAATTAAATCTGTAGTGACTCTCACAGCTACACGAATAATTAGTGAAATGATGGTTCTATGGAAAGAGACAACCATTTAAAACATGAATCTTGAAGTAGGTAAGGTGCGGCACTTCTCAAACAGACGGCAAAGTGCTTCAAAGACACACCCTATTACATATTTGCTAGTCTAGAGAGCTCTGGTACTTATGATGGAGAAGTGAAACTTGGCAAAAATACTGCAGAGGATGAGAGAGCGTTCTATATTTGGACTTTTATTGAGATCGAAAGCATTGACCACCAGCTGCTAATTACCGATTAGCCCACGCAACCACCAAATTCCATTCTCCGACTTGTGAACAAAAACATGACCTCTATCAATGGGAAAAGATTAAGATCTGGGTTCTAAAGTCTGCCATGAAGTAACCAAGTATAATCTCCGCTGAAAAATTCTTTTTACTGTCATCTAGCGCAAGGAATTGTGGTTAGCCCCACAATTCTTAGCTTGCTCGTTTTATAAACTTAGAACGTAATATGCCTTTTCACAAGCTTACTTAGAGTACCGAATAATCGGAGGGGAATGGGAATAATCTAGGGGATCAAAAATTCTTAGGAAACTAATAATTGGGGGTTGGAATAAACGGGGGGGTGGGAAAATGGGTGGGATTTATAATAGAAAAGACAAAGTGTTGACATAAATGTTTCAAACGAACACATCTATTCACACGCAATTCCATTTCTACACTGTTCCTTACTCTTCTGCACCAGGTCTCTATTTGGTTGCGCACTGCAGTGAACTGAATCTCCGAGAACTGATCTCCGATTATCTAAATTTAATAATAAGGGGTTGGTATAATAACGGGAGGTTGGAAAATTTTCAAGAAATTGATATTCTAGAGGGGACAACGACTCTAGAGTATGTATGAAGTGCAATGACTAACTAGAAATATACCTGTTCTAAATCAAAGCGAGGCGTAGCGGCGGGGCAGAAGGAGGTTATCCAACCTCATAATGATATATTATGTAATCTCATAGCCTCTACTATGAGTAATGTTCTCCAAAAGAAAATGCAAACCCTTTTATGGCTTCTATGTACCTTAGGTTCACTAGTTACGAAAGTTCATTTGGGAATTAAGCGATCGTCCTCATTCCTTCCCTTTTAGTGAAAACTTTTGGTGAGGTATAATAGTTGCATGCAATTCTAAATGCCAATTAATCTGCCAAAGCAATTTTTTAAAGCTAGGATTGAGAAATAATGGCTTACGCAATTTTTTGCTGCCATTTCCCTCCCACGTCCTACCATACATATTTAAATGTTCGGCAAGTCTCTTAAAAACAGTAAAGACAACAATATGAACTACTAAAGATATGTCACATGAAGCATTTTGCTCATTTATGACAATATATAAAAGATATATAAATACATATAATTTATATAAATATATGTAAGTAAATATATAATATGTAGATTTTAAAGATAATGTTCTTTTTGCAGAAAGAAAAGCCTCCATGGAAAAGTATATTAACTTCAATCCCGATGTGGGGTATAAGTGTTGGACATTTTGGAGCATGTTGGGGTTACTACACCCTCTTTACACAAATGCCGACATATTTGAAGGACATTCAACATTTAGATATAAAAACGGTCAGATTGCTTTCTTGAAAGGTTACTTCTTTCTTTCATAGACTGGTTGTGTTATACATAGTTAGAATGATTTAGTGTTACATTAGTATGGTATCGATGAAGTACAACGTGAAAAACTTAAAAAAATGCTAAACATGTACCACTAATGCTGATATTCTCATAAATCATCATGTGTTCAACTGAATGCGTTTATTTTAGATGGGATTTGTAGCAGCTGTTCCATACATTCTAAAGTCGTTCGTAGGCCCAATTGGAGGAATCTCTGCCGATATCCTAATAAGAAGAAAGCTACTTACTGTCAGAGGAGTTAGAGCACTATTTTATGGGGCAGGTATAAACATTGAGAAAAAAATTATAACTTACATTTGAAAAATTTAAGCACTCACAGGGTGTCTGCCAAAGCAGAGAATTTATCTTCCCTGATATTTTCCCGATTTTTTCCTATACCCTTGCCACAATACAAGGCTATTTAAGCAAACTTTCGTCTATTTGAGCAAAGTATGCTTTATTGCCAACATGGAAAATGAAAGCCACCAAAAAATCGATTCATTGAAGAAACAAAGACAAAAATTTTCCCTGATATTTCCTTGATAGTCTAATTACCCGAATTCTTTAATTTTTCCCTGATATTCTTTTAAGCTCAACCAATTCCCCTGATTTTCTCTGACGTCCCTGATTTTCCCTGACGTCCCTGATCTGACTTACACCCTGAATTAGTTCAGAATTGCTTTGTATTTCAAAATAGCTTTTGAACTTCTATACGATGCAGAAGGCACTTACACATAAAAGTATATACAAATATGCACAAACAAATAAATAAATAAATATATA
>WIPJ01001038.1:1710588-1727926 GCA_018155075.1 Cassiopea andromeda
ATATATATATATATATATATATATATATATATATATATATATATATATATATATATATATATATATATATAATATAACTACTAAAATGGATGTAGCTATCACCTTATTACAATGCCTTCCAATCCCCATTAGAAAATTATCTGGCTTTATGTCTCTGTGAATGAAGTTTTTGTTATGAACATATTCAATCCTCCCAATCATCTGTCAAAGTAAAGAAAAATAAATGTGAAGTTATCATTAAACAACAATATAAAAATTGATAAATTGGGTTTCAACATTTTCACAATTTCCCAGCTGCTTTAAAGAAATCCTAAATTTTTCAAAACAAATTTTTTCCTTTGCAGTTTCTATCTGAGGAATTACCTTCCATGGCTTGATAAGCCAATTAGGAAGAGATTAAGCTAAGAAAAACCATGAAAAGGCTCTGGATTCCCATAGGGACAAACTGCTTCAAAATTTGAGATATCAACACCTTATCTGATCATGAAACATTCCTTCTTTTGGGCTGTTAGGTAGATAACAAATGGCAGGAATTAGTCATAACTTTTATCTCAATCTAGGACAAAATCCTATGATGAATTATTGATGCATATAGAAACTGATTTCAGTGGGCTTATGATAAAAACCCTAATTACAGCTGGTGTGAATTATGCATTCTAAAGATTGCTTATGAAAATAAACTAACTACAACACCAGTTAGGATCACACACTTGATAATTTGAAATGGAATATACATGGGTTTTTTATGTCTATTGAAGTTCTTGCCAACTTACTGAGAAGTGTTGATAACTCTTCATTGTGAAATGCCAATCATTTGAATAAACAGAGGTGTTAATTGACATTTTTCTATCATGCCATAGGCTGTTTACATTAGAAAACTTGCTAATGAGTAATGATTTGCTAGGAAATGGCACTAGTGTAAACCAGCCTTATAGTAAGCATATTCATGATAAAAAATATAAAACAGCATGAGGAAATGAAAATACAAAGGTGATTGTCCTAACAGAAATGAGTCGTATGAGATGTAGCACCCAGTTGATGACAGAAATGGAATCTCAAGAGTAAACCATTCAGGGTAATTAAAGAAAAAGTTAACATTAGCTGTACATTGCAGACATACAGGCACATGTAAACGTAAACACAAACATAAACACACACACACACACATGTGCATTAGAACAGTGGTCCCCTACCTTTTGATTGCCATTGGCAGTTTAGCTTTTGACATTATTACTGGGGCCCAGGGAGTGGAAACTGAAGGTTTATTTCAGAGCACAAAAAAGTGGCAACATTTCAAAAATGTTGCTGCTTTTTCATGCTCTGGTTAAGTTCTGTAGTACCAACAGACTATTCAAGGTTTACTTCACCAAGTCAACTTGACAGAGTGTATATTTTCACTATGTTGCAAAGTTTTGTCATGGTGATAGAAATTGCAAATAGCAAAAACATTCCTTGTGTGGCATGGTACCAATTGATCTATGGACCAGCGCCAACCTGTGGCCTGGGGGTTGGAGTCCACTGCATTAGAATATAGTCTAGGAAATGATAAGATTTTTTCATGTGCTATGGATATGTATGACAAATAAACTTCAGCCAAGCATCCCATCCTACCTTTTCAAAAATATAAATCCTTTACCTGGTCTGCCAACATGAGGACAGTCTTCATTGTAAACCTTCTTGAACAAAAATTAAACAAATCTTCTAAACTTGGTCCAAGCAAATCTAGAACCATGACATTGTGGTCTTTTTCTTGGCCAAACCATCTGCAAACAAATTAACATTGCTATGTACTACAATGACATAGAGATCAGTCTATCCCACACTTAACATATCCATTACCTTTGCATTCCTACAAAACATATTTAGGGTATAAACTCTTTTTCATCAATTTTTAAAGGAAATTTAGGAGAATTTAGGAGAATTCTTTACCCATTTTTAGGAGGTTTTGAAGATTCTAGAGAAATTTGGTAAGAATTGAGGTCAATATGGTATAACAGACAAAGTTATTATAACAGTACAGTTTTGGTATAGCAGGCCTTGTCATTTTGTGCATGCAATCGCACATGCACACAACCACACAAGCACGAATCAAATTGCATGTGCAATTGATCACACTCACAAGGTGTTTGGACATTTTCTAGTAACTCCAAACTGTGATTACATCAGTTGGCAAAGTAATGGCCTTTATCTTGTCTTCATACTCTCCACTCTAGCAAGTTGACCACAATCACCAATTACTCCTGACTGTCAGGAGTAGCATATAGTCTGTTATGAAGAAATATTTCTACATCCATTGTTTAAATGACAGTTGTTTCCTTGTTTGAAAGGATTTGTTTGATAATATTATCTCTGCCTATTCAAAAAATAACACAATTGCAGTAGAATTTGAGAGAATTGATGATTTAACCATTTCTGAAAAGAAATTCAACCTATGAAAAATTTAGGAGAACAGCAAAATATTCCTAAATTTTAAGGTTCTTAAAGTTTTAGGATTTCTAGGAGGTGGGGGAACCCTAGTATTAGAAAAGGAACAGATCCTCACAACAGTAAGTATTTATAGAATTGAGAACAAAAAAATAAATCAATCTTTACCTAATGTGTGGAATGCCTACTCCTCCCTGAAGGATCTTATAAACTTTAGATTCATATAACAGCTGTGGATGGCGAGCTTTGACACTTTCCAATTTTGTTGCTACTTCCTGTACAAATGTAGTGAGAAAATAATAGTGACATGGGGAAAAATTGATACTTAAAAGAGGAAAACTATATCTTTAAACTAAAAGTGGCATAGCAGACAAGTTAAGTCTTTAATCTGAGCATTTATTTTCTATCTAAATATAAAATCTGAAAACATCTAAAATGGCCCTATCAAAAGTGAGCATTAACCATCTGGCTCAGTGGTGTTCAACTAGTTCCATGGAACACAAGGTTACCAATAATACAGTTCAAAGGTTCCACTAGAAGTAACAAAAATGCTACTAGTGACAGGAACGTTATGTGAAAAGTAGGTCCTGAATCACTGGAATGCTCTTTTGGGGTTTTGCTCTGGCAAAAACATTGAAAACCAGTGATCAAGCTGAATCTTTATGTACCAGCCTCTACTGGTCATCTAGGATTCTTGGTGTAACGAGCTAGATAGGAAGTCTCTTCTCCCTTACTCTTTGGTACTGAATAGTAGGGAGGCCCCTGACTGCAGATTTTAAAAATATTTCACCACCTATTTTGATAAAAAAATGAATCCTCCATTTTATTAACCTAAAGATTTCAAAGTTCTAAAAGGACAAGTAAATAAAACACATTGACTTTGTGAACAGAAATCAATATTAAGCACAAAGGAAATCAAAACAAACTATTTATCTTATACTTATGCAATGTCAACAACTAATTGCAATAATTTTGAATTGTTTGGGTCCCCATACTGTTTATTTGATCCCTAACTATTAGCAGCCCCCCCCAATTTATGCATTTCTAGCAAAAATACTAATCCACCCTCCTTATTAAACTCCCTCTATTAGGTGACAAAGAGTATTAAATACTTTTAAATACTATTAAAATATACTGAAAAATATTGAACTGAAAAACTAAGACAGGATACTACTCACTTCACCATTGGTCATATTCACAGCTAGGTAAATGTCACCAAAGGAGCCACTTCCAATTTTTCTTGATAATTTATATTTACCACCAACAACAAACTCAGTTTTTGATGAGCTGCTACTGCCGCTACTTGCAGTAGCCATGGTTAACTTTTGAAATTAATCTATAATAAACAAATAAGGCACAAGTTGAAAAACAGCAGCTATGTCATAATGTATTTTTCCTAAGTTCATCCCCATTCAAATACCCAACAAAGGGGCTATTACAAAATAACTAACAATGGGGGTAGTGGTGCACTCTTGATGATTCTTGTTATCTCAAATTGGGGGGTGGTTGGGCTTTTGGTCAAACTTAAAATGTACATGTACAATAAATTCTCTTTTAGCCTCACAGTCAATTAAGCCCCCTTTTTGGAGATAGAAATTTGCTAAGCCCCTCTCTCTACTAAGCCACCCAAGAAAATATCAAACAGTCCCAAGCATAAGTAAGCTTCACAGAACCAAGTACATTAAGTTTGATCACACTCCATAAACAATAGTTCTCAGCCTATCAAGAATCAAAGTCATTCATTGACATACTGCAGATAAAAACATTCTCTATCTATGGTTACTACACAATTTTCAATTTTGTTTGTTCTGCTGTGAACTAGCGATGTACAAATTAACCAACATGAGTATTTTTCTCTATTATCAAACAGCAAATGTTTAGTTAACTATTGAAAATTTTCAAGAAATTTATTATGTCCCCTCTCTCAAAAAGCCCCCTCTCCCACAAGCCCCCTTCCAGAGTCCTTGGAAGCAATAAGCCTCTGAAAGGCTAAGTATAGAATTTACAGTAATAACAATCAGGGCTCCCTGCTTGTAAATTGGTTAGAGTTCATAACAGGAAGGGGAGGACATTTATTCATTAGGTTGCATCAGCAATGAGAAGTTCTTTGCTATAATGGAAATGTACATTGTTTTCTACCAGCAGTCTTAATAATGAGGAGATGAAAATAATGCATGACTGAATCATGTGACTCTCCTTTCCATACAAAGAAGTGTCAAAAAGAGGGGTCCACCATGTGATTATCACATCACAAGTGGGGTCAAATGTTGTGTTGCTACAAACTACCAGTCCATGCATGAAAGAAATTGCAGCAAGAGCATCAATTTACATGTGCACCATTGTCTGCAAGAACAATTGCTCTTAATTACTTGGAATTGTTTGTGTGATCAAAGATCTTTGTACCAAAAAACAGAGTTTCTTGTTGTTGAGTGGTGTCTCATTTAGGATAGAACAGGATAACACAGAGTTAATGAAAGTAGAAGATGAAAATAACCAGTGTTGCAGTTGTATTGTGTTGTGCCAACAGAGTTCCTATTTGATATGTGTGATTACATGCTTGACAGTGATGTTGGCACAGGCAAAATGTATCTCATGCTTGGGGTTTTGCATGGGTGTGGATACACACTAGTGTAATGTTTCCAGGCATGGATTGAAACTGCCATGAGGAGTTAGGGTCAAAAGTATTATGCACTTCATATATGACTATTAAATTAAAAAGGATATAGGAAAAAATAAATAGGCAGCCATATTTCCTGGCTCAAATCCTCCATTCATTCTTTCATCTAACAAAAATTTCTACCATAATCAATCACCAACTACTGAACTGCTTTTTCAATAGGAACACATACTTCATTCTTATAATTTAGCAATTTATTTGCCTTCTTATGATATCAATTATCTAAGAGTGATGAAAACTCAAATTGATCATCTATGTCAAAACACAACTACCCCAATGTCTATTTCCATAACTTCTGGCAATATATATTTATCGCTTCAATGATATCTTTCACTCATTCATCAAAATATCTTACTTAGTCCAGAAAAAGGCTATGCTACTTAACATTAGAGGAAGTTGGTACGTGAAAATATGCTGGTATTTATAGCATTAACTTGATCTTCTTTTACAAAAATGAAGGCTAATTAAATCACAGGTGAAAAAATTCTACCACTTCTCAGTAAAATATTCCTAACTGGAACTCCCAAATAAAGTGGCAAACTATTGGTTTCTACTGGCTAACATCGTAGTTAATTGTTCTCCTCAGTTTTTCTAACATGGTTAGTTTGTTCAATCCTTAAAATAGGGTTGTTCCACAGGAGATAATAAAACTCAACTGGAAACTCAACTGGATTAATGTATGGTTCTCTCCCATACATTAATGTCTTTGTTCTAGGTTAGGTCTGTCACACAATAACATGCCATGGAAAACAAAATTGCTACCAAAGTAAGGAAAAATGATATGACTAAATATTTCAATATAGTGCCTATACACACAATAGCCAAAAAGCTTATGACAACTTATAATCTAAATTAAGTGATTAATCTCAGTAAGGGGGTAGGCGTCTATTCCCTTAAATCATGAAACAGTAATCACATTACTGGACTTTAATGTGCCCTCCCAGTAAACCTTTTAGCTTTCTATATTAATAACCAGACTCTAACCTAAACGCGAAGTCTAACTAGATGCTAAAAATTTCAACCGTAACCATTTCTACGGGGCTCACATAGTTTCAGTATATGGTTTTCAGTATAAGCGTTCCACTAAAAAAAGTTTTGTATGAATAATCTTACACTTCGCTGAGGACCATGAATAACTTTGATGTTTGTAATTGCTACTACCGTCAATTACACTGCAACGGTTCCAACCAACGGCAAACTAAAACTGCCAGAAGCCGGGAATGGAACAAGTACATATTTCCACTCCTAAATTATGACACTGAAGCAATGTTATTCACGTTGGCTGTGAACAACTGCGTTAACTAGAAAAGGGCCTATCTCACAACTTTGCCTCGAGATCTATCAAATGTGAAACGATATTATGATCGAGATCAGAAGGGCACTTCTCAGCTGTCTGCATTGTTTGTTGTCTCCATCGCGTCACGGTGGACATCACGCTTCACACTGATTAGGGCTGGGTTTCTGTAAAACATACGCAGCCTAACCGCAAAATAACAAGTTCAAGCACAACGCATACATACCACGTACTACTAGAGATGTTACATTGTACGGAATAACCGCTTTAGATGCATTAATTTTGGCTTCAGAGTGGTTAAGCTAATTCATGATTCAGGCAGGCTCAACAATCCGCCATTTCTTCAACTTGCTCCCTTACTCTCAGTAACACAACTGCACTCTAAATGAATGATGGGATTCCTCAGGTGTAAATTTGTGACGTCATAGCAATACCATGTAAACAGAAGTTGTTTTGTTGCTACTGTAGGCGAAGTCTTGAAGCAAAGCAATTCTTAAAACGAGTTCAGATGCATCTAAATGTATTTGCAGTCAAGGTTATGTGTCCTAATAGCAAACCTTACATTGCCTGTTATTATGACACATGCAGTAAAATCCGTTCCGAACGATACTAACCAACCATGGAAAACATTTGTAACGAGGAGAAATATTTAGTGACACTTACATGAAATACTTAAAGGAGCCCTCGTATCCCATCATGCGCCTCTTTCCCGCCCCAAAACAGACAAGTAGGCAGTCGCATTACGCTGGATAGAATTGGAGATATCTGTTTCCAATAACTCGACTTAGTCTGCCAGTAAGCCATGAAAATTACAAAAAGTCAAGCATGCCAGATACTAGGCGTTTCAGAGGGTGAGACTTTGACTGTGCTTTGTTTACTTCACTATGTGATCTTGAATCAGTAAACTGGCAGCACCTGGAAGTCTGATGCGATAGGATAAAAGTCATGAGGTCGTTTCTTCCTGAAAAGTGCTATTCACACTCAAGATATGGTTATCAGCTATACTTTGTTGTCATGCTACAAACCTTTTACTGGATCCACCTGACGATACAATATTTTGGTTGACACAAATTCGTGAAGATAAATTTAGTAAATTTTCTGCAGGTTGTGCACGGGAGTTTGTCATAACATGCGAAGTCACGTTGAGGTTTCTCCATCTTGACGTTATGATATGGATTGCAAACCATACATCATTGAAGATTGAAAGATATGATATATCTTCTGTTCTTGATTCCTTCCTTGTCTGGCATAGAGGCTTCCAGATTGTTGCTAGAATATTAGGAGTTTGCCTCTACTTGAAAGAAATCCTCTCGTGTTACTTTATTCCTTTGGGTGATTACATAAGAGAGGTTTATTTTTTAAGTTAAAGCAAGTCTTCAAAGTATTGTACCGAAATTTGCTTTTTGCAGTAGTTTGAAATGACAAGAAAATAATCATCGTTCTTATGAATTGATAAATGTCTTGTATAAATGAGTACTTTTATGAATGTCGTATCATACCGTCAAGTTTAATTTTTTTTGGTGAGTCTGGTTTTGGGGAGAAGTGGTTTTTGGAACCATGCTTTAGATTTAGAGGAGAAAGGGAGGTATTGGATATGATCTTGTGAAAAATCGCTTATAGCATAAGCACATTGAATGTCAAGTATGAGGTTAATTGTTTTTGCATGGTATGTTATGGCAGGAGTTGATCATCTTTTTGATGTGCAGGCTGTGTATGTGAAATATATTTTTCCAGTAGTTATAGGAGCTTTTTTGTGATATTTGTGTTATTTAGAGCTTAGATAGCCATATGTGGACAGAGGTAGGAGTAATTCTATAGCAGCCAAGAATCTACTGCCTTATAATCAAGCAAATGTTTTGTAGTGGATCTACTAACTTGGCACCTCAGTTAAATCTTGTTTTATGTAATTTGGTTGGAATTCTTACCTTCTTTGCCACTAGTTCTTACTATACCAGGTTTGTTTTGGATAAGCCTTTGATTATCATCATCATTATCAGTAATTTTAATATCTACTTCTCTGTGTTTTTGATAGTTACATAGTTTTTCAATTATTATTTTTTACTCAGCACAGTTGTCTGCAATACCAGGACTTTCAAAAGTACTCTCAATTCAATACCTAAGTTTAAATGTCATAATTTTTAGGGCTTACCTTTTCCATGTTGTTGTTCATTTAATAAGGCATAAGTTATGTTTGATATATTCTTTGCTGATCATGTACATTGTTATGCCTGAATGGTACATAATCTCATCATTTATGACCTTCCTTCTATGCATTCTGCTCTTATGAAAACACCTCTTGGTTGCTCCCTTTTCTTAACCTCAGCTTAATGGAAATCATCAAGTTATCACACCAGACTAATCATTCTGACTTGAGCTACTGCATGAGATTCTTTAATCACAAAATTAACTGGGTATGCTTCTGTAGTGTCAACACAAAATGCATGGTCAGAGAATTTTATGGCAAATATATTGTCCTGTTCATGTTTTTGGAGGCTCTGTGCCTGCAAGCCTGATCCTCTTTCCAAATTCTTGAAATTTGAGCTTCTGCAATCAAATATCTGATTTTTCACATGTCTGTACTTGTTTCATTTAATTGTTTTTGTACTGATGTTGCTTTAAATCATTGTACTAATATCTGTAGGTGCCTCAATAGATGAGATCCGGTCAAATTACAAACATCTTGCTAGAAAATGGCATCCTGACAAGCAGCATGGAAGCAATGCCAGTGAAGAAGCAACTCAGGTTTTGCATTTTGTCACTGAAATGCTTCTGTTTTGTTTTTAGCATAGACATGAATACATTGGCATAAACAATGCCTCTTTCTCACCAATTATTTATTTTTGAAGTAATAACAAAATAAAAGGGATTACAAGGTTGCTACCAAATCATGGAACTCTGGGAAAATCAGAAAATTTTGTTTTGAATCAGGGAAAATCAAGGAAAAAGAAATGTTTTCTGTAAAATTAGGAAAAGTGAAGGAAGTTTTAAGTTTCTTCTTGTTTTGTTTCAAAGTGTTGACTTTCTATATACTCAATCACACACCCAGTTGAATGTGGTAGATGCAAAATTTTATCCTTTTGTATATCATCCTGTTCTATGGTACCATTTTGAAGTGCAGTTCTGTTTTGTTATGAAACCAAGAATATGAATGGCCAAAAATAGGATCAAGACTCTCCAAAACCCCATATCTACACATTGAAGTGATAGACTAGTAAGTAAGGGTTACAAGAATGTCAGAGGAGGGATCAGGGGGAAATGGGCAGCATTTCAATGAAAATGTATGGGAAATTCTGGTAATTTTTTCATCAAGTAGAATGGTGACCCTACATTAATGAAAGACCTAGTTGTTTTTGCCTTAGTAGTTAATATGAGAATACCTAGTATTTTACAGATTTTCTCATTAATGCAAATCCTTCTCTTTCCAATATTCTACTGTCTTATAGTTTTCTGGTTCTCCTCCTTCTGAAGTTCTTGATGAAGTATTATAGATGTGTTAATGAAGCTTGTGACAGTTGCCTTATTCATTTTATTAATTTCTAGAAATTTCAAGAAGTTTCTGCTGCATATAAAAAGCTGACAACTAATGAGACAGATTTTGATGAAGACAGGATGACTCTGGTGAGAAGTTGTTCTATGTTTTTATGATATTAGGAAAGTCTATATTCCAATCTTGAACTGTATGTCAATCACATGAGGGGTGGCTGTGGTATGAAATGTTTTGTAGGATTAAGCAATTACAATCAAGGAGGAAACATCCCTTTTCATGTATAAAAGACCATGCATGTAGTAGATAACACATGGAGATGTTTTTGCCCTTTCAGTTGCATTGATAAGGGAATTCTCCAATGCATCCATGTATCAGATCAAGAAATAATACAGAGGTGTATCAGGCATTAAGGACAATATTTGGGAAATAAAAATGTTCAAACAAAGAGAGAAATTAGTCAAAATGATAATTGTAAAGCAAGCCTTTATAGTCAAACTTACTGCACCTAAAAGTTAGAAATTTATGTATTTCTGACTTTCAGGAGCAGTAATTAGTCTGACAATGAAAAACTACTTTACATTTATCATTTAAGTGATGAATATAACCAACATATTAGTGTTTGAGTTATGGCAAAAGGGAATGACTATGATCTTTCCTAATGATGGCATTGGAATTTGAGATTAGAGATGGTCAAAAAGGCTTGTTTGCATGTGCAATCAACACCATGTGTAATTTGATTTGTTGATGTGTGAGCATGTGTGGTTGCAAACATTGCATAACAAGTCCTTGGAACTTATGGTGCAGAGATTGTTAATCTCAGGCTCACAACCCACATCCAGCCTGCAAACTGATTGCATTCAACATGCAGAATGCTTGAACATCAAATATTTCTTTTATGGCTGTGCTTTTGAATTTTCTTAGGGGTGAAAAAATTTCTGAGATTTAAAGTTTTTAATTTTTGGCAGCTACTTAGCATTCTATTTTACTAGCCTTTTGTATTAGTTTGAATACTGTTGCTATCTTAAGTCTAGATTTCCATATGATTGTTTTGAAATATTTTCATTGTTTCCTTTTCAGACTGAAATGATGGAACTGTACAGGCAACTGTTTTCATTTGGAAATTGTAAGTTAATTCTATGAAGCTTTGAGAGATTCTTTGGTTAGATTTCACATCATTCTGTGGTTTACTTGCAAATTTGTTTCTAGTTGCATTATTCTTTAGGTGATGCATTGTTTTGAGCAATGCTGCAATAATTTCACTTGAATATATCCATCTTGCTATTTCTGTATGCTTATATAAAGGCTTTTAATGATCTCCTCTTTTGCAAATTATAAACCTTCCACAGTGAACCCAGAGATTGAAATAAACCAAAGATTGATGTATTCCTTTCATTTTGTCATTACATTACACTAGAACTAGAATACATTTCTGAAAAAGGAAAGAAAAGCTAAGTCTCTAGCTGACTTTTGAGCCATTTTATGACAGTTTGAAGTTACGGAAAGCAAGGTGCATACCACAACCTTGGTCAGAGTGTGTTTTTCATAAGCAGAATTTTGCCAACCTTCAAAAGACCTCCAAAAAATGCCAAAAATCCTTGCATTTAGTCCTTTAGCATGCTATTTAGGCTTGCTAATAGTGAAAATCAACCTTTCAACTCAGAAAATGGATAATTGATCAATATATTCAGAATAATATAATCTTAACTTTTTCTAAGTAACAAATTGGTAAAAAATGTCTGGTGCAAAATCTGGTGACTTTTTGGTGTAATATGCAAAATACCTTGAAAAGAACTAAGCCTGACATGTCAAAGTATGTGCTTTTGAAATCCATAATTCAGGGCCTATTTAATGCAATTAACAGATTTATGTCAGGCTTAGCCATTTGCAGAGTAGTTTACACTGAATTATTTGATGGTAAGAAGCAAAATTTTGAAATTTTCAACTTTCCAAAGAAATTTTATGCTAGCCTTGATGAAGATATCCTAGTTGACTGATACTTTAATGATAAGTAAAAGGGTGCAAATTGCACTCTTAAAAGGTTTCCTTTCATTGTTTGGCTTCACATGATGTTGTACCATAGCACTCCAGTCTAAAGAGACTAGTTTTTATAAAGAAAGCAAAAATCTTGACTTGTCCCTAGCCCCAAGATTTCTTAAATTGGCTAAGAATCCCTCCAGGGATGTTCACACACCCTAGAATTAAGCATCTTTTGCCATAAATAATATCCCATGGCACAATTTAGCAATTCTATCTCATATGTGTGACTTCAACTAGCCTAATACCCCTATTTCCACAAATCCTCAATCTGGCTCCATTTTGCCTTGGTTCCTTATCTTTTGTTCTAGTGCAGGGGTCTCCAAACTATGGCCCACATGCTGAACGCGGCCCTAGAGACCTTCTCATCCTGCCCCCAGAGACTTATTTGTCTATGGAAACAAGTAGGGAACTTTACTCATGTCCTGCCTAAGTCAACCTCTTACTTGCAGGTTATGTTGAATAGTAACTGAATATAGTAATATTAAATAAGTAATTAAAATCAATATTGCTGTTTTACTTCTTTTTCATTTGGACATCCATTGTGTTCTCAGGCCCCCCTACCTGCTGTTTAATAGCTGACGCAGTCCTAAGGTAGAATAGTTTGGAGACCCCTGTTTTAGTGTATAGATTTGAAGTGTATGTTATCGTTCATATTGGAATAATTATCATCTATTTAGCAATGGCAGGAGTTAACCACTGCAGCTGTCCTCACCATCATCCACCATACTACCGATATAATGATGACTTATCTGATTATGATGATTATGATTATACTGATGATGATGATAGCGATGAAGAATTCTGGGAAAGTATTGCAAGCCGATTGCGAAACAAATATGAAATAAGAAAAAGCATGCCTAAAGGTATGGAATTGTGTGATTATTTATTTAGAATATTTGAAAATATTTTGAAGACAACTATTATTGCAAATTTGATTATGATTACAAACTGATTGATAATCTTAATTGGAGATGATTGCCTGGATTTAGTGATCATCCTGGTAGTGATTGTGATTTTAAAGTCATAGAATATAACTTAAAAGCATTCCTTTACAATTCCTTTTTAGATTCAAAAGATATCCCTCACTCTGGTATCACAGAAGAGGTAAAACTCTGCTCTATTATTATTACTACTATTTTGCTTTCTTGCGTGCATTGTATGTGTGTTTTTTCTGTAACTCTGGGTTTTACATTGTGTGTGTGTGTGTGTTTTTTCTGTAATTCTTTGTTTTGCATTGTATGTGTGTTTTTTCTGTAACTCTGGGTTTTACATTGTGTGTGTGTGTGTTTTTTCTGTAATTCTTTGTTTTGCATTGTATGTGTGTGTTTTCTGTAACTCTGGGTTTTGTATTGTATGTGTGTGTTTTCTGTAACTCTGGGTTTTGCATTGTATCTGTGTGTTTTCTGTAACCCTGGGTTTTGCACCAGCACACTCTTCAGTCAGAGAAATTTGATTCTTTTTTTGGCTATGAACCCTGCCTGATATGTGACCAGGGCTGCTAAGCAAATTCAGAGGCCCTGGGGCAAAGAGAGAAAGAAGGCCCCCAGCTTGCAAAGTAAGCAGAAAATGTTCAGGGTCTAGAAATTAACTTTGGAGCACTACAGCAAGTTTACTTTATGAGGCCCCCCAGACCTTGAAGCATTGGGTGCTATGAGGCTCCATGGATCTTGAGGCCCTGAGGCAATTTTCCCCTGCGCCCTCTCCGTGGCTCTGCATGTGACTTGAGCTGTTTGAGACCCTATTTAGTGTGTTGTAGAGTGACAAAAGAGAAACAGTTATTAATCAACTAAAAGTCTTATATTCGTTAAAAATATCCTGTTGTTTGCATTTGTAGCAACAAAGAAATAGTTTATTAGTAGAAAATTTTCAGTTGAAATGTCTTTTCAGGAAGCAATGCGGAATGCACAGGAATTGATAGAAGAGGAAGAAATAGAAAAGAAACGAAAAGAAAAGAAGAAAGCCAAGAAAAAGGTATGTATTGTCAGATGTATTGCTGCAATTTTCTCTTCTTGGTATTGAGGTTTGCTTTTGCATCAGAGTACTGTGATTTTATACTTCTTATTTTTGTTTATTGTTCTGTTTTAAGAAAAAGAAGGAAAAGAGAAAGCTGAAAGACAAGGAAGATAAAAAGCTAGTTAACGGAAATAGGAATGAAGACACCGAAAAGTTGGTAGGAATTAATGAGCTTTATTTTGTAAGATATTTGTGTTTAATTTGATAATGTTGTTTCATGCATAGAAGTCGCTATTTTTTTCATTAGTTTTTCATTTTTGTCTCAGTAGTATGCCTCGGCTTTTAATGATTAGCAATGTTAATTTTTTTTGTTTTTTTTATATGATATGTAAATGTTAAATTACTCTACATACATATGAACAGTGCAAGGACGATACCATTGGGAGCAAAAGACTTACTACCCCAAGGCCTTTTCATAAAAATCACACTACACTGAATAAGTATTAATAGTGAATTCAAAGAAAAGGAAAGCAATAGAAGAAAGAAAAAAGTTTAACTGACTGCAAGAAGAACAAACGTAAAAGAAACGACAGTAGAAATTAATCTCAGGGGCGCTGTGGCTAACCAAGCGGCTTGGAGAAATTCGAATCATTGTCCATTAACTATAGGGGTTTGGAATGTTTGATTGTTATTCTCACATTGTTATTCTATGGGGATTGAAATATTAATTCTCAGATGTATGCAGTGTGGAGGATTTGCAATGGAGAATTTTCCCATAAGTAATATGTTAAAAGTAGTTGTTATTAGATAAGGGTTTGCCTTCAGACATCTGCGAAGTTGTGACATATTGATTGTTATTATAAGTAGTTCAAATACGTCAAAGAAAATTTCGATTGAGGGTCGTCTTCTCGTAACTTTTCAGAATTTTGCTTTGGTAGTATTTTACTTTGATTTAGGATCTGAAGTATATTGTGTTTTATCATCAGAACTTAGAAAGCCAGGGGAAGGATGAGAAAAAGGCAGTTGAGCATTCATGGCTGCAAAATGGTCATGCCGTGCATATGAAAACGGATTCCAAAAATAGATCTAATACAAAGAATAATAAAAGATATGAGGAAAAAGCGCATAAACCTGTGAAAATTGTTCAAGAAGACATAAGACCATCAATCCCAAATGACAACAAGGAAGAAAAAGATGTTAAAGTTGGAAAAGACGCTAGGTTTTTTATTCTTTCTTCTGTTTGCTGCGTTTTTGCGATTTGCCACACATATTTTTTCTTTTTTTGCTTCCAATGATAGCTGATCAACGTTATTTTTTACTCTTAATTCTCTCATGCATCTGTTCATTTACTAATTTGTTCATTATCTCATTCACATGTTGAATATTTTATCATTTTTATCCTTGATTTTCTACAATCCGAAAGAGATTGTTTTAACCCAATCCTCAGACTTAATGTCAACAAGACCGTCAAAATTTGAGAGTGACTTACTTTGCTGTTTTAGGTCAGCAAAAAATACAGTTGGCTCCGATGAAGAGGTTAGTGCTTCCGATGAAGACAATTCCGTTGTTCCTGTCATCTATGATCACCTTCCCATACCGTCATTCTTGCAATGTCTTACCTAGATATGATGAAAAGTAAATTTTCATTTATGCTAGGCACATACACAACATTGTTGAGTTTTTGTTCACATGGATTTGATGGGTGTGTGTTGAAGCTAGCAGCAAAGTACTCTGGTGTCTCTAATACACTAACCCCCGGTCTATTGATTTCAGGAGAATTTTCCGTCACCCCCGTTGCTTATTAACTTCCCCCTTCTATTAAATTTTGCAAATCGATCAAGATCAGAACATGCAAAAAATTGAATTACTTTTTAACAAAACAATTTACCAGCATGAACCACCTTCTCTTAGCACTCTTTCTATTGAAAAGCTGCTAACATGCATACCCCCTTCTGTTAGCACCCTCTTTATTGAAAACTAGCCGACATGAACACTTCCTTCTATTCGCACCCCTTTCTATTATAATTTGGCCGATGTGAACACCCCCTTCTCTTGCCTCCCCCCTTCTATTAGAGACACCAAAGTACATTTCTGCTATTAGTGTGGCAAGGGTAAAAAATCTCTGACTGATGGAATGATTTTTTTGGTTCGGTGGTAAGGGGACCTTTCATGAGATGAATTTAATATTTTATTGCGGAAAAAGAAGAGGAGGAAAAGCTTCTTTTTGTTAAAGTAATGCTTATTAATTGAAATTTGTTTGTCTTAGCTATGTCTTGCTAGATTTTGAGGAAATGAGTTGATTTGACTTTTAGGAACAGTTCGATGCAAGCAGTGCCTTCTTTGCAAGGGCAGCCAGCAAAGCACCAAATACCCAACCTGCTCTGGCACAGCATGCTCCAACGCAGCAGACAGGCAGCGAAAAATTAAGTGAAATGAAGCCTACAAAGAAAGATAAATCAAAACAAGTAGGTCCACAGAAGATTAAGGAAATAAAGAAGACAGGCACGAAGTTAAAAGAGACAAATGAAGATGTACAGATAAGAGATAGAAATGGAGAAGAAGAAAAAAATATGAAAGAGACATTAGCAGAAGAAAATAGTAAAGAAAAGCAAAATATAAATACAAATTCAGATAGTATAATAATTAAAAGCAGAAAATTGGCAGTGAAAGGAAATGAGTTGGCAGGAAAAGAGCAATATATGGATGCAATAATTATGTTCTCAGAGGCGATAAAGCTTGATCCATCAGATTACAGGTGAGAGAAATCCTGCGCTTTTGTGTGTGATATATTCCTGAAGTAGCATGTTTGAGGAAATTGATTGGCTCCATTATTCCATGTTAATCATCCAATAGCAGATTGATAATTCAGTAACAGATTAGTAATCCAGTGACAGATTAATAATCTAGTCGCAGATTAATAATCCAATGACAGATTAATAAGCCTACAACAGATTAATAGTCCTATTTGATTTTGTTTTAGATTCTTTGGAAACAGATCTTATTGCTACGATCGCACAGGACAGTATGAAAAGTGAGTTACAGTTAAATTATCTTGTTATTGCTTTGCTCCTATTCCTGGAAAGAGGATGATTAAATGTTATCCTGTCATTGTTTTGGTCATTTTATAGACACCCCCCTCTCTGTAGTCAACCATTTTAGACACCCATATCTCTCTCTAATCAACAATTTTAGACACACACACACACTCTCTCTCTCTCTCTCACTGCATTCGCAGACGTGTGCCCTAGGGCCACTGGAAACGGAGATAGGCGCCGCCCTGTGAGCCATTGGCGTGGGAGGAACTTTGACTTTTTTGAATGTTTGTATATCTATTTGCAGTGCATTGAAAGATTCGCAATCTGCAATTAGTCTAGCACATCAATGGCCAAAAGGATATTTTCGAAAAGGAAGAGCTTTAATTGGATTGGAGGTTAGTTTATGCTTTCGAAACCATCAATTTGTCCGA
>WIPJ01001038.1:1761885-1780243 GCA_018155075.1 Cassiopea andromeda
AGCTGAACTACTGCTAGTTACCTATCAATATATCAAGTGTATATGGAATTATTCCACTTTCCATTAATGCGCATACGCAAAACATTGAAACTCGAAAATGTTTGCTAAGAAAGTTTTTCTAATTCTTGGATTGTTGGGAATGACAAAAAACATCTTTTTATGAGACTACCTTTTTGCCGCGCTTCAGTATTCTTAAAGTTTCTGATTTTGAGCCTAGAGTTATTCTTAAATTATTCTTAAACAACAAAGGCTTAACTTCGTCTAAAAATTTAAGAAATATATTCCAATCTTTGTTGATGTTTTACTACATCATAAAACTAAGCAAGAGTTTATCTTTTGTATCGATAATGCAACAGTACATCTGTAGGCAGTATTAGAAATAGGATTCTTTATTGGGTAGTTGTCTATAGAAAGTATGAACATGTATAAAGAGTTCGTTTAATCATAAACTTATTGTTTAAGTCATGCCAGTACCTCACCAACATGTTATGTGTACCTCACCAACATGTCATGTACCTCACCAACATGTCATGTCGAACTGCTGTGACAGTGAAGATTGGGGATGGGCCCATTTTCTGTAGGGGGCTGCCCTTCGCCCACACAACGGTGTGCCTGTTGTTTGCCAAAAGACAATACCTTGATTTCGAAGTATGGTCCGAAGGACCATGATTCGGAAAATATTTACCCCTGCTAAAGTCAAAAAGTTTCATATTTTGCTTTCTCCTTTCACCTCATGCAGTTGGATTGAAAACTGAATAAAATATGATCAGTTACAATTTTATATGGGAGTTCATTCGGTGATTCCGATGGAACGACATGAAACACAGGAGGTGATCGTGTCTTGAATTGTTTTGTTGTTTAATGATAACGAAGTTGTTTTGTCATCGAGGACCTCACCTCTAGGACCGCTTATGTTATATAACAGAACTTCCCAGGGGATTCCCTAGCTTCTTCTCTAACAACCAACTATTACTAGCCTTCGCCACCGTACAATATGGCTAACATTTGAACTGTTTATCAGAAATGCTTTATATCTACTAAAATCGTGTTTGGCGAATCGGTATTAGACTTTGCAAGTATTATTTGACAGCATAGGAGCAGAAAGAAAGGTAGATATATGTATTGTATTGGATATGACGTAACAAGGCCCTCGTGAAGACGGCTCGTGAATTTGGCTACACACAAGCTTCAAAGCCATAGTTGGAGATAACTCTGGTGAGATTCCCATTCGCTTTACTATAGCGCTTCGATTGCAATGATACCATCAAGTAATTAATGTTCTAATTCATATCTTATGAGTGGGAAAGTGTATATATTCTCAAATACTGTTTTAGTCTCTACCATTTTTGGTAGTTCTTTACTTACCAACAGCTAGGGCTGTTTAGTGTTGGGTGACGCTTTCCCCCAAGAAATGCATTTGATGCATCAAAGCGGGATGTGAAAGTAGCAGAGTGGCTTCTTTTACGGCAGGGTATCTTCATTGCCATTTAGGTCGATGTAATCTTCATACTCCGTGATAACGGGACACGACATGCAACCTTTTGGTAATGTAAGTTCCAAGACACCCCGAAGTAGGTCTTAGCAATTAAAGATGTAGGATACAAGATAAGGGCTGGATATTAGTGGAAGTAAGGAATTTTGCATTGCACGGCATATCTTATTGAGGTCAAGCTATTTCATTTAACTTTATAGCATCTGTTTGCATGGCAATTTAAATTTCATTTTTCAATGTAAATTTTAGGATTTTTTCACATTAGAAAAACATTTTGGACTCGATGTGAATCCTAGCGAACATATTTCTGCACTATTCTTGAGAAATGTTTACGGCCTAGTTCATGAATAAGCACCTTCAAAGCCAATCATCTACTTTGTAGAAATGATGAGAGATAAGCAATTTAGTTGCAATGTATTTGACGAAGCCACTTTACCTTGTATTTGAAACTTGCTGTCATTGTGAGCAGCAGGACCGGGGGCAAACGGCCCCCCAAACGGTAAAATGACCTATAGCAAGCAATTGTGTTAGGACGCTTGCATGAAAAGACAATAAAATGAATCAGATGCCCCCCTCCCCAAAGTCCAGCTTTGGATCCACACCTGATTGTGAGGAACCACTAGCTGGAAGAAGACTAATAATTTTCAGCTCTAATCTTATTGAGTATTGATCCACTCAACTGAAGAAAGGGTTTTCCGTCAATGTATTTAAGCCAGAAATTTGCTGTGATACTCTCAAATATATTAGAGTTTCAAGTGTTTGCATGTTGGTTCCTGCTATAAAGTCTTATGCTCCATAATCTGTTATTGTCACTCCAAAATCTCTTTAACATTGCTGCATGTGGTCCAGCCTGGCTTCATTTTCCACGTAGTCGTTATTTTAACTGTTGCTAAACAGAGCAGCAACCCACATGGTCTTGAAGCAGATAATAGAGAGGTCAGAAGAGGGTCAGCATTCACCTTTGACTGACCTCGGCTAACCCCTGCTCTCTGTGCTAAAAGTTCAGGTGCAAACAATATGGCTAATCTTGGTTCGCAAAATATGTACTGTTGTAGCTATAAGTAACTCCTGTCAAAGTCACCCTATAACTAGGGACAGGTTTATAAAAGTGGAGGCAAAATGAACATTTTTGGTCATGCCTTCTACTTCTCTGAATGTTAGCTACTACCCTCCCTCAATTATTTTCTCATTGACTTTAAAGTTGTCCCAAGCACCATCTTGGCAAAAGTTGGAGAGCATCTGCTCCCTATAGCCCCTCTGTGGCCCACACCACTGCCTATAACTTGTGCACCTTCATTCTGTAATTTTGTTTTTCTAGCTATTTCAATAAAAGTGTCTATCTTAGTTATCTTCATTTATATTATTTTTATTGAAAGGTAGTTTTGGTTCATTTTGTCCATTCTATTGCAATATACTGGAAATAACACTTTGAAGTTACAATAAATTACAGGTGTTCAGCTTTATCATGGCGTTTTATCATCACAGAATTTTTTCACTCACTAGCAAAATGAACCCAATAGTTAGAAGATCTGAACGTCCATCTAACATTAATAGAATTTTTAAATAGCAGCATGTTCCAAATTTAGAACCAAAGTTGTAAGGGTCACAGGAAGGCAATGTCTCTCTCCTAAAAAAGCTTGCATGATTTGCCCCCCCCGTCTACCTCAGGAATACTGTCCCATAGACTAGAAAAATGTGCTTTTGGAAAAGGTTCCTGCAAAACCAATACTCTTAGGTACCAAATTTTTATATAAAATCATTGCCCCCAAATTGGGGTAAATGTAGGTGTTGCCCCTCCTGGAGAATTCACCCACTTATGTGACTGTATCAAACAGAGAAATCCAAGTATCCTGGTATACAGAACTGTAAAAACTGGACTGGATAGGGGGCATAGATCAATGAGTACCATTATCAGTGTAGAACACTTATATATACAATCTCATGAAATTATTGAAAAGGCAATACCCCCTTCCCCACTATCTACAGACCTGCTGGTATTATAATGTTGAAGTACCTCTGAGTCTTATCAGTGGCTAGCAACTAAATAATGTTGAAAAGGAAGCTTGACATCACTCTTATATCTTCAAACCAAACTACTAATCTTGTAAGGTTCCGTTAAGAGAGGTAGTTTATGTAGTGCATGCTTGGACCGTTGCCCTCCAGGGGAGGATCCAGTGGGGGCTGGGGGCCATGCCCCATAAGCGGTAGTATTTCCCATAGTAAGCAATAGGTAGTGGCCCCTCCAAGTTCAGCTCTGGATCCGCCCCTCCTCCCCTCACATAATATTTTTAGGTCGCCAAAATTTTGCAAAACTCAGAAGCATTTGTGGGAACTTCCTGAAATAATAGGCGGTTTGACAACAAGTAACAACTGAGGAAACAACTTCCTGTTTAAAACAAAATCTATAAGAACAGAGAGGCATGAATTCGCTGAAATTTAAAGAATGCTTCAAAAATAATTCTACGCTCAAGCGTTATCAAGAATTATATTCATAATTCAGTGTTTTCAAGATCATACTTTATAGTCCAGATGCCAAACTTATGTTTCCGCTCTGTTTCTGATTTTCAAGTAACTTTACACCTTTTGTCGTACAGAGATACGTTGCGAATATTCTCAGATTCCCAGTAGAGAATTTTAAGACTATTTTATAATCGTATAGGAAAGTTGGTACCTGCAATCAGGGATGCCCAAATAGAGAGACGATAGAAGAACAGCATCTCCACTGTCTATGAAGGGCAGTGACAGAGAGTGGGAACTTTAAAATGTGTCCCTTTAGCTGTATATTTAAACAGAGTTCATGCTGAAACTGGAAAACCTGGAAAACCTGGAAAATAGGCAATATTTACGAAAAGTCAAGGAAAATCTAGACTAGTTAGGGAATTTTCTATAATGTTTATCCAAGTCAGGGAAAAGTCAGGGGAAAGAAAGTATTTAGTCCACATGTCATTTTCATAAACCTTTGCATGGTTACTCACAAAGTATCTGTTCCATTTGTTGTCAGTAAATGTGAACTGTACACTTTACATAGTATTATAGCCAATAAATATATGCATTACCTGTCTATTAGACTTCATTTTCTTTACTTGTTTTTGTGAATATGTAAACTGAGGGTCAGGGAAAAAGTGGGTGCTTTTGACTATCAGTCAGGGAAAAGTCAGGGAATAGTCAGGGGATTTGGATTTACTTGTTTGGTATGAATCCTGTTATAGAAGTAGATAAGTTAGTTCTTTAGCTTCACAGCATGGCAAAGACAAGTTTTTCAACCGTAGAACTTAAGAATGTTATTTTTTAAGAATTTTGTCACAACTGTATGTGTAAGAGCCATCCTCCAAAAGTCTGTGCCTCTTGCTCCAACCTCGCCCCGGCACCCCTGCAACGACGACGCAGAGCAGCAGAGAACTGGAATTGCGCGAAAGTCGAAGGGAGTGTAATCACTTTTTACTTTCAAGAATTTTGGAAATTATAATTTCAGAATCAGATCCGTTCACATTCAATCACGTTATTGGGAAGTTTTCAGTGCATTTGAAAGCATGTCTTCCCTGATAGTGTTGGTTGTATAATTTGAATTGCGTATGGTCGGACTGAAAGATTAAAATTGATCTTATTGATAAATCTGTTGACTCTTCTCCATCATGTTAATGTATTTACTTGCAATATTTCTTATCGCATGATCCTTTATCTTGAAAAGTAATTGTCATGCATTGCATGCGAGCCATGACGTCACGGCACGAGAGTTCTCTACCTGCGTGATTTTTACCAACCGTCAGTAGTCATTAAAGCTGTAGGAGAATTAACTAATAATGATTAGGGAGCGCGGTCATAAAGTATCCGCTATATGGGGGTGGATGATCTTCCAAAATTAGCCAAAATCATTCATTGCCCATCCTAGATTCTTGTCTATTTTTCTGTTGCCCAATAGAATATTCAAGATATTTTTTATAATCCCATAAAATGTAGGAATTATGAGAAGAAATATCATTTGGTGCAGTAGCAAAATCATTGTCATCATTACCCACCATTATGGAGACTATGTGTGCTTGAATAAAATCAACCAGTTCTTTTTCTTTATCAGAACTACATTTTTCAAGCCATGCTGAGTGTTACTCTTTTCATTAATTTGTGTGCACTCTTTTCTGTTTTAAGAATACATTTAATAAGAATGATGAGGCTCAAAAGCGTCGAGATTTCAGAGTAGGTTGAGAATAATGCAGGGCTCAAGCCTCATTCAGAAAATTTACGTGTATGGAGACTCAGTGAAAAAATCAGGAATTCTTAAAAAAGTTTACTTATTCAGAACATAAACTATTAACATTTTCAATTTTCAAGCTCCAAATGTTGCCAGCCATTAATTACCATTTTCTATATTTACGACATCGTTTGAAAAGATTACAACTCTACAGAGCTTTACTATAGTCTCTAGCTTCTCTCTGCATTTGCTTGTATCAAATGGAAAATATTTTTCCATCGTTTTACGCTATGAATTCCATTTTGCTAAATATTTCAATAGCCCCACAAAGCGGACCTGATATTTTTCGTAGCCCCACAAAGAGATAGTAGCATTTTTCATGACCCATTCAAATATCGTCCACCCCCAAATAGCAGATTCTTTTATGACCACTCCCTTTTCAGATACTTTGCAAGTGCAGACTTGAAATTACACGGATTTCTGACTGAACAGTCTCTTCTATTTCCTTATCCATATCACCATCGATTAACGGTCTCAAAATTTTGAGCTGATTGCACTAATTTGCGTTTCTCTAGATGTATCTTATCAACCATTTCCCATCATTGCAAAATATCACTTTTGAGTTTGAACAAATGTGAAACACTCGATGCTGTGATTCATCCGGCCGCAATTTTCATTCCGTTTTCCAACATTCCACTATTTTTTATGACCTCCTGCTTATGATTCTACTCCTCTCTAGCAATTTCCTGTGAGAGCTTTTTGCTTTGAAGTATTAAATTTTACCTTTTTGTGGTAATATTTTAGAAAAACAACTTAACCATTAGGGCCTTCTGTGAAAATGTGATTATAGTATCAAGTTCCATCCGACTTTGCCTGGTTGACATTCCCTTTTCGCTCTTATTGTTTCCGATTTCTCTCCAATCTTGCTAGTTCCCAACACTTATCAACCAGGCTAGAATTTTTCATTCAATTAAAATTTCCAATATGAGCCCTAATTCAACTGCTCAACTGGCTGAAAGTTCTTCATCATGCTTACAGTCAAGATCTTCAACTCCTTTTAAAGGAGAAACTAAACAATCAACTGAATTCAGCCTGGGTAGAGTTCCAGATAAGCTGAAATTTTCCCAAATAATTGTATCAATTTATACATTTTCAGCCCTGGTAAAGCTTTGGGGGAGCTGAGATTAAACATATAATCAGGCGGCTCCATTGCCTAATATATTTCACCAGTCAATGGTACCAGCAATCAATCTTTCAATGGTTTAATTCCAAACGATGCGTTGACTATCAGTTAGCGATTTCTCACACTGTTAGTGCTCTGTGGCAGATTGTGTTTGATAAATTTTCAGCTATGTTACGCAATTTACTCTGTATTTTGGATAATCCTAAACACTATTTTGGACTCTTAGGTTACGTAATGACTACAGGGAACTATATATTTGGAAGGTTCTGGCAAGGTGGTAACTAAAACACAAATGTAAGATGATGCATGAAGTAGATCTGCTTACAATTTGCTTGCCTTGCTAGACTTGAAAATAATGGTATTTTACTGCTACACATATGTTTATTTCTACTTAGTATTCTCCAAACACAATGTAACTTCTAATTAACCTCCATATTTGTTGCAATTCTAGAGCAATGTTTGGCATTAATGAAAATTTTGATGAAAATTTTAGGAACGAGTAACCCTGTGCATTCTTTTTGCTGTTCCCAACTTGTTTTCGAGTGAGTTTGCACGAGAATCTCACTCTTTCCTTCAATATTATGTTGCTAGTTGCAAGAATTAGTTGTTGATGGCTCTTTCTCTTTGGTTGGTGTGTTCTTCGTGCATTTTATAACAGTAATTGCAGCTATAATACGAATATTTCAACAGGATAAAAGCTTCAACAAAAATATTGCTGGTTTCAATGCCTGTCCTGCAGTTGATTTAAGGAGGCAATTGATGGTATTCTAGTCCAAGCTTGATAAATCATCATTATTTTGGAAAACCAGAGTCCACTAAAGGGAATGTAAAAGAAAGACAAGAAGGGGTTATCTACCAGAAACATGATGAGGCAGGGTTGTCTAACATTTTGTCAAGGAGGGCCACTTTCACACCTAAAATCATAGACCCCTTGTACCGCGCTCTGGAAAACCATGTGGTTATGCTAGCATCACAAACTCTTTGACAAAAGTATCCTCAGAGTAGACTGTAGAATGCACTGCTTCTGCATGCTTCAGACAGTGGGGTGGCGACGGGTGGGTATGTGGGACAAATGTCCCTCACTTTCTGTCAGGATGGTGCTCGAGATTTCTTTAAAATCGATGAGAAAATGGCTAGGGGGGTAGTAGCAAATCTTCAGGGAAGTATGGGGCATGTCCAAAAACTTTTTACTTATGCCCCCTGCTTTTATAAATAGTGGGATAGTGAAAGTGATGATGTTACTAAGCATTTAGGGTGGAAGGTAAAGACAATTCATGGTGGGGTGTACAACCCCAATTTTGCCGACATCCAAACTTCGCTCGAGTTCATTTTGCCGACAGACAAACTTCGCCCGAGTTCATTTTGCCGAAAAAAAAGATTTTGATTGAGGTTTTCAGCAATACAGTGTGAATGTGCACGATTGATATGCGGCAAGTGTACCGACAAGCTAGATATTGGGTATGCGGCACCCCACCCCCATCCCAGTGGTTAGGCACTTTGTACACATTCCCAAAAACTGCTGTTGCGAAATTTTTCAATGTCTTATACTAGGTTTTCAAATGCAAAACAGTGTTTTTATTTTGCCCTAAGCTCACAAGTTTAGAATAAATATTTACATCCTCAACAAGAACCACTATGTTCTAATTATTCATTCATATTTCTTTCATAAGACCCTTTCTTGCTTAGGCCCAAATAAGAGGGTTTTTATGCGGAATTTTACTCTCTTTCTTATCCCCCAGTATATATATGCATGCAATGCAGAGGTAGAGACTTGGCTGGTCGGTTTTTTCATTGTACCTAACCGAGAATCTGGGGATTTACTGCATAATCTCTGCTTATATGAAGATTACTTTCCTATGGTTAATAGATTGTATGCATTGTGCACTTTTGCTCAAAGTCAGCTCTTGCTGTCCTTTTGCATTTTCCCAGCCCAATCAAGAGTTACTCAAGTGTTCTATAATCACTGAAATTGAAAATAAAACGACATGATTGGAAATTTTTCACCTGTAAAATCAGCACGAGCCATTTTAGGGCCTTTGCCTTGATGCTGGCACTTTCCTTACACAAAATATACATGAATGTGATCAAGCCATGCTACTTTGTGTAAAGCCATCATCGGCACCCTTTCAAGTAGCGCTAGACATTTTGAGTAAAATCAAACTACTTTGATTTTATTCCACCCACGATTAGATACACGTTTTTTTTATAAGAAAACCTTAATTCTGACTGAGCCTCACTTTTCTTAACTTTTCCCGAAATCGAGCCTGAGATTTTCTTAAATTTTTCTTAACTTTTACTGAAATAAACTGGCCAAAATGGTTTGCAATTTCGTTATTAATATTGTATACTTGAATTTGAATTCCATATTTAATATTTTGAATGCTGTAACAAGGAAATATCGATTTTTGGCCAATGAAAACACTAAATTGTAGAAATTGAGCCTCATGATTTTCTTACGATTTTCTTAAGATTTTGACTATTTGAGCCTCATTTTCTTATAAACTTTTTTTGCTATAAAAAACGTGTATTCACAAGTCGTTTTCGAATGTCTGACGTATTATTTTTGGCATGATACACGATTAGATATTCCATTAGATAGTCCAAAGATGGATATCTCACCGTGTATCTCGGCCTTTAAGCTTATATGCATAAATACACATGCATCCAGGGGTGTCATGGAAGGGGCTCAGGAGGGCTCAGGAGGGCTCAGGAGGGCTCAGCCCCCTTGTTACAGTTTTAGCACTACACTACTGCATGGATCTGTATTTTATTGTACAGTTGGATAATAGTTTCGCTTAACTTGAGATCCATGAGAAGATCATTTTAATCATCATGGACCACTGTCTTTGCCAATCTTTTTGTATATTACACTAGCCAACATGAATAACTGTATGCATACAATACTGGCCAATTATCTAATGCCACCTCTTATTAGCTTCCTTTTTATTAAAGTTCTTGTAATGGTTTTCTTTAAGCTCGTTGGCCTTAAAAATTGAAGTCTTTGCTTTGCTTCAATATGACGTAAATCTTTGCGTGGTGACGTCACCGCATAGTTTTATGAAGCATTTTTTCCTGTAAATCTTAAACTTACCTCCACAAGAAAATTCTATAATTAAGATTTTCATTACTGACAAGTTAAGTGCAAAAGTTTAAGGCTCCTTCTTACATATCTCTCTTCTAATTTGCTGGATTACGGGAGTCCCTTCCATGATAGATGGCAAAGAAATTTGCTCGGTGAGTTCAAGGATCTTTCGTTTTGACTTTATCTCCAGCGAACACATTCGAAAGCAAAATTAAAGTTCCTTTTCTGTTTTATTTCCCTCTCCTGGCTTAACAGTTCCAGAATTTATATACTTAGCATTAGGAAAGCATTGATTAACATTTTTGCTCCGTTTTACAAAGAGTAATTAGTACAGCGTCCGATAATTAGCATCTGTTAATGAGTTGAAGCACTTTCTTAAATGAAGTGATCTAGCATGCTTTTGGAAACGTATAACGAAGCACAGCTATTTTGCTGCTTTTTTCCAGTAGGTTTTTCTTGATGAAGTAACATCCTATTTGAACATCAGGAGAAAATATTGTTCAGTGTTTAACAGAAAGAACCTGCTATGTTGCTAAGCAGTACAGTAAACTTCGATCGTTAGATCTTGGTTGAAATGTTGTTAGTACTCACATCTACTGCTTCATTATTTCTCATAGAACTTTTTTCTTCATACGAATGCTGCTCCACAAAAGCTTGATTTTCAACATTTTTGAAAGGCTTGCCTTTTAAATAGTCAAGTTTTCTACTGTTATCCTTTCATCATCATCATTATCATTGAAAAACGTTTAACAACAAGCTTGTAGATACAATTGTGTACGCTAAATAATAAGCACAAAATATTAATTCTCTGAGAATTTTAAAACATTTGTCGTTCAAAGCAGATGCGTATGTCAATCATGTGTAGTGCCCACTTCTCGCCAGGATCAATTTTCTTGTTCGTCCAAATTCGATGAGAAAATGTTAGGGTTGGGGTGAGGGGCTTCTATCAAGGGTTTGAAATGGGTGTGGAAGCCAAATTGCGTCATAATTTTAGGGCGTGGTACGCAAAGTTCCCCCACTTTGCGATGGCTGGCGCCGCCCCTCATCATGATGATTTGAAAATGGTAGATCCTAGTGAAATAAATAGAAAAGTCAAAATGTTTAGTAAATTAGTGTTTGAGACATTTTAGATATTGTGACTGTTGTTGACTGATTATACAGCTTGATGTATCGCTAAAGAATTATAGGATGGAGCCGTACCTAAATTTCGTATACACTACATCTGTCATAGGGTAGATAATTTGCCTTGGTCAAAGTTGACTACATCTTTTGACATTGCCAGGCTTGAGAATGATAAGAATTTTGATAAGCAAGTCACTGTCCAAATCAGAGATAGGCCTAGTGAATATTTGAAAATGCAAGACCGATTGTGAATTTCTTGTAATTGCACGTCTATTCTTTAACTATCTTTGGATACTCCAAAGCAGTATGGCGTATCGGTTGTTAATTCTCATAACTTCAGAACATGCTTAAATATCATTGCCACCAGGTACTGTAGAAACATGACATTGATTCTCAGTTGTAGTCTCAAAATAGTTGCCATGAAAACTTCTAATGAGATTGCTGACTGATGGCCATGTTAATTTAACGATTTTCTTTTAAAAATGACACTTTTTGCAAGATTTTAATCATTGCTTTTATGGCATTGCCTTTCGTGATCAATGCTATAAGAGTTTGCTCTCCTTATGAGGATAGCATTTACTCCAGTGTAAACCTCAAGGTGAAAGGTAAAATATGCACAATGCTGGGGACATTTTGGCAGCCAATTTTGTTTGAAAAAGGTCCTTGTAATTGTATGAGCTGTTTTCCTGCCATCATGCCATTCCTTCTTTTATTCATTCGTTTAAATATTTAAAATACATACAAATACAGAATGTTACCACAGGGAGCATGGAATTACAAAGCAGCCATGTGGCCAATACAGAACACATGAGGAAAGAAAATAACACAAATAATTAGTTAATTAATTAAAAAGACCATCCACCCCATATACATGTCTTCCACTAGGGAGGAGGACACTAAAAATTCAATAAAATCATTCTATTAAAGCCTAATATTCTTGATCAAGCATCGAACGTGATTCATGTGATAACTTCTAGCACAGTTGCATTGTCACCTTGCATTTGAAATGAGCAATTCCCAACTGCAAAACATCAACTGTGGCAAATTGATTGCATTGAGATTAGAAGATTAAGTGAAAACTAGAGGACCAATGACTTGTCTGCATAGCGGATAACTTAAACTTAGATAGAATATTTAAGTAAATTGTTTAATAATGAATATTTTTGAAATTTAAGTATCCTTTCGGCTTTGAGAACTACCTACTGTGACAATTACTAGATAAAGGTCAAATGGCTCTATACTGTTCGCTTTAATAACCAGCTTGTATCACATCTGTTGGCCTAATCAGTGCATTCCTCAGTCTCCTAACCAGATCAAAGGTCTCTGCATACACTTCGTAAAATCAAAATTAAATACTTTTGATGGGCTACTTTTGACTAATCTGTTAAGAAGATTAAATGTGATATACTTGTAGCAGCAGTATACCATCATATGGGGGGGCATATTTTATATAAAACTGATTCTCATTTCCGACATCTCCCATTCACTTCTACTTTGACGTGATGAAAAAACCAGTTGAAGATAGGACATATGTATCTTCATATCAAATGGTAATGTTTTTTAAATTTCTTAGGTATTTCAAAATTTCATTTGTAGCTCCTTGTAGGATAATCTTTGTAGCACTTCAACTGAATTTTCCTTAATTAGGAAGTTTTAGGATTGCATAATCGTAAAATTTCTTCATTACTGTGACGGACGTTAATGCTGCTTAATACACTTTTTAAAAAAACTCTGCTTTAGGAATGTTTATTGGTAATTGGCTTGGTTCTTTTCAACACCAATAGCAGTTCGTTCTCTTATGTTAATGCTATTGTGAATAAATTACCAGTATAAGTAAGAAAGATTTTTAAGAAATGTTCTCAATAGTAGTCACTAGCACCTGTTTAAAAAGTTCAAATGTTTTCCTGTCAATATTCTTTCAAAGGGATCAAAGTTCCACTTTGCTTTCACAATGATCCATATATGGTTCACTAGCTGTCGTAGAAACATATTCTCTGTCAAAACAAATGCTAGAATATTTTTATAATGTTCCAATTTTTACTACAGCACGAAAAAGCGGCAACATTCCTTTGACATACATGCATGTCAAAAGAATGTTGACGCTCTTTCGTGCTGTAGTAAAGTTCTGTAGTACCAACAGACTATTTACAAATGTTGCAATTATTAAACGTCACCTATCTTTGATAAGACTTGAATGTCATAAATGACTGGCTTTCATGTTGATAAAGAACCAATAAATGAATTATCGAATGATGGAATGGACATAGCAATATGAATCTAGAAGGCTAAATTGTTAAATGAACAAATGTGAAAAGATAGAGCTTAGCTTGCCAGTTTAGTAAATGGTAAATTATTTTAATGGCTCAATGAAAGAAAACGTTGAGAGAAGAGTTGTATCTGTGATAATTCAAGTTGATTTTCATCAATTAGAAGTTAAAACTAGCAGACCATGAGCTCAAGGTGTTCTAAATTGATTTTCCACTTTATCATAATTTCAGGGTTCGTGTAAGTCCTTGAACTCCGTGAAAAGTGCTGAAATTTGAAATTTCTTTTCAAAAGCACTTGAAACTCCTTGAAAATGAGAATTTTCCCTTGAAAACTGATTGATCTCCTTAAAATTTGTGAATGTTTACTGTTTACCTTGTTCACAGCACTAGAAAATTTAAAAAAAATTGTTTTAAGGAAATCATACAAGTAAATTCGTGATATGCCAATAAAGGTACCGTTTTCAGTATTATAGGACTTCCTATATATTCACGCATGCGTTGTGAATGTTTATTTAGAGCTCCTTGAGAATTTTTACTTTAGTCCTTCAAAACTCCTTGAATTTGCATATATAAATATTAACGTGATCTTATGACATACATTATATTCATTTATGGAATTCTAAACAAAAATTAATTTTTCAGCCAGTACTTTAAAGATATGGATGTTAACAGGCGCCGTAAGAGGTGAGTTCAAAAATTCTAGCAAAATTAATTAAATCTCATAGTGCTCTGATTGCTGAAGCGGCAAGCTACAAGTGCCAAAACAATAAGATAGAAATTTGGTGGAAGGCTATTAGTCTATCAGATATAAATGGATGCAGGGGATTTTTAAACAGATATCTTGCACTTCAACAGGGCAGTTGCTTCGAAGATTCGTGCCTACATTTTGGGGCGTCGAAACTGGGGGTCCAGGGGTACTGACCTCCTCCCACTTTTTCTCATAAAATTTTGTGTTTTACTACTTTTTTGCAGAAGAAGGTACCGTTAAAAGTCATTTTACATTTGTTCTTATTCCAAAAGCTTTGAGAGTGATGTAGCCAACACAGAAAGCAGAGTTCGGAGCTTATCCCTAGAAGCTTGGTTACCAGTCCTCTTCACTTTAAAAAGTTTTTCGACGCCCCCTTGTGGTACGCCATATGTCTGTGAATATCTAAATATGTCACTTGTTTTCAAACCATGCAAGCCACAGATGGTAGTTTATATCCATGATGCAACCCAATGTCTCTATGGTTTATTATATTCTATTGATATAAATAACTTTTTACAGGAAAGGGGAGAGTTCTGGCTGTTTGTACAATAAACGCCTCAAGAGCCCAAGTGATGATCAGGACTCAGAGTCGTACAGTGCAAGTGCGGGTAGTACAAATTCACCGCACGATTCTGGTTTTCGTGAAAATGGACAATCAAGTGGTGGTACGTACCGTTTGTGCTCAAGATAGCGGTCTTCAATTTGTAAATGCTGCCTTCTTGTGTAAGCACTATTCCTACTCAAGTTGGTCACAGATGATGCCTTCCACGGGCTCTGATCCTACTAAAGTTGGTCATCGATGCGGATAGCTCTTCCACATCTCTTCAAACCAGTATTGCTATTCTCATGCAATCTCATGAGTTCTTTGCCTTGCCATTTCGCCCTTAGATTCCCAATCACCATCTCTCCTCACACCTTTTCGTATCTTCGTTTCATATTAGCTTCATATCAACCTGTGCTTCCTTTGAATTTAAGCAATGTGTTATTGATAAATGAGTGCCATGCAGCCGTGTATCACTGCCTTATAGCTAAGCTGTTTTTCTTGATCATGGAGATTAGCTGTTGCTAATTGATGTTTCTGCATGTGTAATTTAATACTTACATTTTGCATTTAGATGCTTTACTATAGTTATTGATGTGATATTTGGCTATTTGAGTAACCTTGGCAATATGCAAAACACTGAAAGTGACCAATTTGAACAAGGCGAAAACAGTTTTAATGAATTGAGTACATAGCTGACAGTTAGGAACAGATTTCTGTTCATATAAATGCAACACAATCATCAACTTAAATTTTGATAGCAGCACAATCATCAACATAAATCGTGATAATGCATTCAGCCAGTTAAGTTGCAAACATACATGATAAGAGGATTTGCTTATACTATATGCTCTCAGGAACGAGGTTAAGAGGTATGGGGATGAGTCACCCCCCTCCAACCTTAAAATTTGCTATTTCGCAGGACAAAACGACAGTGCAATGTATTTTTGCAGGTCAGCTTACTGAACCCAAGGCCATTTGATCAACTACGGTTAATAAGAAAAAGGATGACACCCTCTCTCCCAAAAATATATTGAAGCTGCGTCACTGTATGCTTACTGTGGCTTCATACATAGTCACAATTTTTGTGGATGATTGCATTGTTGCAATTGCCAATCGGTTAACATCATTTGTAAAACATACCATGATATAGCAAGATTAGGACTTAACTTGTCACTTACTGTTAAATGTGTCTACAGGCTTCTCTTTTTTTGAGCTAATATGATAAGTTTCTGATATTTTTCTTGTAGAAGAGACACTTGGAATTCCTATTGAGGTCGGCTCTCTCGATAGCAAGAACATTGAAGCTCGTTTAGATAGCTTTGAGGAGAAGATTACTTGGGTAGTGCAGGAATTGCAAATGATTAGAAAGGCGATGGAAATCACCACTAATACCATCCAGTCTGCTTTCTCACAGCCTCTTTTGGCACCAAGCAAAGAGAACACACTGAAGCCGATACATCCAAATAAGGTATGTGGTACATCGGATCAGCCACCTACAATCAGGCCATATCCCATAACTCCAAAAGGACTGGCACATCCCATCAACTCGTCAATTGCTCTGCATTGTTCATCATCACAAATCACAAATGGCACAAGTAATGAAAAGAGAGAGGATTATCAGTCAAATGGCTCCTCTGATGAAAAAGTCTCCTTTCCAGAATTTAGTGAAAACAGGGAATCCCAGTCTGAGACTGCATCAAAATCCTTGTCTGATGAATACGATTCGGATACACAAACGGATAGAGGCCGTATCAGCAGGGACGAGAATGAATCAAGTCAAAGTGTTAGAGATTGGAATGTTTACAATGAATTCATGACAAAAGCCCCACAGTTGAAGAACCTACATTCCGATTCCATCTCCTGCTTGGATGTCGTCTATCTTTGGGAGTATGGCACTGATGAGATGCTTCCAATAAGACTTTGGAATGAAGCTGAGTTGGAAAGCGGTGGTGACGTGATCAGGAGATGGCAACAAATTATGAACATCTTCAAGGAAGATTGCAGGTGTAGTTTGAGGACATTTGTTAACAAGTTTACAACTGCAGATGGAAAACTGATGAGTGTGAAAGATGTACTTTCTATAAGAAGACAAGACACCGTCAATAGTAATTGTACTGAGGGAACGGAGAACAAAATCTCTGATAGCTGTTCTGCGGTCTCAGGATCTCAAAGTGAAATTGATAGCAAAGTGACCACTTTTAGAACGGGATCCATGACCAGTAACGGCAGCCAAACGTCTTTGCAGTGTGGTGTACAAACTGAGCCATGCTTTGTTCTCCCACGCAAAATCAATGGACAAAAGGTATCTGCCAAAGATGTCATACGCCTGTGGGAAGACGGTTTCTGTAATATTCCTCCCATTAAGACTTGGACGCCAAGTCAGAAGTTGAAGCAGCAGAGTAAAATATCTCGATGGAAGAAGATTGTGGATATATTCAAAACAGAATGTAATGGCGAAATGAAACTATTTGAGATGGTGTACAAAAATGATAGTGGGAGCCTTTTGCCGATTGCAGCAATTATAACCAAACACGAACAGAATCACAATTCCGTAGACATGATTGGGCATCCAACAATGAGTACCATCAGCACTTCAACAATAGATGTTAAGGTTGACAAATACAATGTTAGTTTTTCACATGGATCTGATAGAAGGCACAGACATAATGACTTTAGAAGTCCGTATAACACTCTGCACGAACTAGCGAGAGAGTGGGATTTCATTGAGGCACAAAGCTGTAAGGAAAGAAGAGCTTTTGCAATCAGACAAGTAGAGAACTGGCAAAGAAACATTATTCAACCACAGGGGAATGGAACAGGTGCAGAGCATTTGGGTAGCAATACCAACAATATGCCAAAGGCCTTTGAAGACAAAGGTGATAACTTTGAGAACAGGACTGCTTCACATTTAAACCATAAAAACATGACCGATAGCTATTCTAGAAATTTACAGAAGAACTCTAAGACTAGAGAGGAAGCTGTGAATGCAGATTTTAGGAATGGATTCGATGAAATAGTTACGAAGAATCCAGATCAGAGGTTTCAGAGTAATGATGAATGCAAGATCAAGCCTACTATTTGTGTCACAGCGTGTGCAGAGGAAAGGAAAGAGCCAGATGAATCAAGTTTCAGTGATAGTTCAGATACTAGTAGTTGCAAGGACATTGACGTAACAGGAAGCATCACTTCCGAGAGCTCAGCTCCATCTAAAAGTTACAGCCCGGTCCCATCGAAACTAGGGAAGAGTTTGAAAACTATAAAGTTAGTGAACACAGAGAAAGGCACAATGAGCAGCACACGAGAACAAAATGAAGTGAAGGAGCCAGCTGCAGATAGTTCGCATGTTTCTGACACGGAAAGTAGCACTCAAGTTGTATATCACAATTTGACAAGTCTTAGCCCTGATGTTCATAATGCCTTGCCAGAGTGCGATGACCCTCTCGAAATTGTAAATCTTTGGGAACATGGCACTGAGCAATGCCCACCATTGCGATTTCTGGCAACAAAACCTGAACTTATTCGGGACCCACGCCTTGCTGCTTGGAGAAAATTTATCGGTATATTTCACTACTTCTGCAATGGTGATAAACAAATCCTTCTTCAGAAGTACACAGATGAACATGGAAAGCTGCTTCGTGTATCAGAAATTTTGCAAGGCTTCGACTCAGGTATATCACTGCAGCAGTACAAGTCGATGAGTGTAGCCAATGCTGCAGTTCAGAACAGCCAACCTT
>WIPJ01001038.1:1793131-1804944 GCA_018155075.1 Cassiopea andromeda
GGCATGAAAGACTTTAGGACCATACCTACAAAGCAATACATCCTCTGCTTTACATTGTATGGTAAGCTTACACCATCAAATCAATTGCAAAACAATGATGTTGTAAAATATTCTTGTGTGTACTTTTACTTACTTGTTAAAGGTTAGTTTTTGGTTCACACTTTCGATCGCAGAACAAGGTTGTGGGATAATTACAATGCTATTATATGCGCTTAAAATGTTGGAATCACTACACAATGCATATCTCTGTCAATTGTTTCTGCATTTTTCGAAGGTTAAATATAGCGAAAAGGTGCAGTTCGAACAAACATATATGCCAACAGCGTTGCTACGACGTTTTCTCAAAGGTTTCATTAGTAAGAAGACTCACGCGTTGTTTACTTTTGCCACTCTATAGGGGCCATCTTGGATCTCCTATGTTGCCACGCATCACGTGACCTAGTAGGCTCTCTAGTTCTCCTAACTCTATGGTCCTACTACATAATTAGTACTCGTTGAGGCAATGCTGCGTAGGCGCAATTCCGTACTTACAGGTGTCACATGATATTCACTTGAGCAAGGTGCTATGCAAGAGAAAGGAGTAAGGAAACAGTGAGGCACGTTCTTGTGTCTAAAGTCATTTAGTGCAGTAGCACAAAGTTAATATGTCGCCTAACCCTGAAGGTGAGAGTTATGAGTTCTCGGAAAGTGAGGAGATGGAAGGCTGTGGAGCAGTTGCATGTTGTGATCCGCACCGGGCATCTCATCGTTTCATGGTGTTGGGGTTCATCTGCTTTTTGAGTTTCGGTAGCTATTTTTGCTACGACAATCCAGCCGCATTGCAAGCTAGTATCGAGAATGACATGCATGTTAATAAAGAACATTTTATGTTTCTTTATTCCTGGTACTCATGGCCTAACGTCGTACTGTGTTTTTTTGGTGGGTTCCTCATTGACAGAGTCTTTGGAATTCGTATTGGAACTCTGGTCTTCTCTGTGTTCGTTTTGGTTGGCCAGGTTGTATTTGCCTTGGGCGCATACTATGGCAGCTTTACTACGATGATAGTTGGCAGATTCATCTTTGGAATTGGGGGTGAATCCTTAGCAGTTGCCCAAAACACGTATGCAGTTGGCTGGTTCAAAGGAAATGAACTCAATATGGTCTTCGGCCTTCAACTCAGCTTTTCAAGAGTTGGAAGTACTGTTAATATGAACATAATGCAGCCCATATATGCACAATTCACAAAAATTTTTAAAGAACCTGCGGGAGAGAGTCACAAAGTTCTTGGCTATTCATTACTCTTTGCTGGGTTGTTTTGTGTACTTTCTCTTATAGCTGGCTTGTTCATGGCATATTTTGACAAAAGAGCAAGCAGAATCCTCCGCAAAGATGAAGCAAAGACCGGTGAAGTTATTCATCTGAAGGATCTCAAGGACTTTCCAATGTCTGCATGGCTAATCTTCCTGATCTGTGTAACATATTATGTTGCTGTCTTTCCATTCATTGGCCTTGGTCTGGTTTACTTTCAAGCAAAATTCTCATTGGATCCTGCATTGGCAAATATTTGCAATAGTCTAGTCTACCTAATTTCAGCCGGGGCTTCCCCTGTACTTGGAATTATGGTTGACAAGACTGGGAAAAATATTATTTGGCTCATTGTTGCAATCCTGTTTACACTTGGAAGTCATATAGTTCTTGCACTTACATTTATTTCACCATTTATAGCAATGAGTGTTATGGGTGTAGCATACTCATTGCTCGCATGTGCGCTGTGGCCACTTGTTGCCATGATTATTCCAGAACACCAACTGGGAACAGCATATGGATTTATGCAGTCAATTCAGAATCTGGGCCTTGCAGTTGTATCAATTCTAGCTGGAAAGATTGCCGACAGCAGTGGATACCTTATTTTAGAAGTATTCTTTAGTGGTTGTCTGTGCCTTGCTCTACTATCAACAGTTGCATTGTATGTTTGGGATGCAACTAAAGGCACTGGTCTTAACTGCTCTGCAAAGGAAAGGGAGCTGAGCAAATTGAAAAAGGAGGTTATGAAAGATGCCACTACAAAGGATAATGAACAGGAACCACTGATGTGGCAGCCAGCAAGTGGGAAAGATGACTTTGCAGCTGCAAGAAGTCCTTTGAGAGCTGCCACAGCTGCAGAAATTAGGAGTAGATTTCTTGCTAAAGTTGGGGGTACATACCTTCAAATGCCAGAATTGTATAGGACATCAGCATTTGTTTATCCACACATTCTTAGATAATTGATTTTAGTTTCATGGCCTAGACCTTGATCAGTTTGTCATTTTTGTAGAAATACAGTTAATTGATGTCAGCTCATGATGTCTAGTTTTAGAAAAGACTCAATTCTAAGTGTCATGGTATATTATGGCTATGCCCCATACATTTTGTGTTCAATAGTTTTAGAATTTTAGGCTCTGCCTTCTTTCTAGATTTTGCAACAAAGCACCCAATCTCAACAGTGTTGTCTGTGAGGTATCAGTTATTGAGCACCAAATGCTTGAAGCAAGACAGTAGAGCTTGGATGTGGTCTAGTTTTTGTTCATACCTAGTCATCACAAACTTGTGCATATGGAGTTCTATTTCTACAACCCTGGACTCTTTACTGTACTACCCTGCAAGAACCCAGTTTTAATCAAAGCTAAGTTGATAATAGGTGCTGTAAATTAGTATCTGATATATCCAAGAGTCTAAATAAGTAAGATTTGTTTTCTCAGGGAAGTATGGTTAGGGTACAAGTTTTATCAAACTATATTTCTCTGATGATTTGTATTGAATTAGGTAAGGATAGAAGGAGAACACATCATATTTGACATGTCCTTGATCCTTATTATTGTGATGAAAATATTAAATTTTGGCTGTAATGAAATTATCATCACATAGCTAACTGGGTGATTTTGTTTTGGGAAACAATATTTGTTTCCCCTGCCTGTGTTGAAATATTCTGATGCAGTCCATGCCTGGAGACATGTGTTATTGCATTTGAAGGAAGTTCAGACTCATAGGAAATCCCCAGCACAAGCAAAAATTGCCAGTGTCAACATCACTATGAACCTTGCAATGGCACTGCTGCAACTGCAACATAAGTGACCATCAATTTTTGTTTTCATAGCTTTGCTTAATCCTGTTTTATCTTAAACGAGATATTTAACATGCTTCAGCAGCAAAAGCTCTGCATTTCAGATAGAAAAATGTTAAATTGCAGATGCTATTCCAAGTAATTATGAGCAATTGCTTGTGCATACAAGGGTACATGTGTGAATTGGTGCTCATGCACCAATTTCCTCCAGGGTTGGACTGCTGAAGTAGCCTCTGGAAGGGTAAATTTATGTCTTGGATTTTGTGGAAAGAGCAGCATTCCTAATTTATTGTATTGATTTTGTTTGATTCAGCTGAGCATCTTATAATTTTTATATGCCTGTTACATTCAAAACTACTGTTTTGCTTATTTTGTTGAAATAACAAATAGTTAGTGCTGCAAAATTAATTGTATGATTTCATATCGACTTGTAGCTCATTAAAAATCTTTAGATTGTGGTAAGTTTATTTGTTTAAAGTGTCATTCATGTGCTAGTGTGCAACATATGGTCCTCAGGGCATCATGGGCTCTGAGCCCTCAGCCCTAGACTGATGATGAAGCTACTAGGAGCACAACTATGTAGTTTTGAACTTTTGAAGCTAGGGCTCAATAAATGAATACTCCACCTTCCACAGATGCTGCATGATGCAAAGTTAAATACAACAAACACATGTAATTATATTATTTTTTTAAACTTTGAGATATCTTATTTACATTTAGCTTTTGTTGTATGATTTCTTTGGTATCTAGTGGGCAGAGGGCTAGACAAAAGTAGAAGTGAGTGCTTCATGGTGTTGAATAATTGCTGTGTGTAATTTGCTTATGTTGTTGGTAGAAAGTCATGCAAGGCCAGATAGCAAATTAAAGCAAATGCTTCAGCTTAGCAGAGAAGGGATTGAGCAATGATAAGTCAGAAAACAGTTACCAAAAGGGTGGCAAGTTTAAAAGTTTGTAAAACATTTTTAGGAGGAGAAATGCTTGAAGTGCAGAAAACAGGTATCAAAGTACTCCAAGAGAAGTCTTGACCAGACAGTGAGGGGCTGTAGCCCCCTCTAGTACCACCCCTGATTAATACTTGATGATGGAAACGGCCACAGCTGCAAAGGACCTACATTCCTATACAGGGGCAAAACTAGGGTGCTTCTATTGGGTGGGTGTGAGACAGTTGCCTGACAACAGGGCATTGCCCATAAAATTTGAAAGCATGTCATGCCTGGAAGTCATTAAGACCACAGCCTAATATAACAAATTTTGAAAAGTGAACTTTGTTTTAAAGAAAAGAAGATGAAAAGAAAAAGAGGAGTCTTAAGGCCACGCCCTTTACTTTGCCTTGGAATGCATCTCCCAGTTCTAAAACAAGTACAGTAGATATGTCCTATTTTTTAGAGGCTTGGTAAACATGCCTCATTTAAACTTGTATACAAGTAGGTTCTTTTATCAAGAGAAATTGCACAGTTTTAATTTACAACTGCACAAAGTTTTGCAAGTAAACACTAACTTTAGGCCTTGCATGTGACCACTGGAGAAAAACCAGACATTGAGAGACTATCATCTACATGCCAAGCGCTCAGAACTGCCCGACAAATATACCAGCAGCCAAAACAATTGCCTGACAACTTATTAACTTTTCATCATTGGGGAGTTTTTCACCCCCCATGAAATTCGCCCCTGTTGCTTGATTTCAAGCAAAGTTTACCCTACACCACGATCAGTGCCTCATCTGCAAAGTTGATGTTGATATCAAAACGAGGCAGGCCTCGCTATTATAGCTGCCAATTGGGGGGAACATGAAGAAATTGCGGACATATGGGAAAAACACAGGAAGAGAGATTTATGTCAATGTATATGATAAATTTGATTGTATAAGTGATGATAATGATTCTAGAGAAGCATCACCGAAGTGGGTTAAAGCCTTTTCCACTAAAGGATGGTGAGTGTTATTTGTGGCCCTGGGGCTACTGCACTTTTGAAGTAATCTTGTTTACTAAGTAAACGAGAGTCTGTCCCAGAAAGTAAGTAAAGTGCTTACTTTCTGGGACAGCATCTCAATTCCAGCACAATCTCCAGATTGCGTAGTGTTGTTTTTATGAGACCTCGAGGTTGTACGAGCAAAAATTCAGGTTAGTGTGCTCTTGATTTATTATGAATCAGTGTGCACTTGATTTTTTTGGATACAAATCAAAACCAGTTCTGCTATTTTGTATTTCTTAAATGAACCTCCAAATCAAATGTGAAAAATGATATTTGCTATCCACTATGAGAAGTATGGCAGCTGCACACCCAAGATATGTTATGATGTTGCACACTCATTGAAAAATGATGTTTTGCACCTGGAAATCTCCCACTGCACACTCAAAAGCTTGTGTAAAAGTGTCATTTTTTCTAATGGAGCATGCTATAAAATTCATGTTGAACAATTACACCACATGTTATCACCCATTTCAGTACCTTTCCATGCACATTTCTAGGTGAAGTGTGCAGTATCTTTTAAGAAAATTTAGAGTGGACTTGCTGAACTCTTCTGGAATATCCCCAATCTCATCAGAAAAAGCACAGGTAATACCAGGTATCTTCCAATGGTGCTCCATTGGAAAATACCTGTTGTTATCTGTGCTTTTTCACTTCTAGGGGGAGATGGTGTGCCATGATGTTTTGGTTGTCAGTCAACACCTGTTATTGCTAGGTGGACATGAGTGGTTTCTACATAGTTGCTAATTTGTTGAAATTGGATATAGTGAGATTTTGGATGTCTCATTTTGGATGCCAAGGGCAGCACAAACCACAACCAAGGCATAACAAAGCATGGGCCTTGCCTCCAGACAGCTTTAATTCCTGCAGGCCATTTGCACCAGCCATGATTATCATCTTATGCCACTTTCATTTCCTTTGAATGGCAGAAAATGATAATGATGATAATTGGATGATGATGCTGATAATGATGATGATGATGATGATGGTGGTGGTGGTGGTGATGGTGATGACGACGATGACAATGACAATGGCTAGCTCATGGTTGGAGACCTCCATGTGGTGGCAAGCAGGCATAGAGAAACAGCTGCCCTTAAGTTGATAGTGGTTTATATCGCAGAGATTCAGAGCTAGGGCAGATGTTGATGACCTGTGGCAAACTGTCCAACCAGGCCCCTTCAGTGAAAAGCAGATCCAATGGCTCATGTTACAGCTCTGCCTAGTGACTGTTGGGGTTACAGAGTGGATTGAGTGTAGCCAACTTGATCACCTCTTTTAAACAAATGTCAGGCGAAAACTGACCCCAGGGTCAGTCCTAGGCCCCCTTCGGGGGTGAAATGGAAAAGACAGACAGGCAGACAGACAATGATGGTGATGATGACAATTGCAAAAATTTGTAATTGTTATTGTCATCAATCATCATCATCAATCATCATCATCAATCATCATCAATCATCATAATCATCAATCATCATCATCATCATCATCAATCATCATCATCAATCATCATCAATCATCATCATCAATCATCATCATCATTCATCATCAACACTACATTTTTTATTGTGTTTCATGTTTTGCGCATTTGTTTCTGTATTTGCATTTAATTTAATGTTTCCAGGTACCAACCTAAATGGAAGGCTGCTTGTAGTCAACATGTGGCATCTAAAGCAAACTCATTTGCAGATGAAGAAAAGACACAAGGCATTATGGCATCAACACCATGCTCTTCAACAGGGACGAATCTAAGGAAACAAAAATTCAAAACCAATGAGAAATGTAACTTGCAAAAGCAGATTTTCAGAGAAGAAATAAAATCAAAAATTCAACAGTCATTGTCAGTGGAAGAAAGTGCTGAATCAGATGCTATTGAAGCTGCTCATGGAGTGTTACAAACATTTTCAATCAAAACTGAAAGTATCTCTCCTGTAGTGGGAAGTGCAATTGATGAGGTTGATGTTTTGTCCTTGGAAATGTCAAACTGCTTGGAGATAGATATGAAAGTGACTGGGCCTGAAAATGACAGTAGTCTATATTCTATTGCAGTTCAAGGAAAGCCTTTATGCTCAATGAATGGATCGAACCATGCTGAAATGACTTTCCTTGTGAGTTGTGTTATAGATTATATCATTCACTAGTCAATGTATTTCTTGCTTTGTTGTTATGTCAAGTTCTCTTGTCAAGATTCAGCATACCACCCCCTGACACACACTATTAGTCTTTCTTCAGATAACATTTGGTACCTTTGTCAATAACTCCCTTCTCTAGAGAGTATAGTACTGACATATTTTACTAGAGTTAGGTGTTTTTGTAAAATTTATGTTTTTAGGAGACCCTCACACCATTTCGACTGCAAGACATCACTGAAAATAGACACACTTTTAGTATTGATGAAGAATGCACCCCTATAAGGAAGGTATTGAGTTTGTGTGGACAGGAGGATGTAATGGATATCAATGAATATTTTGCTTCAAGGTATTTCTTCCGCAGTGACCTCCTTAATTTATGATTTTCAATTCTATGTTTGCAGCTGTGAGCATACATATACTTCTGGACTAAATCTTTTCTATTGGATGCATGCAGCTTTTATGATTGAAACTGCAGGCACAGAATTAATTTTTGTATTAAGACAAAGACAAAAAAGAGATACATTCTTGTGCAACTTCATCCTTGAGGTACAAACTTTAATCCCTGAATGACATAAGTGACAAACTCTAATCCATGAGCGACATACACCTTATAGCACTAGACATTATGACTCCATACTTGAGGCATCATCAGTAGGAGAGGGAAGAAAGCTAGGGAAAGCTAACTATTTAGTAGTTATAGAATAACTGTAAATCACGATCTTCCATATCAAGATTAAAGTTTATGTTGCATGTGTTGCTCATGGATTAAAGTTTGTTATGCAAGGATGAAGTCACACTAGAGTGTCTCTTTTTTGTCATCATTTTACTACTGAAATCTAATGGCATAACATGTACAGTTTTAAAATTTAAAATTTAGAAAGCCTCTTGTTTCTATCACATTAGCATTCTCAACACCTAGAAATGTCACTCCACAAGTCGTGAGTGTTTTGTGATCAACATGGTCCCATCTAGTACACACCCTAATAAAGATTGTGCAGTGTGCCTAATATATAAGATATGTTGAACCATTCTATTTGGTCATCTCTTCCATTCAAAACAATTCAATGATATTTTGAGAATACGATCCACTGAGGCAATCTGAATTATTAATTGATAAGATATGCAAAGATGAAAAATTAATGATATTGCTCAACAACATTGATTACTATATAGAAAAGTAGTTTATGTGTCCAAGGAGTTGGAAGTGACCATTCACTATGATTCAGTTGAGTCTTTGAAGAACTTTTCAAGTACGGATGTGCACTTACTGCTTCATAAATGTGAACTTATTTTTCTCGAGCTTATTGTGAAACTGACTTTTTCACATGTTAGGAATGTTGTCAAGAAAATAGGTGAAGGTTTATATGGTGAAGTGTTTGAAATAGTGAAAAACGAGGAATACATGGCAATTAAGGTGAGAAAAATTTTGTTTTTGACAAAGAAGTTGCATGATTAGCTTGGTTAATTCAATTGAATTTATGTTAAAGAATTGCTCATTAAGCCAAAACTGTTTATCTAGAGCAGTGCTCCTCCGCAACCGTTTTCAAATCACGGCACACCTATAGAACTTGCTCAATTCGTCGGTACACCGCAGCAATTAAATATAGCTAAAGATACGAGAATTGTAAAAAGCTGTGATTTACACTCGTACTACAATCAGTTATTTGTACTTGTTTTTAGTAAGTAGTAATGTAATAGTCAGTTTAGATATTTTTGATGAATGATATAGATGGAAAGCCTTGTTTGCTCATTTAAGTTGTGCAAAGCTGGAGCAAAATATTCAAATTTAGAAATAATGAAAAGCACAATTTATCTATAAGAATAAATTTTATCAGAATATTAAGAAAAATCGCTGAAAGTTTTTTATAAGAAAAAGTTTTTAAGAAAATGGCGCTCAAATGGTCAAAATCTTAAATTGAGAGGGTTGAATTTCCAAAATTTAGTGTTCTTATTGGCCAAAAATCGATATTTCGTCGTTATTGCATTCAGAATGTTAAAGATGGAATTCAAATTCAAGTATACAATATTAATAAAGAAAGTGTAAACCATTTTAGCCAGTTAATTTCAGTGAAAGTTAAGAAAAATTTAAGAAAACCTCAGACTCAATTTCGGGAAATGTTAAGAAAATTGAGGCTCATGCATAATGACGGTTTTCTTATAAAAATAAACGTGTAGTGCAAAAACATAAAAAATATCCGAAACTCGGCAAGAAGTTGGGTAGTCTTATAAAAGAGAGTGTATTTTGTAAAAACAAGAGAAAAGTGAAAGTTACTCTGCGCACCTGACGTTATTTCGCGACACACTGTTGTAAATCATAATTTTCATCGTTATTCGCTAAACCATACTGGTCATTTAGATTCAATGAAATAATTTGAGTTCTACCTACTTGCAGCTCTTTCAACTTTGACGTTGCATCCTCGTGCTTGATAGGATCCTTATATTTTTCTGTCCTCCTAGTGCTTTGCCTTCTGCCATTGCCAACTTAGATATTTCTGCTAGCATTTCTTCAAAGCCTTTTCTTTCTTTCTCATTTTACTTGGAAGCCCATTCTCTTCCAATCGAATTGAACTTGTTTATAGGTTTTACCAGTAGAAGGTGAGGTAATTATCAATGGTGAAACACAGAAAAAGTTCTTTGAAGTGCTGTCAGAAATTTCAGTTTCAAAGTAAGTACATACTAACATCAGCTCAAATTCTTCTACTCAACTTTGTTTCTCCATTAGATTTCTACTTTGTGTAACTTACAAATAAAGAAAATTTTTTAATCAGTTCTCCTACTCTTCCTTAAAATCTATAAAACTCCTTAAAGAAAGAAAATGTCCTTAAAAGTCCTTAGAAATCCTTGATTATTATCAAATTTATCAAAAAACCCCTTTAAATCCCCTTAAAAAGTATAGTTTCTAGAAGCAGTTGTGATATTTTTGTGAAAGAGAATTCAATATGCAGAGTTTCATCCCACTGTATTGTAAAAAGTTCTTATAGGAAAAATCTAATAATTTTACTTTATGTAAAAGATTGATAAGGTCAATCTTGTCGATATGGAAGGGGCTATTGACACGAAAACCTCCTTAAATTGTCTTAAGTATTATGGGATTCTGTCGTAGTCGAGCCAAATTCTCCTTAGAAATTGCTAGAAAATCTCCTTTTTTTCTCCTTGAAAGTCCTTAGTTTTTGAGGTAGAAAAACGCGGGAACCCTGATTAATGACTACTGTAACTATTCGACTTACCGCATCCCCTTCGAATAAGCACACCCCTTCTGAGCAAAAGTCTTTAATAAACGCACCCCTTAATTAAGTGCACCCCAAGTAATGGTGGAGAACAAATATATTACTATTCTAGAATAAGCACACCTTTGATGGTGTGTGCTAACATCATTGTCTTTGATTTCAAGACATCACAGACAGTGATGTGGAATATGCTAGCCCGGAGGAAATTCTTCTTGATTGTGATAATGACTACTCAGATGAAGGACTAAATGATGATGTTGACATTTGTTAAATACCCGTTTTCCAACTTTTCTCTGATGTACTCTCTGGTGAATTTGTGATAAGCGCACCCCTTCCAATAAATGCACCCCCCTCTAATAGGCGCACCCCTAAAAATTGGAAAAATTGAATAAATGCACCGTGCGGTTAATCGAATAATTACGGTATTTGATATGTAAAATTACAAGCAAACATATAATATCTTGCTTGATGGGAGCCTTCCAGCCTATTGGTAGAAGATTCTGGCGCAGTCCATAGGACCAAGCAAGACATACTAAGCTGCATATCTCCGAATTTAAAACTGTGAAAAGGCAAACATATTGTATCATTCTAAGCTGGAAAGCGTGCTCATACTGATTTCACTTATGAAAAGTTGCAAAGTTAGAAATAACTGATACTGTTGATTTAGATTGTAGTAAATATCTTTATTTAGTAGCACGTTGGTTTCTTTATTAAATTTAGTGGATCTTTTGCTTAATAAAAGTACTAGCTATTTTTTCAAGCACGTGTTTTGCAGTCTGAATATTTTGAAAAGAGTGTATGTCTAGATATTTCCCACCTTGAATTTGAATTATTTTGATGCTCTCAGCGTCTATAAAGTGATGCCATTTATCAATAATATTTCTTGTTTTTAGAGAGTTATCCAATTTGCGCACCGAGGTAAGAAGATACCTTTAAAATCAATGTAACTCTCCAAGCTTTAATTTCAAATCTCATTTGCAAGATTGTTGATAGTTTTTGACATTGTTTTTTATGCTTGCCATCGCATCCATTCCACTTTCGGGAGGTTTTTGTCTGTGTTCAATTTAATTGTTGTTCTTCCGTTGGTTCTTTAGTTGGGTTAGTAAGAAGGCTTACTAGCTGGACCTACTTTTGTCCATTGTCGCAGCATTTCTGTAGTAGAAAATTCAATGTTTGTCCAGATTTCATCTTGCATTTATTTCTCATCCTTTATAACGTAAAATGCGAAGGCATTTTTATTGACATTTACCCATTAGTTATATCTATATTTATTTATTGAATATTTTACTGTCATTTAAGTTTATACTTTCTATTCATTCTCACTTAATTTTCTAATTGTCATGTTAATAAAATTAAACGGAATATTTTGTGTCACTTTTTCCTTCGCAATTCTTTATTTTCTACTGCAGT
>WIPJ01001038.1:1807617-1836680 GCA_018155075.1 Cassiopea andromeda
AGCAGCATTTACAAACCATAATGCCATTCCTACAAACTTTTTCCTCATAATATGTTTCGTTTTATTTTGTAATACTTTACTAGTAGTATGCTAATTCTCAACAATATAGGTTCGATCCGTTTCGTTGTAGGCAAGTAATCAGGTCGATGGGTTTGTCAAGTTTTTTGGGTAAGTCTTGTTTGTTTAAATCTGGCTTTCATTGCTGCGAATTAGAATATTATATTTTTAATACGCCCTTTGATGTGTATGAATGTTGTTGTTGTTGAAGCTTGATTTTGTTGACTGTTTTGATGATTATGATCATTGTCATATGAAAGTGATTCTAGATCATAATAGTGATTCTAGTTCATGATTTCATATTTTCGAACTTATATTCGTTGTGATGAAACTGATTGGTGGCGATCGGAGAAATAAATAGAAGATGTCATAGGAGAGGCAAAAACTGCAGATTTTTTGACTGACATAACAAAGATATATTTTCATATCTTATCATGTAGCATGGCTATTTTCCGATTTGATAAGAAATATTTTGACAAAGTTGAAGTCTAGCTTTACAGGGGGTTTTTACCCCTGACACCCTCTGTCTATGCCTCTGGAGATTGATAGTAAACTGTGTTGTACCATAATGGATTACTGTATTTTCTGAAGGGCAAAATGCTGCAGAGGCAGTTATCCAAACTGCCTGTTGAACCAATGGCATATTTGGAACGAAGAATGGGGATCTGAAAACGATAACCCAGGTGAGTCAGTATTGTGCTTCTGTAATGCTTAAATACGATTGTCCGTAGAGTTCACTGAGTGAGATAGAAGTAGGTTGTAGAAAAGACTTATTTTCTGTGGGAGCTTTCTTACTGCTTGTTTTAGAGACCAGACGGTTGCATTGCCAAAAGTCCAGTATGAGCACGTATGAAAGTGGTTGGAAAAAAATGAACTTGATTATAGCTATCATTGGCATGTGATTGGTTTGATTTAACCCAGTCACATGCAATGATTCTGTTTTGCATGATTTCTATGATCCTAACACTCTTAGCAAAGTTTTGCATTTTAACTAGAGGATTTTCAGATGAGGTTGACTTTATTTTTTATCGATTCATGCTCTTTGAAAATGCTCATTTCAATGTAAACGTTCAGTACCAACAGATTGGGTTTGACATTCTTGTACCTTCTGTTAGCAAATTCTATTTCAACTTTCTAGAATTATTGAATGAAGATCAGCATTACATTATTTTCGAACTTGAGCTTGGTGGAACTTCCTTAGAGGACTATCGTGCACTTGTTGCAGCGGAGGCGAAAAGTATTCTGCACCAGGTCTGTCAGTTAAAATCCTCGCTAACCAAAAATGTTTATCGATTGAATTAATCACTTTGTCAAAGTTACTAGGTGCAATTCTTTTTATTGCATTAAATTCCAGACAAGCGTGAGGTTTTTGTTACGGAGGAAAGCATTCATAATGTTCTTTGAGAATTGAGACAGGTTGAAAATTGTAAAAGTTTTGTGATTCTAAAAAATTGAATCGAAATCTGAAGCACTTTAGTTGCAAGTATTGAATGATTTGCATAAAAAAAACCCTTGTGTTGGGCTGTTATATATGGTTGAATTTTCAGTTGCCACTGTCCACATAGTCAATTCTCTCAATGCTCTCTAGCAGACCATCGGGCCTCTAATTTACGTACAGAATCAGTGAGAAGGTTAAGCTTTGCATGAACCAACTTGTCAGCTTTTTGGATTTTTGGATCTTTCCTCGTGATTTTGATTTGAGGATGATTTAGTGCAAAATTTGCAGAAGAGAACCTTCTTTGAGTGTGCTGATCTTTTTTGCAAAGACCTTTGAATTTTCACTTAGAAAGATCACTTAATTTTATAGCTTAGCTTTACTAAATATCCCCTTCAGCATTTCATGAAAATTATATTCCTGTTAAAGGTGCCGTGTAGGTCGTCCCAAAAATGACTTGAAATTCGTAAATTATGCAAATAGATTATTATGCGAATTATGCCAGTAAATCCAGAATTATGTAGATTATGCAGAAAGCAATTTATTTGCGCTGAATATCCGATGATTGTTGGTAAAAATCTTTTGTTGATAACCTGCTGTTCTCTTCACTGCTCGCTAGGTCTTTTTATTATGTACTGGAATTTCGAATTGCTTACTATTTCGAATTCCTTGCAACTGTTGTAGACTACCGCAGCTCTGGCTGTTGGAGAAAGAGCTCTAAAGTTTGAACACAGAGACCTACACTGGGGAAATGTTTTGATACATGAGACTAGGAAAAATATGTTGTCATATACTATTTGTGATGGGCGTAGAGATATATGTACAGCAGGAATGGAAGTGAGAATTATTGACTTTACTTTGTCTAGGCTTGAAAAAGGTGAGTTTGTATGTAATGTTCTGTGTTAGCTTGCCCCATTTGGATTTCTAGTACTGACCAAGTCACTTACTAGCTTGCACAGCAACTGACTTATTAACTTACTGAATAAGGCCTCACCATTCACTCACTCCATTACTCACTCCATTACTCACTCCATTACTCACTCCATTACTCACTCCATTACTCACTCCATTACTCACTCCATTACTCACTCCATTACTCACTCACTCACTCACTCACTCACTCACTCACTCACTCACTCACTCACTCACTCACTCACTCACTCAATTCCTCCCTCTATTTATTCCCTCTCTCACTCACCCATGCCTCATTGCCTAACTCACTCATTAGCTCATGCAATAACTCACTCACCATCCCACTCATTAGCTGTATTTTGCCGCACTGAATAGCTAATAGGTTTGCTTAATTACTAGTTGGCCGTCTGTTTGTCTGACTGACTGACTAAATTGCTAAATGTTTAAGTCACCCACTTTTATTGACTCACTAGCACTCTCACTCACTCATTAAGTCAATGACTGATTGATTTAATGACAATTGGTGAAAAGAGGGACACAAGCACCCTGAAAGTTTCATGGTAAAACTGGCCTGGGTACTGAATGTTTCATTGAGAGGCTGACCTAGGCATTGATGCAGGCTAGTATATTCATTGGGAAATTATTTTATTTTTGATAAAGGAGTGTTTCAATTTCCCCCACTGCAGTTTACTATACAGCTCACTGTTTGATTAACGAATCGATGGATGAATATGTTACTATCGTAGATAGGTGCGTAGGTAGGTAGGTAGGTAGGTAGGTAATAGATGAATAGGCATTTCCAATTAAACAAGTTTGGCGATCTCTTTTAGGTGAGTGTGTTGTTTTCTCCAATCTTTCGGAAGATGAAAGTCTTTTCCAAGGACAAGGAGATTATCAATTTGATGTGTACAGGATGATGCGAAAAGACAATGGGTAGGTTTATTGGCCATACTATCAATAGATAGATAGAGGTATGCACTTTGACACTGTCAGGGGTAGCTTTTTAAGGTATTAGGTCTCTTTGGTGATGAATAGGGATCAAAATTGTGGATAAATGGCTACGATCATTGAAACCAATGGCAATTGTGAGCATTTGCTCATGATGAATTTAGTCACATTTGACATGCATTAATAATTCTGTTATATGGATAACTTGTCATTATCTTGTGTAAAATTATTTACATATATCGACTATAGCACGTTCTGGCATGATATGGTTTTATGGAAATTTGTCTTGTCTTTATGTCAATCTCTTGGCAATAATTTGCAACTGTTGTAATTATAAACCATAGTTTTTGCACATTCCTTTCTCATATACAAACGGCTGCTTTCTAGAAATCGTTGGCACGAATTTAATCCGCGGAGCAACGTGCTTTGGGTTCATTATATGGTGGACAAGTTGATCAATCAAAAACTGACCAGAAAAAGTAAAAAGTTGCAGCAATTTTTCAATAGGATGTTGGAATATGAATGTGCTAGTGATATGCTTAACGATGAATATTTCATAGATAGATGATGCTACAGTCATTCTCTTTCGATAATATATGTTTTCAATTCAATCCGCCCAAGCAATTCGAAAGTCATCACTTCTTGTTTTGTAATCTTGTTACATATCAACCTTGTTGCATATCAACCTTGTTGCATAGCAATCGTTTTGCGTAGCAGTTTTGTTTTATAGCGTTTTTGTTTTATAGCGTTTTTGTTGCATACCTTGTTTAGTATGATGAATTTAATGGAAATTAGCGCACAGTTATGGCCTCCTTTTGAAGTTACCATTAGACAATTATAAAGGTGTGAATTGGAGGCTGTAGGAATTCACAGTTTCTAATAAGGTTTTACGTATCATACCAGTATCCTAATCTCTTTGAACATTTTTATATAGCAAGGAAGTTCTGTGTGAAATTTTTCAAGAGAAACCAACAATTCTAATTGTTATTCTTCTTTATGTGTCTGTAGCAGTGTAACATTACTAGTGTAGGGATAAACTTCCTCACATTGGCTTGGCTTCGGCGTTAATCTACATTTACTACGTAGATGTTCTTTACTCACAAATGACTAAAATAGTCGATGACCTTTTGCAAAGACTATTGCCTTGCTTTTTCGGGGAAAAATTCGCATTTATCTAAGCTACTTTAAATGAAAGTCTAAACGTTATGGCTTTACCTTTTGGGCCAAATTTTATTTTTTAATGGAAATATTTATGATAAATGTCAACAGATTATAGCCATAAATTTTGAGGTTCTTTGATAACTTGTTTGCGCAATTGTTGTCAGCAGACATCAAATGACTATAGCCTTGCTCTCTAGTGGGAAAAATTAATTGTTATCTAAACAATGTTGCCTGAAAACTTTAAATATTATAATTTTATATTTACCGCCAAATTTATGTATTTTAATGGAACAATTTGTAATACGAATCACGAGATTATACAAATTTGAAGATCATTCGATGACATTTTGCAAAATTGTTGTTAGCAAACTTCATAGACTTGCCTCTTTATTGAAAAAGTCGTCTTTTATCTAAGCAGCTTTTGCCAGAAATCTGAACACTATAGTAATATAGCTTTAATTTTGGCACTAACGTTATGCAATTTAATGGAAATATTTGTGATACAAGTTATCAGATTATAATAATAAATTTGGTAGACATTTGATCAACTTCAACATTTGATCAGGGATCTTAGCTAATTTCAAAGGCAACAGCTTTTTCTTCGGAAACGTTGATTTGTATCTAAAAAGCTTTATAGCTTAAAGATTTATATTTGGGCTCGAATTTGTACAACTTCATGGGAATATTTTTGATAAAAAGCAAGATTTTATAATTATAAACTTGGAAGAAATTTTCATAAATTTTTGGAAAATTGTTGCTAGCAAGACTCTTAGACTATAGCCTTACTTTTTCTTGGGAAAAACATTTTTATCTAAAACTTTCACCTCAAAATCTAAACATTAAATCTGTATATTTGCAATGAATTTTTTACAATTTAATGGAACTATTTGTGACACCAAGGAAGAGATTACAATCATAGATTGGGAAGAAATTTAATATTTCAACTTGAATTTAATTGAAGTATTTGTGATAAAAATCGGCAGATTATGGTCATAAGTTTGGAAAGTATTCGATGACATTAAATAAATCATTGTTAGTAAAATTCAAAGACTATGGTCCTCTTTTCTGGTGGGAAAAATTTACTTTTATCTTAACAACTTTACTCAAAAATCTAAAAATTAAAGCTTGATATTTTGTCCGCAATTTGTGCAATATAATGCAATTATTAGTGATAAAGATCAACAGATTGTAGTCTCAAATTTGAAAATATTCAGTGGCTTTTGTACATTGTTGTCAACGCAGTTCAAAGACTATAACCTTGCTTTATTGACTTTTCCAAACAATTGTACCTGCAATCTAAAGAATAAGTCATTACAGTTGGGGTAAAATTTTTGAAAATTAATGGAATATTTGTCATGAAAATTAACAGAATATATCGATAAATTTCAAAGATGTTTTATCAAATTTTGCAAAAATTGTTGCTAGCAAACCTCAAAGACTATAGCCTTGCTTCTTCTTGGCAAAAGTTGATGTTTATCTAAAACTTTACATCAAAGCTTAAGCATTAAACTTTATATTTAGGGTTAAATTTGTAAAATTTAATGGAAACATTTGTAATAAAAAGTAACAGATTATAGTTCCAAGTATGAAAAACATTCGATGACTCTTTGTAAATTGTTGTCAGTGAAATTCAAAGACTATAGCCTTGCTTTTTCGAGGGAGAAATTAACTTTTTCCGAGAAATATACCTGAGCATCTAAACATAATACTACTATGATTGGGCCAAATCTGTGCAATTTGATGGAAGTATTTGTGATAAGAATCAACAGATTATAGTAATAAAAAATCAATAGATAGTGATAAATTTGGAAGAAATTTGATAAATGTTTGCAAAAGTCGTCTTAGCAATCGTGAAAGACTATAGTCTTGTCTTTTCTTCGGAGAAATTGAGCTTTATTTAAAGCTTTTATCTCAAAATATAAGCATTAAATTTGTATATTTGGGCAAAATTTGTATAATTTAATGGCAATGTCTGTGATAAAATGTAAGAGATTATAATCATACACTTGGAAGACATTTGATAAATGTTTGCAAAAGTGGTTTTAGGAATCGTCAAAGACATAAACTTGCTTTTTCTTAGGAAAAATTGATTTTTATCTAAAACTTTTACCTTGAAATCTAAGCATTGAAGCTGCATATTTAGGGCGAAGTTTGTCCGATTTAATGGAAATATTTGTGATAAAAAGTAAGAGATTATGATCATAAATTTGGAAGAAATTTGATAAATCTTTGCAAAAGTGGCCTTGTCCATCGTCAATGACTATAGCCTTGCTTTTTCTTGGGAAATATTGATGTATATTTAAGAGGCTTTGCCTCAATATGTAAACGTTAAAGCTTTATATTTGGGGCCAAATTTGTGCAACTTAATGGGAATATTTGTGGTGAAATCTACAGATTATAGTCTCAAATGTGGAAAATATTCGATGACTTTTTTCAATTGTGATCATCGAGACTGGAAGACTATAACCTTGCGTTTGGCTGGGAGAAAGCAACTTTTTCCAAAAACTTTGCCTGAAAATCTACGCATTGTGCTACTATAGTTAGCCCAAATTTGTGCAAGTTAATGGAAATGTTTGTAATTGAGATCAACAAATTATAGTCATAAATTTTGAAAATATATTTATTATTTTAAACAATTCTTCTTAGTTAAATTCAAAGACTATAGCCTTGCCTTCTTGTGGGAAAAGTTAATTTTTATCTAAGCACATTGTTCTTAAGTACCGAATCGTAAGAATTCACTTTTGAGGCCCAATATGTCCACTTCAATGGAATTATTTTTAGGAGATTTCAAAGACTGTACTCAATAATTTAGAAAATAATTGATTCTTCTGTTCTTTAAATTGTTGTTGGTGTGATTCAGATACTCTCAGGTTCCAAATAAACTTCCCCCTGCTTATTAATTTGTTGATTTTTTTAAACCTCCGGACATTATTAGGACCCCTCGTTTATTAGTTTTAAGGAAATTGACCTTTTTTAAAAACCCCTCAATTCATTTTCCATCTTTTTTAGTACTATTAACGCCCATTTTTTATGGCACAATAGTGTACTGCTGTAAATATTTTAGTTTTATGCACTATGATAACCTATTTTTGTACTTTCCGTCCTTGTATAATCATTTAAAACCTCTCCTCAAATTCTAACCTCCCCCGTTTATTTTGACCCCACTGCTTATTAATTTTTGGAATGTTTCCCGACCCCCCTGTCTATTAAGACCTCCGTTTATTTGGCACTTGAGAGTATTGTAGCCTTGCGTTTCGTTGAAGCTAATGGATGTTGTGAAACTTATCCTGTAAGTCTAAATATTACAGCTCTACTTTTAGGGACAAATTTACGAAAGTTTATTTAGATTTTTCTGAGAAAAAGCAAATGCTGAAGGTCTGTATTTTGAAAAAATTCATCGCTGTTTTTTAATTCAAAGACTATTGTCCTTCTAGTGGGAAAATTGATGTTTATCTAAGCAACTTTTCCAAAAAATCTAAATAATATACCTTTACGTTTGGGGCCACATCTGTGAACTTATATGGAAATGTTTCTCATAAAAATTAAAAGAATTTGGTCTCACTTCTTCTTTTCAAACATCAATTTACAAAAATTTTTATGGATAAGAAAAATATATTTTATGCCTCCAAAATTGAACATTTTTACCTTAATTTATTTAATTTATTTATTTACCTTATTGATAATAGTACTTCTTGTGTTGAAGAAATTACCATGAGTAATCATTGCTGTCTTATATTTCGGAAAAAATGATAATTGTTTGTAACTTGTTGCTGGTGAATTTCAACGACTAAAAGACTACAGTCTTAGTTTTTTGCTAGAAAAATGATGTTTATTTATATACTTTTGCTACAGATCTTAGCAATATAGTTTTACTTTTGAGACCAAATTGGTGCATTTTTATGAAAATATTTTTATAAAATTTAAAGATCATCGTCCTACATTTTTCATAGGAAAAATTGATGTTTATGGAAGCAAAATTTGCCGCCGCACTTTTTGGTAGAAATTTGAGCAATGTAGTTGAAACGATTGTTGGATAATGTCCAGGGATTATTATCTATCAATTGTTATCAAACAATTGTTGCAAAATTGAATACTTTCATGCAGTTCAATTCTGAATTTCTACACATAGCTCAAATGTCAGATATTTGCCACAGCGGATGCATAAAATCTTTTGGGTTTCTTTGTTGTGACAAAAAAGTGTTATCTACTTTTTCCTAGCTGGAAAAATCCCAAAACGCCAATATGCGGAGGGGGGCTCAAGTAAACTAGGTGGTTAGGAAGTAAACAAAAATGTTTTAAAAAATGCCATGGTTTCGTGCACAAATTTATGTCAAAGCAACATCGCCAAATTCACAAAATGAAGCAACACAAAACAATTATCTGCTAGGCACACAAGAGTATTCATCATTGTTATATTTTAAGAGAATTTCTAGAAGAAGCTCTGATTTGGATTTTTCAATCTTCTAGCATTCCAGGTGTTCCTGGGAAAGAATCTTAGACCACTACATTGCGTCTGTTTTGAACAGGAAAACTAAAAATTAAACGACTTTTTATTGCTATGAACTTTATTGCATTCTACAATTGCAGATAAACATTCCATAACAACTATTACGACTTAATTTCTAATCATTTCAATGTTTTAAAACTATTCCGTTTCCATCTTGCCAAACTCAATAGAGATGTCCTTTCAATTTGCCATGACTGTATAAACAGAGCGGGGAGGCTGTGTGAGAATGGGCACTGCAAACTGAACACGTAAAAATAATATCCCCAGCAATAAATTCTTGTCAGATTGAATTGATTGTATCCCTTTTTAGTAAAATAACATTATAGCATAATTGTGAAAATATGGGAATGCAATATAACTAGCAAAGCTGTCGAAATTTAGCAGCAATTTCGGTTTGAGGCAGTAAAAGTTCAATCTTACGATGCACTTTTGTATTTTCAGCTTGAAACCCAACTAAAAGATAAAAGTGTGGATTAACTTTAAGGTTTACGTCCCAATTACAGTTTTTCTATGCACCCTTTATGGTTCTAGAAAAGGAAAATAACCTGAATGAGAAAACAAAAGAGATTCTAACGACAATTCCATCATAATTGTGCACGCAGTTGCTGAAAGGTTGAGAAAAAGGTTCTTTCCAAATTTGATCTTCTTTACATTTCTCTCCTGTTTTGACTGATCTCGCCTTTTGTTCACAACATACAACTTTATCATTCTTTGCAGGGATTTCGAGAGCAAATCATACATCAATAGAGAACTCTATGCTATAAGAATTTTAGTTTCATGAAGTTGGCATGATGGAAAATATCTAAAGAATGAATAGTAATAATGTATATTTATAGAGTAAGAATAACAATATTTGAAAATGGTGTTAACCAACAACTGCATCGAAAAAGTGATGCTACTTTCATTTCGGCTTAAAACTCACTGGCCTTTTCATAATAAACTCGAAAATATGAAAAACAAGAGGAAAATAATATTACTATTAAAGAGCATTGTATACCATATACCAAAATAACATATCAGTGAAGAAAAACAAACTGTAACTAAGCAAAAGCTACCAAAACTAGGCATTTAGTTACAAAACATAGGCTCTTGAAAACCCTGGTCAAAATTCCCTTTACAAAGTTAAAATGTATACTAAAACAACACATTATCAACATATACTGACGTCATCAGTTGCCAAACTCATCAACGCCAAATAATGACAAGCAAAAAAATAAATTTTCCCACAATTGTGTGTTAAAATCATAAATCTAAACGAGCTATAAAACATTTACAGCAATGATACGAAGTAATCAAAAATTGCAAACAGGTAGAAATAGAGTAGAATTGACACTGAATAAAATCGAATGGTCATGGTACCATTTATCATCAGCAATCGTACAAAAATTAATTTATTGGTAGAATGACGCTTAAACAAATACGCGTGGTAGGGTAGGCAGGTAGAAAGGCAGATAGATAGGTAGATGGATTGGTAGATTGGTAGGTAGGTAGGTAGGTAGATAGATAGATGGATATACTTCACATAAAAGCCCCTGAGGTGGGGAAATCTTCAACGTGCAGAGCCTAATGAAAGCTCTCGACTACAGTAATTGCAATGTAGTACAAATGTCTGATATTTTTATACAGCAAGAACCCAACAATGAAGAACAATAGGAAAGTGTGCAATTTTTTCTTTGGTAAGAAGTTAGACTTTCAGAAAGCACACTTGACTATACGACAACTGATGTAATCAATTGATGTGAAATGCAGGTACCATGATCTGATCGCAAGGCCATTAAGTACTATGGGGATGGCGCTATATTTAAATGAACTCTGGTAAAAATATAGTCAATGATAAAACGTATGGTCACAACTGTGTAAAGACGGGTATCAAGATGTTAAAACATAGCCAGATCAAAAGCTTCTGGGAACTCAATGACAAATAGCCAGTGCTAGACAGTCTAGTTAATTTTTGACAAAAATAATTGGAGTGGCTTCCTACCCAATGAGGCAGATTTTGCGATTAAATTCATTTACGTGATTTAAAATTTCATCATTAAAGTTCTAAGTCAATAAAGGACCATACCAATCCCAGCTCACTATAGGGTCAACCTTGTCCTTCTGTACATAAGTGGCCATAGCCTAATTTGATCAATAACAAAGGAAGAGAAATTGCAACTATTTCTGCATCAACATTCTTTCAGAAACTACCAGACTGACAAGCTCTGGCTACACCATAAAACCCTATTTAATCTACATAAGACGTAAAAAATATCAACACTTCTGGTGCTTTAAACATGGCAGCTTTATCCTACTTCATATAATCAAAGTCATACAGCCTTGAAATGCAAAGAGATATTTTGTTCACAAACAATGGAATAACAAAGAAAACTAGGGGCAGCTTCAAAACTTGAAGGAGCCATTGCTCTACCAGATCAAATTTCAATGGCTTGTAACTAGTTGATGAAAATATAGAATGTCTACTTTTAAATCTTTACCAAAGCATCCTAAATAAATTAAATCTGCTGGGGGCAAGTTTGCGGGTTGAAAAACAGATGTGTGCAGAAAATAATTGCAAGATGGAAAGCTGCCATGCTTAAGTTCTGTTGTATGCCATCCATAGCCTTGATAATCCATGATCTCGATACTCTCATCCTTATCTTTATTTACTAAAACTCTATATTGAAAAACAAGGAATTCTAAGAACTCCAACATGAATTATTGGAATCAATGGTATACGATTAATAAGTGCAAGATATACCGCATGTTTTAATTACTACTGGAACGAATATATTTAACTGCTTGATCGCCACAGGGCAATTAAATTCGTAAGTAAAAACTCTTGGCGTTTATTTGATTACATGTATAACTTATTAAATACGCAGAGAACCTACTATATTTTTTCTTATTTTTAAACGACTATCATGGACGAGGCTTTCTCTACAAAGCATCATTCTAAAACGATCAGCTGAATTTGCTATGCTTAAGAACAAGGCATCTAAACAGGCTTTTATACCAAAACTCTAAAATCTATATAGACGAATACCAATTCTAATATGTGACTGGATATGAACCATTATGAAAAGCTTGCAGCTGAACTAGCAATCGTTGCATATAAGATACATGCAAATGAAAAATTGTTTTTCTAAAAATGGTGATATACACGCATATACACACACAGACACACATCATGACATGGACTCAAACACATGGCAGATCTGATTTACATGTTCTTCAAGAGAATTTTTCACTAGATTGCAAGCTGTCAACAAGAATACCCTTCAATAGGAATTAAAGTTAACATATTTCCTGATGATGTATATTTAGAAATCAAAGAGCCCAGGCAGACGACATACCTGCTGTAAATTCCTAAAAGTCTATGAATTAGATGAAATGCAAATCAAAGATTGTGAAAAATTCTCTATCACTTCCAAAAGATGTTAATACAACCTTGCATATAGCAACATTTTTAAAAGTTTAAAAGCGTAAATTACAATGAAGAAGATAGTAACGATGCAGTTAAATGACGGTCATGCAAAAAAACATTTCTAAAACTTGATAAAATATTGTAGACAACAAATCACTTGAAAAAATCATTGATAAAACGTATAAAGCTCCTCACCATTTGAAACAGACTTAGATTAGATAAAATTCTACATCTGTGCTATATAATGTCACGAAAAGAAAGACTTAATTTGCTTAAATGCGCATGGCATATTGTAGCAGGCAGTTAAATATTGTATGAAGCCTAAGTTCAAAGAAAATAGCTTCAATCCTTGTTTTGACTACTAATAAACTTTGAAATTGGCTCATGAGGATAATCTCTACATAGCACAAATGTGTTTAATAAATAATGAAAATATTAAAACTTATAAAGACCGATCAAAGTTATTGATCAATCACAAAAAATATAACAATGATTCCATGATTTCATACCATTCTACCAGCGGAAATTCATCGGAGATGGGCGTGGTCTATCCCCTCCTTCCTTGACAAGGGGCTTGTGAAACTCACGGCCTGGTCTTGAATGTACTATTGCCCAACACTGCTCACAATAGTACAGAAGGCATGTTATATTTGAGCAAAAGAAAGGTGCGAATTTACCATTGCAGCGCACCCCATGGCACTCATCACACATTTGATCATCAAGAACATAAGGTTTAACCTCCACCTAACAATAGGAAAAAAACATTCTGATATGGCTCTAATTATGAGCATTTGTGTACAAAATGCTAACCCTACTGTAAACAATCCCAATGAAACAATGTGGAAAGAGAACACTTCTAATGTATAGGAAAGCCAAAACGATACTCTTGCAGCTTCTAATTTTTCTTCAAACGTAATACCATGCCCATATAAAAAACCACCAAAGAACAATAGTGATTGATTAGAGCTTTTCTACTAATACTACGTATCAAAAATACTTCGTAATTATAATTGCAAAGCGTGGCAAAGTTCATGAAAACTGAATAAAGTCTATATACAGCATTTTACGAGTCGAGCTTAGAATTACCATATGTGAGAAGACGTGATCAAAAGGATAAAACAAACTAGAATGTTTTAAATATGTGTTTGGCGTTCAATGCCAGTAAAGCTGCCATTTCTGTCTTCGTTATGCAGTCGTAAATGCTAATGTTCTTTCAAATTTCAAAGCATATAAAATTTCACGTGACCGTTGAAGAGAAAATGGACTAAAAATGGATACAAAAAATATGAAAAATCATTCAATAAAACAAAGTCAAATTGCTAAAAGAAGAAAACGCATGCTTCTCACCCTTTTATCAATGTCCCCATGTTGCAGCTGAATAAATCTTGCACTGATAGCTGCAATGTAGCTTTGCTGATTGGAAAAGGCAACTCTACCAGCACCTAAAAATTCATGAACTCAATCAAAAAATCAAGGCCCTATTGTGAAAGATGCAGCAATGGGCTGCAAAGGAAAATAATCAAAAGGACTCTTGATCAAACTTTCTATGCTGAGCAACACATGCACGCCGGTAAGTCCAAAAGAGTGCAGCAAAGGAAAAGAAGAATCAGCTAACTTCAAACTAAACAACAGTGAGAAGAAAAAAGTACTTGTCTTGTATAATCTCCATTATATTTTGAGAACTGTTAAGCGCTACTAAATTTTTCAATAACCCAAGATTTATGCTGTGGATTTTTGAATAAGGAGAGGCTTATGAAGCTTCACAATGGTCTAATGAATATTTAAGGTAACATAAAAATACCAGCAGAGTATAAAAAGTATAGGCTGTCGATCGCTAAAAATATACCTTTAGGGTACTTCAGCTCTGGGTCAACATCAATGCCTGCGTAGCAAACTCCTCCATAGAGGCGGTCCATTATCATGGCTAGTTCAACTGCAAAATGAATTTGCTAAATAACCTTCTGAGTGTAATCATCGATGGGCGTTGAAAATAATAATATCATTGCAACTCAGAGCGTTACGCAGAAGCTGCCAAACAATGGTCAACCACATTCATTTTCAACATTAGCAATTAAATCTCAGAAGGTCTTTGCCAGGAGAAAAACAGCGACCAAAATCTACTTCATCTGAATTATTTACCAGAGAAATGAATGAACTTCCTCACTGAAGTTATTTATTGATGAAGTTCTCTCACAAATCCCTAGCAATCATCTCTGAAAGTAATTTCTACTGCGCACTGCAATCCGATCATTCTCCTTCAAGTGCACCCAGCTACTTTCTGCCTTATTCACAGTAAGAAAGATAAATCTTCGTTTATATAAAAACTAAGATGCATCTTTTCATTTAGTAACAGAGTCCCAGCCTTCATCTTTCATCTATTTTATCTTCACAGTCTTCATTACTTTTCAGTTTTTCAAATATCAGCACATACTAGCGGAGTGTGGCTTCCCTCCAATCAAAGATATATTGTGATTGGGAATCTCGAAAACATATAATTACTTCTGATAAAAAGAGAATGAACATAAGACAATATACCTACTCTCAAAGGAATGTATATAGTAATGAACAAAAGATTAACATGAGAGTGAACATAAGACAATGTACCTGCTCTTAAAGGTCTTGGAACTCCACCTACGAAGATCGTTTTTCTTGGATCAAGTGGCTGGGAGCTATCCATCACAAAATCAGCATCAGCCAGGTTCCATGGACGAATTTGGACCTACGGATAAGGCAATGGCAATTTTTAAATCAAACAATGGCAAAGGAAAAGAGACAGGATTATTGTACTTTGACTATATATGAGACAGGACTCATACCCGATACGGATATCAAAATTCCCTGACTATTTCTTGACTTTTCCCTGACTGGGACAAAAATTATAGAAAATTCCCTAACTATGCCAGATTTTTTCTGACTTTTCGTAAAAATTGCCTATTTTCCAGGTTTTCCAGGTTTTCCAGGTTTTCCAGGTTCAGTATGAGCCCTGATGAGATGCTGAAATGACTACAATTAGCAAATTAATAATTCTTAATCAAAGGATTGAGATGAGTTGCATCAGAGTGTAAGTTTAGTATTAAGGATTGCAGTTATCTCTGCAAAATGTAGTATCTCTTAATAAAAACAGACGAATAGCTACAAGCGATCAACATAGCAAAATTCTATAATTCAGCTGCTCTTCTTGTGACAAAAGATACATTATAACATAGACAATTCCAGCTAATAGTCCTTAAAATAAGCTCACAGAGGAGGAACCAAAATTTTATACAATTTCCCTCACTGGATAAATGAGTAATTAGTGTGCTATACGTGTTCTACTTCTTATCAAATATGATGAACTTATATTTAAGGGTGATTCTTGTACCAATTCAAACACATTACAGGGTTTCTAACAAACAGGAAAGTAGCTTTCCCTTATATTTCCTCGATTTCTATAATGTTTTCCCTACTTCAATATAGATCATGAGTAAATACCAGACGCTGCACTTGTCACAACGTAGACCTGTTTAAGTAATTCTTAGGATACGTGTATTAGTTCCTTACAAAGAAAAGAAATCTAACAATTTCATTATTTCCAAAATTTGTTTTCTTGCTAGTTTTTCAGCATATTAGGTAATCAATTTGCTAATGAAACGAAGACATACCGCTTCCCTGACATTTCCCCGAATTTCTCTGGAATTAGTAAAATTCCTTGATTTTTTACTTATAATTTCTAAGCAAAACATATTTCTCCGATTATCCGTAAATTCCTTGAATTTAGTGAGTTAGCATACACTCTGTACTAACTGAACCATATCAAAATATGTACAGGCCATATCCACGAAATCAGTTTGTATTGAAAAACTTACTGGTTTATCTTTTATAGTTGGGCTGGAGACACACAAATAGAATTTACCATCCTGGACCATACAGGCATCCATTAACCTTTGCACAGATATTTCTTCTTTGTAGAGTAGGAAAGCATACCCTGCAGACCAACGTAACTATCAAGATTACGATCATGTTCAGTGAGACTGGGTTGATAAATGTCATATACCAGAAGAAGTATATTAATCAAATTATAGTATCATATGTTAAACATAGAATATGTAGCCACAGATGCGGACAGACAGGGACCATTTTCAATATGTGAATGATCTTTTAAAACAGTGCTAACCTTTTGGTGGGAAGTAGGATTTACTCTCAGCTTTGTGTGGCCAATCTACTGTCAAATGACCAAATCGACAGAAACTTGCATGGATTTCATCTAGTAAAAAATACCACAATGTCATAAAGAAAGGATAAAATTCCACTAAGTGTAAGCTATTTAAACAATACTTTTTCTTCTTCGCAGTGTGGTATAAGATCAATGGGGTGCGAATACGGTATCTATGCAGTCACTATCAATAGAAACTAATTATTAATTATTAATAAACTGAATTATGCAGCAAAATAAGGATAGATGAATAACCCAGTGTATGTGGGCATGTATTATTAACTCGGTCCTGTTGTTTCCAAATGGCAATATAAAGGACATTTTCGCACAAAAATGGGGATACATAGCATCAATCATGAGTGCTTCATACAAAATATGTGTGCTTTCATGGCCTAAGAACTTCTGCTTTCATTTTTGCAAAAGTAAGGCTGCTTCCAACTCAACATGATTAGACGGACCTTAGTTCTCTCAAGCAGAGTAGATATAGCTTTCCATAATGACTGAGAAAGCTTGGCTGATTCTTGAGTTAAATTTATCCTAATAATGAGATCTGTTCATTTGAATGCACAGGCATTTTACGTAAATGATCTAAATTAAAACCAACAAATTACCAATCTTAGTACAACATGCAACAACAACTGATGTGCTAGCAATTTTGATGAATTTGTGTTTTAACATGGTACAGACGACGACAATGGAGAGTCCCTGCTTTTCACCTTAATGAAATTGGCTGGTCATTTATGTGACACTTGACCAAAAAATGACAAGAAATAAGGCTTATTGAGAAATAGATATAAAAGAACTAACATAAGGTTTTAAAGATATGGATAATTATAACCTTTTAATGACTTTCCTGTGTCTGGTATTACATGAGTAGCTTTAATGATAGTCAAACTACTCTTCTGAATATGATAACAAACGGAATATGTTAACTAAGGGGATCCTATGTAAAATTTGACAAATTGCAGATTGAATTCTTCAGATGAAATACAATTAAACGTATTGTGTAATGCAATAGTCAGAAAAATACAAAACAACACAAGATTTTACAAGCTGCTCGCAGTCTTTGTTGAAAAACAGTGACTATTGTCACTAACTCAATCTTATTTTGATCGTCGAGTGCACCTGCTTGACTCAACGTAGAGAATCTACTAATTTCATAGCCGCATAGAACTATTGAATGCTACTAAATTACCAAAAATAGCAAAAGTAATATTCAATTTAGATTACCATATAGCAACAATAATTCACAGCTGATGCATTCAACTTTTATATCTCTTGAGATATCTTGAAAATCATATACATGCGATGCTAGGAACCAGACGGTTATATTTACACTCCAACTGTACCTGCTAATTGTGAATATCTATTGTAGCGCATGAAAAGTGGGATTCCTTTAACCCAAAGTGGAACTCCTTTAACATTGGCAATCAATCACTAAAGTTCCGTAGAGTAAAGTAAAATGAAAGAGATGTCTTAAGAATAATTGGTTTATTAGACTAGTTTTACCTTCATCAATATCTGGAGGAAGCCCACCAACAAATACTTTCCTTGAGTATCTTTCTAATATGTCCAAATCAGAACGTGGCGACCCATTCAAAGATGAATTAAATGATGGTACTATTTGGTCAGCTAAAAGACATGAAAATATATTTTAAAAAATTGCGGGGTTTCGATATCAGCCCAAAATCAAGCAATTATGTTACCGCATTTCTAGAAAGATGGAACATTCGAGCAGAAGGGACAACATTTAAAAACAAATTGACAAATATATGAACAGATTATTAGCAAATAATACCATTACAGTATCTCATATATGTAATGAACTTTTCTAGTCAATAAACACACGATTAATAAATGCTGTGATTTCTCATTAATATTTTGAAAGATTTCTCATTGGGATTGTACACCAGCACATCACCATCTGCTCATTCTCACACAAAGCTAAGCCGTAACTTATATTTATTTGATGATCAGCTGTTATTGCGATATCTCCTCTCTTACAAGGCAAGCATCCGTGAAAAACATAGCTACTATGAATCATTTAATACATGTGGCCTCCAGGAAGATCCTAAAAAAATGCCGCTTAACACTATAACTCGGAAAATGCTGTAGGATACGTGGTACCATATGGTAGAGAAAACTAATTGTGTTGCCTTGATTGCTTTTCTGGACGGTGCATCAGATAAATAAATATCACAGATCAAACAACGTGAAAAGAGAACTTTTAAAAATTCAAATTTTACGGTAAAGAATTTAATGCTATTGGCCTTTTACATAGTTAATAATAATATTGCCCCTTCCGTGAAGTGCTACCGCTCATACCCCTTCACATGCTGATTGGAATTGAAAAAGGGCAATAATAATAATACCTGTCTTACAAGATAAAGTAGAGCATTTCGTTCTACAAGGTAAAATGGTAAATGAAGATATCTGAGATAGTTTTACATCTACAACTTCTTTTGTTGAGCTTTCACGGAGGAAAAACAGCTTTGATTGCGCAGTGATAGCATCCATTTTGCAATGAAAGCACTGTTTTAGATATTGGGTAAGATAAACCAAGCATAGAAATAATTGAACACCTAACCACTGGATTCTTATCCATTCCACCATCATGGTCTTATCCTAGATTCTCTGCTGTACGTCACCACTTTATCAGTTTGGAGAAGAGAAACAGCTGCTTTCGACAAGAATCCTATTGCTTACTTTCATGATGTTAAATCATTATAACAAAGATCTTATATTTGACCAGTGCACACAGAACAAGAAGAAATCCATTTTGATTGTACTCTCAAATTCTATTGCGAGATGTACCAATATTTTAAATAGTACTTCAATTCATAAATGTTTTACGATGTCTGAAAATTGAAAGCACCACTGTCTGCACTAGGTCGGTTGAGAGCCTACACAAATAGAATATTAAAAAAAGTTCTTACGACTTTTCAGTAGGCACGAACAATTATGCTGAATCGTAATTCAATAGAAACGGTACTCGACTAGCAGTATTTGGCAAACCATATTCAATCATGATCTCTTTCAATTGCATATTATAAATTTGTTATGAGGTTTTAGCAAATGCAAATGCTATTGAAATATTAAACACATGGCAAGGCCAAGACATTTATCTCCTTCACTTCGACACTCAACAGGCAGACTTTTGCCCATATAACTAGGGTCGACCCAAGAAATATATAGCAAGTGAGTGCTTCTTCACTTGTTTCATCTCCAAATATTCTTTTTAATCTTCAATCTGTAGGCCATCGATGCAATACTCCTTCCCCACGCCGTTATTTGACACAGAACAACATAATTCTACATAAAGCAAGCAATCGAAATGTTCCATACAGGCGTCTATTCAATATCATAAATCATAATATTTGCCTCCCACCATCTCATTTATTTGCAAATATATTTTCATAAAAAAGCAAATTGAGCTGAAGAGCTTCCTAGTCTTACCACTGAGATGAAGGAGAAATTAACTTATGCTTAAAAGTGTAGAAGGTGAACAAGTATGAACAAGATGGCATTATCACTTCAAAATTCTCAACTTCTACTAACCATCACGTTGATGTGGATATGCTTTTTTCTGTAGCTGGTATCTGAATGCTAAGAGAATTAAAAGAAATAATATAAACTCTGCTGGGAAAAGAAATTGTATATATTAAATGCTCATATGAGATTGAGCAGGCTGAAATGGTAAGAACGTGGAATATATGTAGCAACTGAATGAAAATTCATATTTCTGCACTAGATCTAGTCTTGAAATTTTGAATTTACTAAATAGTATAACTTTGCAAGTCAAAAAGATGCTATTTATCCTTGAAACTGAATAGGAAGAAAAAGACAACTTGAAGAGCAAGCATCAATTATCAAATTAGTAATGAGAACAAGAAATCTTCAAGAATTGCGTTGAATGACCGCGAAATAAATAGGGAATTGATAAGAGCTTGTTGGTGATTGGTACATTTTTCATGTTTGAAAAACAAGTTACCAGATGTTGAGCAATTAAATCAGGAAAGTTGCCAGCCTATGCATTGAAAAAACGAATCAAATGAAATACAGCGCATATGGTTTTTGTTTTACGACATATGGCATTAATAATTAATGAGCACATTGTCAAATAATTCTGCTTTTCCCTCAACATAATACCATTCATTTGTGAAAAACAAGACATTTGTCAGCAGAGTAAGACTTAAAACAGTGAAAACTACAGCTCACCAAAGAAAGAGTTAAGCTACTCAAAAATATCAATAGTTTTTTTTTGGAAAGTGAATCTGCAAGAAACTAATTATAGAGATTTCACTGAATTCTGCAATCGGAGTTTAAAAAACTCCTCTTGTCATGATTTTTCCTCAAGTCCTTATTGTCTAGCAAACATTTCACTTAGCAAAACCCAGAAAGTATGAAAATACATAGTAAATACATAAGGAAAGCTACAAGATGCTTAAAATCCACGAAGACACATCAAACAAAAGATTGTCTTACCTTGCAACTGATCTGCTTGGGTGTCCATTGGAGACCTGAACATATCCAACAATCTTGGCTCAAGTGAGGAATATTTCATGATGTCATTTCTTTCCTTCAAGTCATAAAAGTATAAAGGAATAATATTATTTATTATTACTAAATTGTAATAATGACCAAGACAAGGGCTAAGTGATCAAGAAAAGAAGCACTTTACTTCCAAATAAAAAGATGACGAAAAAAGATATTAATTGCCTAATTTAAAAAAAATGCAAATTATCTTCGAAGGAGAATGTATTTACAAAATCAACTGGTCATAATTCAGCACACTTTGACGAATAGCTGAGAAGCCCTTATGAGTTCCTCCTCCACATAATAGAGCAGGTGCACTTGTCTGATTCCATACACTGATTAAATGCGTATTGATGACAACAAAATCTGCTTAACTTTGTAAGATCTTTAGGTGAACAAGAACAAAGTTTCCATGGAAGACAACAGCTTGGAGGAGTATGAACTTGCAAGAATTGCAAAGAGTGGTTTCAATTCTCCATTTTGCATTAATAATTCGATTTTATTAGAAAACAAAAACAATGGGTTTGAGAAATTTATTCTTTCTTAATCTAGCAAACTCCTTCATCATAAAAAGCTTTCCCCTTAGCTTTCGAAGGGGTACTGCATCACGAAATTTGAAAACCACAGGAGTGGAAATAAACACAGTGCCTCTGATAAAACATCTACCGTTAAACTGAAAATCTGTAAACATGTGATTAAATCTTTCCACATTTGAGTCATAAAAAGCTGTTAATATCAAAAACGCCAAATACTTGAAATCGTTTTTTTATGATCACAGTCGATTTGGTTGATCAATATGTCGATAAGATGGGTAGCTTTGCGCTTTAGCTTCGGTTGGGAGAAGTAAATATTTCATGGGAGTATTTTCATATGAATAATTAATGAGAGCAAAAAGATCGCAACCATTTAGGCCTAGAATTTCTCAATTTGTACAACATCAGTTGCTAAAATACTACTGATTTAACCAACAACCAAAGTAGTGAAGAAAGTAAAATGTCACTCTCTATCTCAGAAATGTTCCAATAAGCCCAGGACAGAATTGTCTTATATCTATATGTTTGAAAGACGCTAGATCACAAGTAACAAAGACAGTCTTGTAAAAGTTAAAAATGTTTTGAGAAATCTCTTTGTATTGCTTTCTAGTTTTGAGAAAAGCTCAAAGGTTTATGAACTTAGCAAAACAGATCAATAGTTTAGTAAATAAAAAGTGATATGAAGGCGTTGTAATGATGGTTTTGTATACTAAAAACAGAGGATAAGAACAGGTGAAATTATATGAAACGCGTAGGGCACAACGTGTTTTGTGTTATGTATTTCTAGATTTTCAGACTATCGCTTTTGGCAACAAGTAAACGCTGCCACTTTATTGGTCCATATTGAAAAAGCACAGGTGATTTATGGTAACTAGGCAAACAGAAGGAACATGGCTGAGCATCTGTAAACGCCATAAGTTCAGTGACTGGTCCTGGTTATTTCACTAGAAAGTCCTACTCCGTAATTTTTATTCATATAGATGAGAATGTTGTAAATAATTTCCATTGCGGGGCATCAATAAAATCCAAATAACGCTTCGGGTGTACGGCAGTAAAGAACAGCGCCCATCAGGTTAGAAATAGCATGAGATAAAGTTAACCAAAGGAACTTTGAAAGTAGAAAGAATATGTGCAAGAGATCATATAGAACGTCCTAATATATAAATTAATTTAAATTTTATCTAATAAGTTTTAAACATTGATATACCTGGCTTGGGAATAGCCCACTTGTAGTAACTTCGCTTGATGTTGTCAAATGTGAGAATGTATTTGTGAGTTGAGTTATATCATCTACAACTGTAGCATCAAGTCCTGATTGGGAGTTTAATTGATTCTGAAGTCCAAATGGAGATGAGGTTTTCATTGAGTTTGATGTAGGAGCTGAAGTAAAAGTTGGCACTGGCCTGCTATTCTTGTAAGGCTTTTGGGGAAGATTTGACATTGGAAATGGCGTGAACTTGCTCGATCTACTTTGTGTGTACGAAGAGTTCTGCTGTGATCCCAATGACATAGGAAATGGCAACTGCGGGCGACTTTGGGGCCAATTAGAGTTGATACCGTTGTTTGATGAATTATTTGGCCAAGTTGATGAAGGGGAAGGACTTGCATTCCAGTTAGAAACACCCAACGCATTTGCAACTGCTTTGTTTGATGCTAACAATGTTGAGACCGCCGGGAAAGGCCTTCTGCTAGTTCCTGAGTTATATGCCGGCATTGTCCCAGGAGTAGATGTTCTTCTTATTGCAGAACTTGTTGGAAAATTTGATGAAGAAGCACTAAACATCAATGGATTGCTATTCACTCCCATATGAAGTTCGTGGTGAAGAAAGTCGTCTCGTCCTGAAGGCCAAAATGTACTATTAACACCAGAAGTCTCTTGCTGTAGCATCTGCGGCTCGCTAGATGGAGAAAAACTTGAGGAGAAACCCTCGTCAGAATCTTTAGAATCGTTTAAGGTTCCACTTTCTCCTGATGTATTTGAAGTTTTAAATACCAGTTCAGATGGAGAATTTTTGCTCTCCGATGAGTTTTTGTCCTTGAAATCGCGTGTTGTCTTGGATTGCAATTCACTATTGGTAGAAGCTTTATCAAGAGCTTCTTCTTTCATCAAGAATAGTGGTGTATTGTAGCCGAATTCACTCGGGGTAACTGTACTGGTCACGCTCGTTGGACCAAAATCGACCATGGTCATGGACGGTTACACAAGCTACAAGTCTTCTTTTGGTATCTCGTTTTGTTCTTTCTTTTTGTTGTGCACACTTCACTGGCAGGTGGATAAAGTAGCCACGTATCGCCCTTAGAGTTTTGTGGATTTGAAAGCCCTCGTGATGGCCACCAGAGGTTTTTGTATGCTAGAAACCAGACCCGAACAAGCGAACAATGTCTCGCAAACAATTTCTTTGTTCAATCCAAGCTTGGGCCTAAACTCCTATTGTCGTCAGCAAGAAAAGGCGCGCGATTTAAGTTAACGCGCTCGGTCACGTGGTTAACAATCACGTGGTATTCACACATGGTGTTTGGGTACAACGAGAGAGGTAGCATCAATTAATTTATCTCCCAGCTACAATCAAAGAAATGGTTTGGTCATCTTCTTCGTTTTACGTGAATATGCATCAGAGACCAAATCCACAGGAAAGGTTTGAAGAAAGGTACTAGAGGGACAGAGATCTGAAATCCAATTAGTTCTCGCATTGCAAACACACTGGTTGCTTCCAGCATCAAGTGCTTCACGCAAAAAGCACAGTTGGGTAATGGCAGATATGGTATACGTTTATACCAAGAGTGGAAATGTGAAGATTCCAAGAAAACTGCCAGCATAGATACACCTAAACATCATCACATGATAACACCCGGTGATTCAATTATTAAGATTAAAGGTAAGGAATTAATCTTCTCTAAGTAAACACATGCGATATAAACAGCATTTCTATTTGCGAGAACATTATCGTTATGTTTTAATGAGAAATGGGATGATTCCCGCATTGTTAAGGTAGAGCTGATTGAATATTCTGGGAAAGGGGTGCTTGAAAAACCTGCCAAATATTATGGCGGATATGATGTTTATTAGTGAAATTTGGATTACTTATAGACCAAAATCAATAGCCTTGAAGGAACCACACAGCATCGATAATATAAACCAAAAATATAAATACAACATATTTAAAAAATTTGCATTGAATCACAGAAACTTTGTTCAACAGTTTTGGAAAGAAAACCAGAGTCTCATGAAATGTCATCCGGATTACTTGCAACTGTAATATGATACAACCGGAGATGCTGCATCACTATTTTTCAGCTTTATGAAACAGCTACGGCAAATGGAAATCAGAAAACCAACTTGGTTATTCAAATGGCGAGGATTGTTCTGAAGCACCTGTTGAAATATTATCAGCTTAAGGCCGCATTGGTTATTTGATTGGTATAACAGATCAAAACAATGGCTTTTGTTCTTGAACAATGGAACCATCTTTGAAGTCTCTCAACGCAGGTGCAACACAGGCCGACGTTGCCGTAAATCATAAGAACTGAGAGTAACCAAGTCATGGCCGTGTACAGAAAGATGAATGCGCCCAACATTGAATTATGGATACGAAGTAAAGAACTCATAGCAAAATCGAGAAATTCAAATCATGCTCTAAGCATAATTTCACTCCATGGAGAAAACAAAGCTTTCGTGATAGCATTCCATCCGTTGAAGATACTGAAGGGTGATGTGTAAGATTAAGATACTACCTATGGGATTTTTATTGAATAACTCTATGATATCCTTTTTACAAAGCCCGCACTGCCTAACTATCCAACCTTGTAGTGTTTTAACTTTAGTTCAACGCAAAAGCATGAAGCCACTAGGGTGAGACTGGGGGGGGGAGCTTCAGCCCCTCCACTTTTTGCCACCCAGCGATTCTGAAAAAACAAATGTTTTAAAGATAGCAATTTTATTGAATCCTCAGCCTCTCCTTACTTTTTCCAGCTTCCTCACTTTTTACTAGGTGGCGCCGTGCCTGATACAATGAAAATTTATAACTACTCACCACACACACAGACACACACAGAGGAAAACATGCAAAGTATCAATTTCTACATTATCTATTGTTCGGCCAAGCGCTGGCTACATGAGCATCCTTTCTCCGAGTAAAGTGTAACTGCGTCAATATTTGAAAATTGACTGATGATGCGAAAGAAAATAAGGAAGGCATGTTAATATATTACGGCATATGAATATTGAAGATTTAGGTATGAAACATAGAAATTGCAAGGTTGCATTACCCTAAATTGAAACACGAGACTTCGGCACTAAATTTCTAATCACAAATCAATTTCATGATTAAAAATTTATTGCTACAGTGTTGTGTTTCAATTAAGGGTAATGCAACCTTATCTGTGACTATTCCAATTGCTTGCGTTATGGGACAAAAGTTTGCACAGCTATCTGCAGTGCAAACGAACAAAATTGTGTTGTATACTTAAGGTCTAAAAGTAAATGATTGTGTTGATAAACTCCTACAGGAGACAAGGAATAAAACTCGATCATATCAAGGAAACGCGCGGTTGCGATGCAAAGATAGAGGGGTGAAACTTCATTTGATTGTGGCAACATTCGATCTAAACTTTCAGCCTCTTTTCAGCTGCGTAATCACCTTTTTAATGGAAAGGAAATCAACTCTTGTTGCTGGGTGTTTTTTAAATTCCTTTATCTGACTACTGCTTCGTTTTTCAAGAAACACTACGTAAAAATTTGCAATTATAATCCTGAGTAAGTGATTATCGAATAACAAAGGGGCCTTCAGACTACGAAATAGCAGTTGCAGTTTGTTATTATCTTTGACATCTAGGAAATCACCTGCACTATCCTCTATCGAGATTTTTCCATCACTGAAAACGCATTCTAACCTCTTGAAACAAAAGATCACAGTGAATATTGGTCTATGGCCTCGTACCTGCTCATGCGATCTATTACCTGTTTCTAATATCAAGAGAAAAGATCAGCTGCTAACCTTCAACAAAACTTCAACGCAAACAAATGCAGTTAAAGAATGGCAACGCGTTTTGAGGACTTCTGAATCATCACTGTAAAATTTTAATAGAAAAGGTTTCAAACAATAATTTGACAAGCAAACTTTTAAAAACCTTGCCATGCAAACGAACACCTCACCCTAATGTTCTATAGCATAATCTGATTCATATTCACCATTAGAAAATGTCACAAATGAAGACAAAATTTCTAACAAAAGTTCTTATTCAACTAGAAGAAGTCACTATTTACCATTCCCTGAACTATATTAAATAGTAACTAAATCGAACGTTTCATTAGGATTATTGTGTGTAGCAATAACCAGTGTTGGTAGACCGTCTGAGTACCCAAAGTCAAACGAGGGTGGGAGAAAGGCCAAATCAAGCAAACTTAGTACAAACTTGGAGAACAATAGCAGATATACATGGAAATGATGCCAGTATAGTTTGCATTATAAATTTGAACAAAACTATATACAGGCTTGAACAATACATGATAATCAGACGTACCCATTTCATAATCATTACTCTGACTACTACAATCCACTCAGATAATTGACAAACACGCATTTCGTTCTAATTGAAGAGATCAGTAATTGTAATAGTAGAGTTAGTCTTCAATAGAAAGTAAAAAGCAACCAAAAAGAAGCCAAATAATTGGTCCAGCAAAATTAAATTTTATCGGCCAAGCAAGAGCTGAAAAAGCCAAAAATTTCCAAAATTTGGATTAGAAAAAGCCAATATAACAACACTGGAATAACATTAGGCGGGAGATAATTTTATTGACTGAGTTTTGTAAATAGACTGAAATTGGTATTTATAAATGCTCTGATTAGAATTCAGCACGTTTGTCAGTATTGTATCCAGGTCTGAATCCTTTCAATATATATAGACAGGAAAAACATTTGATGTGAATTAATATACGAAAACAGCAGGGTATTTTTGACCACAAGAGGCATCCATCTTTGACGGCAGAAAATTCAGTTATTAAAACCGCAATATATATTGAAGATAATCGAAGCAATAACATTGGAAATGCTGTTTTGGAAAAGTGATAGCTAGAATAACGAGAATCTCCCCCTAAGCAAAGGGGTTATTCAACCACTACGTAACCCCTTTTAAGACAACTGTTTAAACGCCAAAGTACTAACATACTTTTCAAGCAAGAGCTGCCAAAGGTGGCTTTCCAGTATCCTTGCGAATCGTAAAAACTTCTGCTCCTTCCAGTCAAGAGGGGAACGGCATAAAGTTACGAATGTGAAGAACGGGTGTAAAATATCGAAGGAAAAAGAAATCACACAAAAAACAAAACTAATAAAAGCTAAACACATTTGCTATTTATTTTACATAATTGTATAAAATATGCAAACACTACGAACGAATTGTCCATTCCATGCAAAAACTCAAAGGCCTGATGGGATACATTATAGCTTATGGCATTTCGAAACAATAATAAAACATCTAACGCATTGTTTACGTCGTCGAAGAGGGCGAACATCGCGCCTGTATGGTACCATACGGTATTGAAAACTAATAGTGCAAGGTTTATGATTAAAACTATGCAAATTTCTTGTTTGCTTTAAATGAATGAAGAACCATGACGACAACATTTACTCAACTGCCTCAACATTTCCCAAAACAATAACCGCGGCTTTTGCCAAGAAACTTTAAAATAATAATGGAACCTGTAGCAGATGCGAAGGGTATAAAATTCTAAATGAAATTGCTTGGAAAGTAGCATGCTCCATCGCAAGGGTTGTTTGCGGGGTCTAGTGAAATTGTTTGCTATAGAAGATGTTGGGCAAATGCTTGGTGACTAAAAACGTATGCTTTCGTAAAGCAACATGGAGATTCAAAAACTTTTCGATGAAATTAAGGTGCTACAATGTATAATCCACACTACAAAAGAAGCCCAAAAATAGCAATGATAAATTGAGATTTAAAAAGAATTTTAGATGATGATTGAATTATTTGAATTCCAATTAGAAAAAGATACATCAAATTAAGGGATCCTGGGAATAGCATACTTTAGCATAATTCAAAGGAAGGGATCCTGGGAATAGCATACTTTAGCATAATTTAATTTAATTCACTCCTAACCTAATCTTGATCTAAAGCACACTAAAATATGCTGTATTATCAAAAGGGGGTAGGCCCGGGTCATAAATATCTCAGATAATTTATACCATAAATTTCCACAGATGTGACTGATACGCAGAGTAACACATATGCCAAAAGTTGTGACGTCAAAATACTAGCTAATTAAAAAACTGCGCAAAACTAAAGCATTTGAGGCTAAACCCCGTGCATTTCATCCCAAATGTATACAATCTCAAAACTGTGATTTAAGAATACCGAAATTAAAA
>WIPJ01001041.1:3081-20136 GCA_018155075.1 Cassiopea andromeda
CTCCAAATGATCCCTGATTTCTGCTTTGATATTTTCAAATTCCTGTGTAAAGTCGATGTGCCGATGGCTAACAACAAAAATATCCTCACTGCAGGAAACACTGCTCGTATCTAGTATGCGTTCATATATGCGGAAAATCTCATGGCATCTTTGCTTTACTGTCAAAGTAAAACCATGAAATTCCTTACCATTTGGGTTCTCAATACCATGAAGAATGGCAGCAAGCCTACCACTAAGTGTTTTCCATTGCATGTTGGAATCATCTTCCATAATGACTAAAATTATAAAAATATGGTTTATAATCATTGGTGAAACCTTTTCAGTAATGCCCTACTGTAAAGATTTTTTAATCTAACAAGCTAGAGAATTCAAGTCATCTCCCAAAAACAGAGTTTAAAAAGTTTGAACCAAACATTCTAACAATCCTAAATTTAACCTTTCCTTTCCAACTTTCCAACAAATTAACTTTTCCATAAAATTCTCAACAACTAATGCAATCTTAAAACTTGGATTAAAATATGAAATAAAAACTCACAAGAAGAATAATAAAATTAAGAGCATTAATTATTCAAGGCATGCAGCATCAATGAATTAAAATTGAAAATCAAATGTGACCAAACTTTTCCTCTTAAAGTAAACATTGTTTAAACCTAGTAATAACACAATAACATACCATCAGTTGGTTTCTGACCATCTGGATTGACACCCTCTCCATAAAATTCTCTCCCCCTCTTCAGATCTTTCAATGCAATTTCAATTGAAACACGAACACTCACTGCTCTGACCTGTTAAGTGAAAATTCATAAATTCAACAATCCCTTAGCTTCATGAGGCAAAAAAATCAAACAGCAGCCTGTTGAAAAAATTAAGTCAATCACCCATTTGCATTCAACAATACAATAGAAATTTTACTTTTCAACTACTATTCACCAATGTCTTATATTTGCTTAATCGAAACTTAACTCATTTGCAGCTACAAACAAGCCTAGCATAGCCATTGATTGCATAATCTACAAGCAGTAACATATATTTGGGGGGTAATGTGGGAAAATTACCCTTCAACTGCTCTCAAGCCCATAAATCCTTGGCAAAACTAGTCCCCCAAAGGCTAAACATACATCTATTTTTACAAAAAACCATGTTCTAGCCTGAGCCTCATTTTTCTTATAAATGTTTTTCTTATAAAATGTACCCTCCAAACACTAGGTTGCTTTGAAATACTTGGCAAATTCAGCAGCACGGCCTCCTGATTTTTCTTGAAAAACCATCACTGTCTATAAGCTTACCTTTGCGTGACAAAGTTCTGTGACTTTCTGCCTTGCAGCTTGAAATTCTTCATAAATGTTCATGTACTTAAGAAGAACTGGTTCCATTGGTCCATTGATATCAACAAGTGCTAGTTCTTTTCTATGTACAGTTAACATCTCTCTCCATTCCAATAGCTGAGTCATTTTTCCTACAAGAATATCTCTTTTCCCTCTTGCTTTTGCCAATGCATTTGAAAAATCACTACATGCTGCCCCCTTATTCATGCATACTTTAACCTCATCAACCTTCCTTTGCGCAGTGTCAACCTATTAGGCAAGATAAAACTTGACTTTGAAGCATAAATTCACTCAAGGACAGAAAATGGCGAGTGAAAATGCTAAAATGCTACCACAATGACAAAGAAAATGCTGAAAAAATAAGCACAGAAAAATGCAAAATTCTAAGGAGATCATTCATCATCAATTTTCAGAGTGATTCCCAAACAAAGGTCTGCAGTCTTCTAAAGGGCTGCAAAGGATTTCAAGAGAGAAACTTTTACTAATAGAATAGTGTTCAACTCATTGTTTTACTAGCATGTATCATTGTTGATAATCGCTTCTGTAAAGGTATTTTTACACATATCCATACAAGGTACCCTGATTTACAAACTTGCCTTACTTGGGACCACCATGTAAAATAATAAAAAAGGTTTAGGAACTTATCTGTTCAGTACTGATCAACATTGAAGCAGATGTCTGGACTTGCCTAACTCTTAACAAAATTTTTGCTATCCAAATCTGTGATTTGTTCCTCTCCATAATATCAACAGCAATCCAAAATCTATGCAGGACATGGTGGGAAGTAAGAAATTAAACTAGAATAATAAATCATTAACAAGCAGAACTGCATGTGTTAAATGCATACATCACTAGTAATTTTTGCTATATCCTTCAGAATATTTTCAAGTAACAGTGAAATCATGTCTTTTGTGCAACCACCATGAGCAACAATGTGGCTAAAGAAGGGTAAAATCCTGGTTTGCTGTAGCTCTCTCAGTTCATTAGAATACTGTTCTGAAACCCTTCTATGCATCAGGATAGAGTCCTCCAATTGAAGAATTGACTGTTTCTGTATCTCATATGCTCTCTCTAACTGAGAAATATCCTCTGGATGCAGTGCTACTTTATCCAAGATATAACAGTGCAGCAAACGGAAAACACTTTCTTCATATTGCTCAACCAAATCATTCCGTTCTCTCTTTAAAAAAGAAAGCAGCAGCAATAATTTAAATCTAGAACTTGTGAAGAAAGGGATTATGGAATAGATTTAATGTTCTAGAATCAGTTAGGAACTAAAAAGATTTCAAAAATAGTGTTTGGATGTAAGCATGATCTGAAACCACAGATGCAAGTACTTGGCTATTTTTGGAAAAGCTAAGGAATCACATTTGCCTAATAGAAGTTTGACTATACATCACTGCCTCCTTACTTCTTAAATTTAGCATTTATAGTTGCTATGCAAAATTCTATCAAATCAATATAGTATACAAATGCTATATCAACATACATCATTTAAAATTGACATTGGATTGGTCCTGACAAGGAATGATGCAAGCTGGTAAAGCTCATCCAAGTCATCATCAAAGTCATAACAACTTTGATCCTCAGCATTAAACATCAAGTACTCCTTTACATCAGATGAATCTAGAATGAAATTTTACAATAAAGCATGTTGTAAATACAAAGGAGAATCAAATGCATTTCTGCATGCAGAAAAAGAAAGCCATGGGAGTTTTCTTTTTCTATTCATATGCCAAATAAATTTTTCAGTCTTATTCAATAGAAAGCATAAATGTAATGCTGGCAATTAGATGAAATCAAATTGCATTACTAATGTGCTTACTTCTAACAGAATGGTAAGAATTGAAAGAATGTAGAATGTACAGAATTGTAAGAATATGGAACGTTCCCCAATGATAAGAATGTTGATTATGTCAAGAAATACACCAATACACTACACACTTCAAATGCTTACTCTTAAAATCCAGCAATGAATTATCATTACCAGTAAGCTGAAGGGTGCGGTATTGCTGATAACCATGTAGATGAAGATGAAATTTGATTCTAGATTGATTATTGTTGGACTATATTGCTTTGAACAACAAAACAATTTAAAGCCTTCAACTACATACTGGTAAGTACCTGATGAATTGACTGTCCAATGTATAACATACTTTTCACAGTCAATGCTGATTGATTCAACAACCATGACTTTAAACCAGCTTGCTGGTTCCAATGAATCCGATAGTCTTGTTTGCCTGGCCTCAGAATAACCAACCACGGAAGGAATGTATCCATCTACTAGTTCAACTGTCAATAACTTTTTCTGCTTACCTTTTTCTATATATAAATGCATGATTTTCTTTCTGTTTCGTACATATATGTTCTTGGGTTTGAGTTTCTACCTCGTTGAACACTGTTCATGTTCAAAGTGAAACAAATATTATTGAACCAATATAAAAACAAGTGGAAGCGAGGCCGGAATGCAATAACCACTGATCTCCAAGTGAAGACTGGAACGAGCATCTATTACTCGATAACTGCGCAATACGCAATAATTGTTCAACTTTTGAGAAGAAAGAGCGAACCACTCATATAGATGCCTTTGCCAAATGTCTAAAAGAAGCATTAAAATTGCGAAACGAAAATAGCTCCTAAAGGCCTTGCTACTCTCGTACATTACGTTTCTGGTTGTTTTCCTTAATTCCTGTTAGTTAATGTTAGTTAGTTATTTGTTCAATTTGATATATATTGCGGATTTTGGAAGGTTTGTTGCCAGTTATCATACTAGAGTAAATTTCAGTAGGCCTATTACATCTGTGAGCAGTGAAATGGATAACTGTAGAACATTTTTTTGCGTTTTTAATAAGTGATATATTTTAAGAAGCTCTTCAAAACGGTCGATACAGATTCTCGAGTGGGCCGATGGCTGCCAATTTTCCCTATGCCTGTTTGCAAGCCAAACCTTTCTTCGTTGAAAATTGCTGGGAAATCTGTTAGAATATTCAAAACAAAGGGTATTGCTGAAATGCACAGATTCCATTGCATGCTTGCTTACATTAGAAGCCAGACTAATGTATTGGAAAGCAAACAAAAGATTGCATATTATGAACTATCAAAGGAAATCTGCTTTCATTAACAAGGAAGACAGTAGCTTGACACTTAAAAGATGTTAGGATGATTTCTCCATCAGCTTTTCTCTTTTTGCGCTTCAAGCAGCCATAGGCGCAGCACAGTGTTCCCGGCTTCGCCATTCTTTCATACCCATACTTGTTTCGTGAATTTTTTAAAGCAGTTTGGACTCATGTCCTGTCCGACAAATTCACGCTTTAGGCCCCACGTGCTCACATAAGTAACCACAATGTCCAAAAGTTCTACAATAGCGTTGGCCGGGAACGTATTCCATACAAGTAAACATAGGCGCCAAAAACCCCTTCCGATATTATTTCGTATTTTTCTGAGCCATGTTGATGTGTTTCCACTAGAACTAAACGCTTTTAAATTTTTAGGTTTCAACAGAAATGTGCTCCTTGCACAGTACCCCAAAATATCTTGTTTCATCGGACCGCAAGGCCGAAACCGATAAATTTGTACTCATGTTCACATGCATCCGAGCAAATGAAAGTTGGGCCTTTGTTCAATTCTGAATCCCATAAAATGACAAACGACAGTTGTGGTTTTTACTAATCAAAATCTCTGTGTTTACAGCCTCTTCAAGTCTTCGTTCAGCCCTGCGGCTTTTATTGTGACAAAATGTTTTCCCCATGCCTAGGCATTGTATTTATTTGAAAAAGGACGAAAAGGACCTTGCACATGCAGTAGACAACGTATACGCTACAACATTTGTGAAGCAAGAGTGAAGCAGATGCAGAGATGAAGCAAGATTATCAATTTTTAAAAATTTGATAATCTTGATTGTCAAATTTTTAAATCATGATGATTCATGATTTAAAAAAATCACGATTCAACGCATGCTTCATGCTTCAATTTTGCTTCGCTTGCTTCACCGACGTTCACACTCGGCTTCCTTCTACTTCTGGCTCTACGTTTGCTTCTGCATCACCATGTTTTATTTCAAAATTCCAAATAATAGAGGTCAAACGCTTTCCTTAAAAATAAAGTGTCATATAAGAAAGCGGAACTTGATTGCTTAAAATGTTAAGAAAGCTCAATGACGAAGTCCTACATTTAATAAGTAATTGGTGTTGAAATATGGAAACAAAAAGTAGCTAAATTGTGTCAGCTAATCAACATCACCATTACATGAGGAAGAAGTTTGAAAAGCTACTTGTTTCTGATTTTAGGCATTCACGCTGATAACGTCATATTGATGACATCCTTCTACTCATGAAAAGGACACCACTTTCCACTAAATTCTGCATGTCTGATAAGATGCTACGGCAGTTTCTTGCCCAAGTCCCAAGACCAAACAGATTGCTGATAAATTCACACTAAATTTATAGCAATTATGATTGTCTAGGGAACGGAGACAGGATGGGTATTTGTCCTTAACCACGTCGAGTATTGAGACCTGCTTATTTGTCCGCTTTAAGCTAGACTACTGCTTTGTATTGGTAAGGGATATGCATGAAAAATCATTACACCATAACATCAATACTTCGATTCTTCAAAAAGTCTGGCTGAACATAAGCAGAAGCATTGAATATTAAGGAATTATTGTTACCATAATTATTTTTGGCATTATTTGATATTAAAGTAGTGAATAATAAGTTACAAGAAAACCGTGATATGAAAGATAGATAGATATTAAATACAAATAGATATGAAAGCTATTAAACACTACCCGAATTGAAATGTAAAAATGACGATCCTTTCAATACAACAACAACTACATTTTTACTTTACAAAAATTTGCTGTTCTCTGAACTGTTCATCGTCTTCGTGCCAAAACTAAATCAGGTGCTAGAGCTAGTGAACGTCTAAGTGAATACTAGGTGCTTCCATGCTCCATAGTAAACCGTCTAGCATTTTGAGGAATTTGGCCTCCTTGCAAATAATTTTTTATTTCAACTTTTTTCAACATAAATATACGACAATAAGAGATAGAATGAAACTCCAATTGTGGAAATTCATCATATTCTCTTGCATTTGAGATAAAAAGTTGGTCTACCAGAAGCGAAGAGTGACGACCAAAGTACCAAAACAAATATTTAATGAAGTACAATAACTTTGATTTCTCCTTCCTTTTCAATCCGTTTGTGCCTGGAAAAATGAAGATAAAACTCTTTATTAAGAGCTTCCCACATGTGCTGATGATGAAAAGCAAAAGGTTAATAAGTTTGGATATTCTGTGTGAAATTAAAATTATTGATACAAATTATAAGTGTCTGCAACTTATAAGCACCTTCTCGATACCTTGTAGTTATTCACTATTGTTGGCTGATGCAAACTGCACTCGTCTTGATTCCTAGAAGAAACAGACAGTCAATGATCTGGAGACACGAGAAAGCTAAGAATGCATTCACCAAGGTTACAACAGTGGTTGAAGAACTTCAATATTGCCTGTTGAAGTGTAAAAGTACTCTAAAGTGCGTCTTCTAGTCTCCAGGAAAGCTAGGCTGTAAAAACAGAATGATGCAGCTGAACACGAAACTTGAAAATATAAATACCATGTCATCTTCTTTTGAAGGTTCCAGAAAGTCCCCAGGAACGAAGCCTTGTCGACCGTCAATTTCACCAAGGTAAAAACCATCTGGTCGCTGAACCAATAGCAAAAAGAAATTAAAGAACTTTCCTATGATTCATTAATATCTAATCAACTTTACAAAATTTTTTACTGTAATTGTGATGTCATTCAGATCCACATCTTTCACGTACAAAACGCATTTGATAATGATTTAGTTCTATTGGTTATCTTTCTATGAGCTCTTCTCTTCTTGATATCTAAGAAACTTTTTATGGGAGTAGTCAAATCAAAACATTGCAGCTATAAAAAAGTGAAATATGGAATTTCAATGAAAAAACTTACCATGTCACCAATGACTGTAACGTATTGACCCTTCCTCAAATTCAACTCTTTCGATTTGTCTTTTGAGGGCGACTGCTTCAATGGGTCATAATCATAACTAGCTACCATTTTCTGCAGAACCAAACAGTTGATTATAGCTCTTTCAAGGCCAATCAGTTATGAACTAAATCTAGCATTCACTCTCTTTGACAAACATGCATTTTGCTATTTAACAATACTTTAGATTATGGATTTAATTTGCACCATAAGTGACACAACGCATTTTCAATTGCACATTGAAGCTTCATCTTCTTCTTCAGGATAAACAAACCCCATTTCAAAGAATCTATTTTCAAGGCTGGCTTTGTCAAAACATTTTGACATGGTGAAGACATTAGCCCTCACAACACAATCAAAATACAACCGGGTAACAAGGAATACAAGCAATATGATTGGTTAATTACATACCCTTCTTCTTCCTCCAAAAGTAGATGATAAGCTAGATCTTTTCTCGGACTCAGTGGTAGATAGTCGTTGCTGTTGTTGCTTTTGATGTTGCTGAGATGAGTATTGGCTATAACTTCGATCATTTTGCATTGACCTCGAGTACGATTCATTTCCACTTCGTGTAGAGTACATTTCAGATCTGGCAATACTGTTTTCTGGCATCGATATCTCTTCAATAAAATTAGATGGAACCAATCCTTTCTTACCACGCACCTTTAGATAAGAGTATAATTTACTTATTATTTAGTGAAATCTGAAATCAGCCTAAAAATGAATAAATGCAAGACCAATTTCCCTTTCGCATGATTGATTCATAAGTATTTTTACTGTAGCAAAATCAGAATTCAAGAAAGACAAGTTGGTAGAACTGAATATTAACAACTTCAGCTTATAATGCATCCATCCATTCCTAGTTGACGTCTATCTTTTTATTTATTAAGATATATCATAAATTTTTCATTTACTAAAATATATCACACAACTTTCTATTTATTGAAATACATCACAACCTTCAATTCATTGGAATAGATCACATCACTTTGTTAATTAAAATACATTATAACCTTTTGCTTATTAAAATACACCATAACCTATTTATTTCTTTAAATATGTTATAAACTTCATTTAATAAAGCATATCAGAACCTTATCGAAATATACTGCAATCTTTTATTTGTTAAAAAAATTTCATAATATTTTATTTATGAAAATACATCATAACGTTTCTTTAAAATGTTCTTCTGAAGCTATCATACATTCATGTTTTTGCTTCAATGAAATATAAGTGAAAAAGAAACTTTGCATTACCTCTGCGTGGTAGAAACCATCACTACGTGAAGTGTCATAAACCTTAAGCAGATCACCCTCGTTAAATTGCAACTCAAGCGATGGATTCTGATTGGGTGAACTTTTGTATGGATCATAATCAAAGAGAGCAATAAACTGCAAAGAAAAGTAAAACTCAATCAAACCAAACAAAAGTTTGTTGATGGCCAGAAAACGTAGCATACAAAACGCAAAAAACTTAATTATTTGTAGTTAAACATGCTCCCCTGTCCTCTATAAAAGTTTCTCGATGAAAAAGCAAAAATACTATCAAAATCAGTATTTTGAACATAAAGGTGAATTGAATACGAGTGAAATTTGCAAAGAAAAGTAAACAGCTTACGGTTCTGTAATTCCCAGCTGCTTTAATAAAAAACTCTTCATAAATTGGATTCTACAATTAAAACATACAGGGATCAATAATTAAGAAGTGCGAAGATTATATCACCATTATATCATCATTATATCATCATTACACCTCATCAAGGCTTGAATTTCTAGTGCCAGGAAAACATACACACCCTCAATGAGTAAGCCCCTGTTATGTCAAAATGACATTTCTCAGAGCAAAATCCATTCTCAGCAACAGTCTGTATGTCAAATTCAAGATGGTCACGAAGGTTTAGGCCAGATATTAATGCCTGAAACAAAAGAGGCGATAAGATAATTATCAAGTTTGATTTAGAATATGTCTTTTGATATAAACTATTGCATCATACAACACAATTTCGCAAATATGGCGACATCTTCTCGAAAAATATATAAATGAAATAATGCTACCTTTGTCATGAGATATTTTTTGACATCTTGAACTGGTTTTCCATTGACCCATATCTGTAAGAGAATTGTATAATTTAAAACTACATACTGCTGATTTAAGTCAAAAAGCGTTACCAGTGTCCTCCAAAATAAACCGAAGCAAATATATGACACCTGTACAAGTTTCTTTGAGTGAAGTGCTGAAAATGAATGATTCAGTCTTCAGCGCTCAAAGCAGATCTATATTATTATAGTTCTGTTCTCAAAAAGTTTGTAAAGAAGATGGGTAAATGTATGAAATAGTGAACTACATTGTATACCTTATATCCGGTGACAAGAGCACCATTACTGCATCCACTTTTGTCAATTGGTGGCATGTTCCAGGTTAATATTAGAGAGTCATTACTGACAATCCTTAGCACTTTCAGGTTGGTTGGTGGAAATGGTGGACCTAAAGGAAAGATATAATGTAACCAGGGAGAGATTGTTAAGGTATGTAGAGAATGTTGAGCATATCAAGAGTTTGAGAGTGACAAATAATTATAGTGAATAGTAGTACATCAATTGGCAGAGTAAGCATAAAATTCTAATAATAACATTAACTCCAAAAGAAATGCATGAAATATCCAATTGAGAGTCTTGCGGGATCACTTACCAGCTACATCGTCACGTAAAATTTCAATTGAACCAGCCCTTGCAGTAGAATTATTGCTGTCTTCAGTAATTATTCTAGAGCGCTGTTCGTATGACTTTTGCTCTCTTCCTTGATTAAATGCGCCATAGGATGATATATCATTCACTTTTGAAACCCCCAATTCACGAACAAATGTTGATGGTACAAGCCCACTACGTCCTAAAATTTAAAGTGATGATATTTTGTATTTTTGATAATAAAGAGCTCGACTTTCCATTGATAAAAATTATTTCACGCAAATTAAGAATGAAAAATACTGTTTTATTTATCGAGTTGAGGAAGGGATTTTCTTCGATAGTACTTTTAGAAAACAATACTCTTTTATGAAATGAAACAACAAGGTAAGCAAAACATACCATTTAGCTCTGCAGTGTAGAAACCATCTATGTCAATGTCACCAATTACTGTTATGACGTCACCCTTTCTAAAATTCAGTTGCTGCTCTGCGCCTCCACCGTGTCCCATTCTATAAGGATCGTAATCATACAAACATACAAACTTTCGTCGATAAGCTCCAAACTTGTTTCTTTTTACCAATTCTCTAGTCTGCAAAAGATTTTATTTTTTGCATGTTACGCAAGTAGAAAACATAAGGAAATAAAAGATAATTATTCTCAAAACTGAGCAATACAAGAATTTTCTTGGAACTGTTACTTGTCTATGAACTAGGAAAATTTCAATACTGAAGTGTTTTGCAAGTTATTCCGCGATGACAGAAGCAATCCCTTTTCCTCTTCTTCTTCTTCTTCCTTCATTCAGTGTAATTTAGCTCATTTAGTCTTCTTTCTCTCTGCTAAGCTTTGCCTTTCCTAGCATCCTTTTCATTTGCGTAAAAACTAAAAGTCAAAAACATACCGAATGGCCTAATGCTCTTTGAGTTGAATATTCATCATTGGACTCTTCAACGTAAATGCTTGGTACAAGTCCTGCCTCTCCTACAACAGCAAAAAAGTTGGGAATGCTGACGAGAGAAGCTAAGTGACACGATAACTGTACCAAATGGCGCAAAAATCAAGGGTTTCATACCAAAGAAGATTTTAATTCAAGAAAGATTCATTGCTTATGGAATTGACATAACAACGTAAAAAAGCAGAAAACACCTTCTTCATACATCTCACAACCTAAAAGAATCTCAAGATTTTTTACTTTATTACACTTCCCACTTTAGCAACTTCCTACTATAGTACTATGTAAAGCTCTTAGTTACCATCAATTTCAGCCTCTAGATATCCATCAATATCCATTTCTCCATACACAGTTACATAATCACCCTCTTTCAAACGCAACTCCCGTTCAGGGTGATGAGATGCACTTGACTTATACGGGTCATAGTCAGTAAGTGCCCGGTAAATCCTTCTTCTCTTCATTGGCTGAGCTCTACGATCATAAACCCGGATTGTACGATTCGTTGTGTGTAGCCTCCTGTCGTTGTGTCTATAATCGATGCTTCCTTCATCTATGACGGATGGGTCATCTTCGGATATGACGACACTTTCATCAGAAACGTCATAGTTTTGCTACAGAGTAAAGAAAGAGCCTTATTTCTTTAATTATTCATTGCTAACATAAGGTACTCGGCAAAAGTCACCAATACAACAAGGCACTTGCTCTGGAAATTGTTATGTACAATCCAACATGGTGCTTTCTTCTTTAGCTGTTTATTTTAAAAGTAGGTAAAATTCAAGTCCTGTTTTGTAGGTTGATTATGTTATTAGACACGCAACAGGAATATCATATCTGATGTAACAGCAAAACTTCATGCAAAGTTTGCAAAAAATCGTTTAAACTAGGTAAGAAAACCTCTTTATGACTCTACTAGGAACGTGCCTTGCATCTCAGAGCGCTGCAAAAGTAAATTTTTGAAAATATGAAGTTGATATGAAAGCATTAGAATGCATCATACAGTACCTTAGTTGTGTAAGTGTTTTCTTTAATGTTCTTAGTAAAATAAGACGATGTACTCTGATTTCTGGTCTGCTGCTGCTGCTGCAGAATTAGATAATGCTTTGTGAAACAAAGCTATAGAAGTAAGGGATAGGAGTGTTCATAGGGGAAATTAGAATGCTTTAAGTCAAGCCGAATATATCATGATAAAAGCATATGTTATTTCATTTTTGAAATACTTTATTTCATCTAATCATATTTCGTACACAACTCTTTATATGATCCTTTACAAACATTACTCCAAAACACTGGAAAACTCCACATATTTGGTTCTAAATGTGGTTAGGTATATGAGATAACAGTCGATGACATGATGAAGGTTGCTTCAATCCACAGGCAAAAGGTAATTACTGCTGTCAAACCTGTTGAAGATTTTCGTGAATTCGGCCTTTCTTGGTGGGGCTCATCGCAATAAGTCCGTGTCGATACTCCTTAAGTTCTTCCATATAACGTGTCATCGTTTCATCCTTTTCTCTGCATGCCTTCTTCAAAAGTGCGATTTTTGCTTTCAAAGAGGGAATAAGCATTTCAGCGTCATCACGTTGGCGAGTTATTTCTCCGAGCTGCAATACAGGAGTTGAAATAAAATAAAAAAGACAAATCGTGAAGTTAGCCATAAATGGAGAGGCTTTTCGACCATTGAAACTAGTCTGAATTTTCAATTTCATCAATAATGCAGGACGAATTCAAGCATTGAAGCCAGAATTGATTGGCTCTTGAGAACCTCGAATAACAGACACATTGAAAGCATGATTACACTTCCGCTTTTGCATGGATTCAGAAAGTTTACTCACCTTTAATCTCAAACTATGAAATCCTTCCTCAAGATGGTCATGATCACTGGATTCGAAAAAGAGCATTCAAAGGATGAGATGATAAGTATTTAATTGAAAATAACGAATGCATAAAATGTTATTAGTAAAAATGTGAAGAAAACGTTCAGTTTATATCAGCTTCTCTCACGAGAACTAACTTTAATGCACAAATGCTAAACAACTGGTTACCTCAGCATTTCATCCATTTCTGTTAGTTTTTGCTCCAACATATATTTTTCTGATGTTACCTCTTTAACTTCTCGTACCAAATCATCCCGTTCAGTTTCCAATTTCCCAAGTGCATTTTGCACTATATTTCGATCATTTTGAACTTCTAACATCTTTGATTCCAAATCTTTTTTCTCTCTTTCAAGAATCAAAATCTATAAAAAAATTCAAGTATAAATTCAAATCATCCAATCAACCCAACAAATTAGAGTTCATTTTGCATCAAGCCATGTTCGTTTCATGTTTTTAAATCTTTTAGCAACATGCAACAACACAGAGATGCATACTATCACGGTGAGACAACAGCTTTGACTTGGATGCAAACTATGCAAAAATTATGAAAGTATGTACTTAACAAATTATGTAGCTAAGACAGCGTCTTTTCTTAAGGATGGCAAAAGGAATTTACTTAAAACAAAGATGAACAGCTTGGATAAATATGAGGCACTACGATAGATTGACATTCTTAATTGCAAGAGTAAATCAAATGCAAAGAAGCTAACATTCAAATGGAAGTTAGGAAACCAGTGTGTAACCTTCTATTGCTTATATTTCCAAGAACTTGATGCATTAAATCTCATAAAAATGAATGTTAACTAATTAATAATTAGGGATTTTTAGCACATACAGTTCTGTTAAGTTCTCCACAATTTTTTTTCAATGCATTGTATTTTTTTGCAAATTCTTCCAATCGTTGCTCCATCGTTTGGTTCGTTCTTAAAAAGTCATTTCGCTCTTCTTCTACCATTCTTCCTTTTTCTAAAAATTCGTCTCGCTGTCGTTTTAAGTTCTGAAACTTATCCAAAAGTTCATCTCGATGGGCTTCAATGTTTTCAAAATCTTGAAGTTGTTCCTAATGGAAATTCAACATTTTCAACATAGTTTATCTGCAATGCTTTAAAAAGAGATTTCTGAAGCTAAAAATTCACAAATTTACGAGCTGAAAAGTTTAAACTGCAGTTTTCTAAAATTACTAATACAATATGCAGTATAGATGACGACTCTAACTCAATGAATCAGATGTTGTTTCAAGCAACGTGGCAATGACATCATTAGCTCAATAACTATAAACATTTTGCTTTTTCAAACCCAATCGAGGTTTATGCTGATATCTTTCGATTAACAGAGAAAAAGAACAAGTGAAAAGGAGATATTGCTTTTTATTCCAAAAAGGAAGAAATTCAAACTTTAATTAAAAGTTAAATAATTTATCAGCTAACTCAACAATTTTCAAGACTTTGATAATTGCAAAAGCGAACCTGCAGCTCAATGACATTTCTTTCCAGTTCAATGAAATCCGTTTCTGCTACTTCCAGATATTTTATCTGCGATAAAAATGCTTTAAAATTCAAATCAAGAGATTCAGCTTTAAACTAATAATCATAGCAGAATCCATAATAATATTTTGCTTCTAACATCAATTTTTTGAGGACCATAGAATCACATTCCATGCAGATCGAAAGCCACATTTTAAGCACTAGCACAGAAAACATATGTACAGTGTCTACTCACTTTGTCAATAAGCTCCCTATTCTTGAGCAAAACGGTGTCATACTCCTCTTGCATATCTGCCAACTTCTTCTCGACAACTTCTAGCTTATTTACTTGCACCTAGCCAAAAAACATAGAATATTCGAGGTCAAAATTGCAGTGCTTTTCTAGGCATGTTTTCCCTACATATTTCCAATTGATTATTTCCTCTTTGGCATGAAAAGAAAAGACAATTAATTTAATTATAAGCCGGTCTTAAGCTTTCATTCTATTCCTTTAAATATGATTGCTAAATGTCAGCTATTTTGTTATTTAAAATTTTACGACGTTGATTCTCATACCTGCACTTCTGTGTAAGATTGCTCTGTATACTTTTTTGAAATTTCCAGATTTTTTACTTCCGTTCTTAACTGATTTATCTATAAATATGGAAAAAAATTCGATTCATAATTATGATCTAATCTAACCTACCCAGCTAAGGATTAATAGGCAGAGAAACTTAGCATGGTGAGCGATGCAATATAAAAAGTATGACATCTAGTGCTGCTGTTGATTTACATCAAATATGATATAAATGACTTATTTATGATGTTCCATTTTCATTAAATGTCATGACTCTAAGTCCGATTGTCTTGGATTATCCCATAGGTACATGGCAGTTTCGTCTGCATGACTACCAACATAAAGTCTCCCACAAAACTATGCTTAGTAAAACGTTATTTTTTAATCTCCAGCCAAATATTCACACTGGGTTCTTATTAATGGTTCGATTTTTCATTCAATGAAAATAAATTCAGCCTAATTGCGAATCAATTCCTTTAATTAATGTTCCAAAAACAGTGCATGCATAATTGCGATAGGCAGTCTCACACACATTCTTTTAAACACCAGGAAAATGCTCAATTTCAAATATCTTTTCCTGGCAATTGTCTTGGATTCTGATTAAATCCTGATTAAATTTAGATTTTGCTAAAATTCCTGATTACTGGAACTAATTCATCACATAAGAACACGAACATAATCATTTCACAATTGTGAGATTTTATGTACAAATGGCAATTGCCGATCAAAGGGTTAACAGACATCTGCTGCAGCTTAAGAGCAGCAATAATGTACTGGGTTACAAATCAACATCAAGTAGATACTGCAATCTTACGTATACGATTATCATCATTATATAGCAATAAAAACTTTTAAACTCTTTGCTAAAAGTGATTGAAAGTTATCTTTCATCGATAAGTCCTTACTCATGTATAATTCTATCCTTTCTTCTAAAGATACGGCCAGCAAAGCAGAAATTAATATACAAGTTCTACAGACAATCAATAAGGCAATAAAATCATCATCGACTAATAAATGTTATGATTTTTTAACAAGTACTCCATCATTAAACCATTATAATTATTCATAACAATTATAACAACTAGCTATCATAAATGCATGTGATGTTTGACTTGATTGTCATTCAAACCTCAAAATCTTTTCTATTGATTTCAGAATTCTTGGCTTCAAGTTCCTTTTGACATCTTTGCAACTCTTGAGTTAACTGAGCATTGTTCTCTGACTTCTCTTGAATCGCTTTTTCCTTTTTCTCAAGCTAAATAGCAAAATGGTACTAAAAGGAGCTTGAAGCTTATCATTGGAATCCTTTAAGAAAATTTGAATTTTAAGATAGTTTCATTCGCAGTCAATTTCATTTTGCATGCTCTTTTCATCCCCTAAATATCAAGAATGAAAACATTTCCAATCATTTTCGCTACATTTGTTAAAAAGACTGCAAATATTCCCAGCCATTGGGCCAAAAATCATTACATTTGCCTTTCTTATGGGCCAAAGAGAGACAGAGGTGTACGGAGACACTTTCTGTGGGGGGGGAGGTGCTTTAATGATTTGAAGAACTACTGTCACCTAAAAAAGGTCACAGAAAACACAAAGACCACTGTGATCCTAAAACACAAAGACCACTGTGATCCTAAAACACAAAGACCACTGTGATCCTAAAACACAAAGACCACTGTGATCCTAAAACACAAAGACCACTGTGATCCTAAAACTCTAGCAGCATGACCGATTTTTGACCAACTTTCTTGCAATTTAAAACATATTGGAAGTTGTGACGCCGACCCACATCCCCCAGTAAACACGTCGCTGGGGGAGAGGGCCCACTGGGTGTAATGGTCAAGTAGCGATAATTGTGGCAAATCCTCAATTTTGTGTTTCATATCTTTTCTCTTTGATTTATATAGCAAATCCTCTCTATCCTCTCTGTTTTTAAACCCAAAAGTCCCCATTAGGTAACACCCGTCTCGTTGCAGGCGCCCGTGACGTAGAAAAGTATGCAAATATCTATTGGGTTTGCGATGCACCCCGTCATTTCCTAGCTGCTTTTTTTGCTTTCGATGGTTTTGCATTTTTACTTGCTCCTCTTCCATCAAATCGCAAGAAAACATGGTTGCCATAAAGATGTGATGCATGGCTGCTATTGGATAACGCAACATCTGCAAACGAGACATTTAAA
>WIPJ01001041.1:25053-45656 GCA_018155075.1 Cassiopea andromeda
TATATATATATATATATATATATATATATATATGCATGTATATAGTATATATACATGTCTCTTCATATGAAAAAGGGCATTTAACTTTCAATGAGGTTAAACAATGACGACTGTGACAATGATAACAATGATGATGATTATTATTATTACCACTGTTAAAAATACTGCTCTCTTTGTTGTGATAACGATGATTTACTATTGAAATATCTAATGAATATATGGTTTCCAATTATGATTTAGTAATGGTAAATCATATGAAAATGAAATATAAAACTAGGTAATGAATTACCTTCATTGTTCGCATAATACTGTCTTTATTCTAAAACAAAAGAACAATAAAAGATTTTAAATTTACATTTATATCTACCAAAATCTGAATGCTGATTATTTTTCCAACCAACAAAGCACACTTCTTAGCCAAAGAACGTTTTCAGTTGACCCTGCCAACGACCAGGCGAACGCCTACTGAAGAACTTGATTAACTCAATTGATCATTGTGCATTACAAGAAGTCCTTTAAAATTCAAATTAGTCAACGAATGATATATAATTTTTATCAATATGCTTCATTGTATGAAAATAGTTCTGAATGATTTTCTAAATGGCAAGATGTTCAACATTCTATTACTTAAAGATCATTTAACCACTTCAAGTTGAATTCAGCTTTTATTAACCAAACAAAGCAAAAGCGAAAGTTAATCACTACTCAGGAATCGTTAATCAAGAATCGTTAATCAGGAATCGTTAATCAGGAATTAGGAATCAGGAGGTATAACAAGGAATCAGTAATGAGGACTTCTAATGCAAACCAAGGTCTATATTATCTAATATTTATAAATCAAAACTTCATTCTATAAGAAAAGCTTGAATGTCTTCTAGGGAGGAGCCTTTGAGGATATTCAAGGAATGACAAGTGAGCCAAACATTGCAGGTTGTAGAATTTACGCGTGAAAGAGGCTAGATAACAAAGGTCAAAAGCTCACAAATGAATTTAGGATGTCTATTCTATGAAGCAGAAGTTTGTTTTTCTATTACTATAAGCTATCACTGACATGAAACATGGGGTGAATATCTTGTTTGTATTTATAAAAATAAATGGTTCTGTAATAACTGCTGAATTTGATATTTCAAATTGTCTGTTATACTCTGCACAAAAGATATTTGTAGCTTTTTAGTGTTAAATTTTTGTAGTTTATTCAAAAATTCAACCACCCAATCGAGGAAAATCAAACAGGACGCAATTAGTCAAAGGAAGGCAGTGAAGTACAGTAGGACTTAAATATTCTGATTCACCAGCAGCAAAAACGCTTTGCAAAATACTGCAACAGGCATGTAGTAAGTACTCATGTACGTACGTCGTCATGTACGTACGTCGTCATGTACTACTACTACTACTTGTCTCGTCATGTACTAGTTTCTTCTAGTTATGATGTTGTGGATTTTTATTTCCCTCAAGGCTACACGGGTCTTCATGGAAATCAGTAGCGTAAAAAAATTTGATGGTGAGCTGCATGATTTACTACGAACATCGTGGAATGAAGAATATGAGATTATTCAATACTCACAATTTGAGAATTGGGGATATCAATTGAGCAAACTGTACAGTTTGGCCATCGACTACAAACAGGGAAAACTGCTGCAGTGTCAGTGTCACCATTGAGCCCCGGACCTATTGGGCCTACATAGGAACTCTTTCTCATTTTTCGACTTGGTGACCCTATTTGTGCCAAGAAACCAGAAGTTGGCCTACGCACTGGACTCGTGCTTCTCGACCGAGGTTTCAAGGATTCATTCGGCATCTCTCCTTTACCAATGGAGCGTCTTCTCTGGGCAGGATCAAACTCATCATCTCGCTCTCCTTGGTCCTTTCTACTACGATCTCTGCTATTATATCCAATATATTCACCTTCCCTTCGTGGCCTTTCAATTTCAAGACTCGGTTCATTTTTGTCTCTCCCCGTCGAACGTGAACGCCAACCGAAAGGTCTTTCTTCACGTCGTCCTTGGAACCTTCCATACGAAGAATTCGAATGTAGTCCATATAACTTTTCACTTTCATATCCTAGGTCGTCTCCACGATCTCTGCCCTCAAGACCAGTATCACTGTAATATCCCCTTAACTTATCAGAAGAAGTAGTGTCTCGAAAGATTTCACCAGAAATTCGATATTTGACTTTATTTGGAGCTTCTTCTGGATACTTTTTCGAATTACCATAGACTTCACCTACAGCTAGCTCAACGCGAGTTCGCCCATCAATCTCACCTCGTCTGAAACTGTCAGCTCTTCTGGATTTGCGATCCAATGAATTTTTTCTCTCCAATTCAACCAAACTTTCCCTGCTCCCAAATCTACGACCTATCTTCCCATCTCTGTCTTCCCTGGTATAGCCAGTTGGCCTATAAGATTGTACTGCAGGTCTTCGATCAGATGAGAAACGATACCCATTAGCAGAAGGTGTTGTGCGGACATCAGCAAATGATCTTGAGGACAGAACACCGCTGTTGCTCGTGACTTTAGGCTTAAAAGACGTCAAATCTTCAACTGAGCGAGATTTATTCAATCGAGAGGTTGACTTATTGGCATAGTAGCCTCCATCAGACACATAGCCTCCATCGTTGTATGAAGTGCTTCCATAACGTAAACGTTTCGAATAATAACTGGATGACATTTTATTCTTCAAATGCAAAATTGATTTTACAGCTCAAAAGATGGTAGCGATCAGTCCCCCATTCACACCAATCGACATGGCATACTGTCATGTATTGAAAAATATCTATCATTGCAGCCCCAAGGTGTTCCCTACTCAAACAACTTAAAACAATAGCTGTCAATAATTCATTATCAAGGGAAGCGTTTGAATAATTAATGAAAGACAAGTGCTGGTGTTGGAAGACCAAGCCTCGATTCAAATTGCGCAGTTATTGCTTAGCAAAGACATTAGTTGAGCAACTAGTCAATGGACGTTACTTTCAATGAAAGCAACAACAGCAACACCATGACATAGTAGCAGTAGCAACATTAAGAGATGGCTTTGTTAGCCAAAAAACTGCTTCTTCAAATTCACAATGTTCTGAGCGATTCTATTAAAAACAATTTGACTAGGTCTTTGATAGTGTTATTTTTGCCATCAGAGAAGTAATACAAAAATCAAATGATATAACAGGATGGCAAGATGCACATCTGGCTAAATTACTGTCTGCCTTCTAAAGTGTTCAATTGGCAAGCAATTAATAGGCCATTTGCAATAAATTCGTCATTTCCTCCTTAAAAAGGTTTGGAAGCAGGTGGAGTAATGATTGTCTTGAATTTATGCAAACAATCAAAATTGCTTTGTAGAAGCTTAAGCTTCTCATTCACTGCAATTTGACCAGATCACCTATGCTTAAGCTACGTTTTAGCATAAATATTTAACTAAGTTCATTTGCTTGTTTTACCACATTGCTAGACAATACCTTAGTACAATTATAAGATTGGAAATAGTTGAAAGATGTTCCAATACTCACGAAATCATAAAGAGTTTTTAGGATTAAATTATATCCTTTCGTTGCCATTAGGATGCTTTCATCGAAGTTATTTCATTCACCTTAACAACATGGTAAAATACCCCCTGATCTTACATTTCATTCCAATGAATGGGTGTAGACAATTAGTACTTAGGAGGGGGTGATGCAAAAGCATGAAAAAACCCATTCCATTACAAGGATTAGTAAAAAAGGTTAGAGAAACTATTCATTTCCGTCAAGAGCAGAAGTAAAACAGCATCTACAAGATGGCTATATTAAACAGAGGTTGTAATTAGCTAAAACGATTGTCTGTCATTTGAAGTATAGCAAACAAGAGTTTGAATGGAAGCAATAAAATCTAATTTACCTATTAATGACTTATTAATAAAAGATGACAAGAGGCCAATGATTGATAAGTACTTAATTTTCAATGACACCCAATAAACACTTGTTTATGTTTTGCGGTAAAGGAGGTTGAAAAGCAGAATTGGGCACCTTCTTAACTGTTAACCGTTGCTAATGAGAACTGTTGCCATAGTGACAATAGTATTCAATTGTTAGATATATGAGCCAATTGAAATGTATTAGTAACTCAGGGTTGCCACTACCATTTCAGGAAAACACTCGCTGATTCTCCCTGATATTTTCAGTTAAATGCAACTCATGTCCTCTTTATTGTCGCTAATAGTCCTATAAGCCTAATTAGGATTTTCTCATTTCACTAGACAGATATAACTTCAGGAGATCCTACTTTTGGCCGTTCAAATCTTTAGTTTCATAATGAAACAGACTTGCGCCTTAAAATGATTGCATAGAACAGAATGATATGCAGAAGGTTAAAATTTGGCAAATTCAAATGGGTGTGTAATTAAGTGTGGAAAAGGTCGCCGCTCTGAAATGAAACAACAAAAGACTTAAGTTTTTCCTGATTTTCCCTGTTTTTTTTGGAGAATCTTCCCCCCTGATTTTCCCAGATAGAAAAAAATTCCTTGATCTTCCCTGATTTCCCCTGATGTTCCTTGATTTGGTGGCAACCCTGTAACTAAATCAGTCCGTGGTTTATGATTGCTAATTCAAATATGCATGCTTATGTATATGTATATAATAAAGCCAACGCAGTGGAAAGCACTGAAAAAATTTTAGATAAACTATCACTTCAACAAACTTTGAAAAAAACTGGAAATAAAGATAGACCATAAGTTCTACAAACCTTAATTTGCCTCTCTAATGATGAACACTCCTCTTTCAACCAATTCAGTTCCTTTTTCAAATTTCCATTCTCAATCTGGTACTCACTTATGACCAAATGGTCATCTTTTCTCGTCTGCTGATTAAGCATCTTACTTTTTCCTAATCTTGGTTTGGGTAGCGTAGCTGGTGGAGTCTTCCTTTCTTTGCTTTGAAACAGTGTTGCGTTCTCTGTATTGGAACATGGCGGGCAGCTCGTTGAGGAAAGCCTTTCAACATATTTTGATCCTCTTCTTCCTTTGGGTAGCTTTCTGCTCAAATTATATTCGGTTTTGGAAATTTCTCTTCCAACAGAGAAGCTTCTAACAAATTCACCTTCATTGTGCTTTCTTCTTTTTGGAGAAAGAGAACGCGAACGATGTAAGCCTTTTGATTGGCTCTTCGATTGGTACCTATGATGAACTGGAGACAATCTGCTGGCATTCAATCTCTCTCTCCTATTTTGGTACTTTTCTATAAGAAGAGAGGTTTCATCCTGTGTTGATGAATTCTTGAAAATCTGAGAGGGCTGGAAAACATTCATTGTTGAATGTGATCTAAAAGACCCATCGTCAGTTTGATTTAATCTTGTACCGTCAAAGTCATTGTCAGCATTGTCAGAAAAGCCCATCTCAAAACTGAGACTCCCTTCATTACAAGACGCCTCACACTTTGAAGGACACAAAAATCGCTCAGAAATCAGCATTTTACAATTGGATGGTTTACTTTCACAGAATTTAAACTCAAAAAACCCCTTTTCGGGCCTTGTATTCATTTCATCTACATCAGATTTCCCATCGAAAGCATGATGAATTTTGTCTTCACAAAGAGATCCATCTCTACTCTCAACGGTACTGTTGAAAGTTTCTACAGCAAAGCTTTCATCGTAGTCAATGATTGTGAATTCATCAGGCCTCGGTTTCACATCCTCGTTTTGATTTTGGGGGATATTTTGAGACGCAATAATCTTGCCACCCTTTACCATTTCACCGTATGCCAACAAATCGGCAACATCCTCAGATGCAACACTTTGAGATGATTCACTTTTAACTCTTTCTTTGAGTTGTTTTTTGCCCCCGTCATGCAAAAGTGTCTCCAAATCTTTATATGTTGGGATATGATGAACCCATTTATCGAAGTTGAAATCCGAAACGCAAAAGTCATTACGTTGGACCCCTGTGGTAAATGGCTCTGGGCTTCCTATTTTCTCTGCTGGCAGTGTTTGTCTAGAGTTTTCATCAACAGATGATGTCTCCATTCGCTGTTCATCAAACTCAATTTTCATATTTAAAGAATCCTGGGAGAATCCCTGGCATATTGTGCCTGTTTTTGACTTTGAAAAGGACAAGTCGAGCTGTTTTGAAGCATCATCATCGTTGAGAAAGGACCGACTATCTGGCTGGCTGTTTCCTTCTTTTCGCTCTAGATACCTTACAAACACATCAATCATCTCACCAGGACCACCATTTGTTTCTATTTCACATGGGCTGATTGTGCTGTCACTCGGTGCAATGAGAGTTGTTGACGCTGTGGTATCGAATTCATTTTTTATAGTTCTTTTCGCTTCGGATGTTGCCTCCTTTACAATCCGATCGGCAAAATGAAACAGAGACTCAGTTGAAAGCTGGTAAAAATCGCTATCAAGACTTGCCTCTGACGCTAATGCTTTTTCATTGAAAGTCACAAATGTGCCATTATTCACGTCTTCCTTCTGCGTAGCAGCAGATTTCAGGTGATCTTCATGTTCCAATCTTTCCTATGAATATATGAAGTTAAATATGCTCAACATGTTTATGATGACAAACTTCGATTTGAAAATAACAAAATGTGAGAAAGTGAAGCAAAGCTGAGAAGACTTTAGCTTCTATGTTCTGAGGCCTTGATTGAAGAAAATGGGAAGCCACAAAGAAGAAGCTGCATCTCATTGATCCTAGAAACACTTGATTCCACAGATAACATGACAATACTTCTGATGTTATGACTATACTTCTGATGTTATGACAATACTTCTGATGTTATGACAATATTTTCTGATGAGAATGGTTATCTTACCAAAAGATCATCATATTCATGAATTCTTGGTGTTTGCGTTCCTTCATCAGTCTGTAGCCTTGATGTCAACCCACTGTCATTTCGAGACAAGCTTCTCTCAGAACGAGGTGACATGTACTTGCTGAAATCAAAACGCCAATCAATCATTTTAAGAAGATGCTTTTGATCCTGTCCAATCTTCATGGGTCAATTTCTTGTAGATATCTTTTGATTGCGTTAACTATCAAAGACTCACGTTCTTCTATTCATAAAATATTACAAATTATATCCAATATGAGGGAAAATTGCAACTAAAAATGTTCACAGGCCTAGCAGAATGTCTTTGCAGGGGAATAAAACAGTTATTTAAGATTCTACTAAAAAAGCTCATGATCGATCACTTCAAGATTGAAAACATCACTGAGAGCAGAGGAAATGGGTGAAAGGAACCAAAATGTATCAAATCAACGCATTGAAAATAATAGACAATAGAACTGACTGCCAAGGGATTTCATCTTGATCAGCCTCTGTTTGGGTGAATTGATCCTGCTGGGAAGGAGCTGTATAGTCTTGGATGTCAGCAAGGATTGGTTCCTAATGGAAATATCATCCAGAAAAAATGTCAAGTCAAAAGCTCAAACATCAGAAGCATGGCACAACTGTAACATAATATTGCAATTTAAAGCGGGAAAAAGGTCAAACTTGATATCTCAATGGGCAATAATTGATAAAATACAAATATTTTCAAGATTTATAAAACAATATTTTCAATGAAATAAAAGCTATCTTTATGAACGACATAGAGCAATCATACTTGTTATTTCCTCCAAAGCCTTGGAGGGAGGAGGAGTTATCTTTCCAGCTGGAAAAAGAGTCTTTTGTTTTAAGTGAGTGTGCCCCTCAAAAAATTCCCAAACTTTTGTAGCGAGTCCATTCTTGATTCTCTTTTTCTTATATAGCCGTCTAATAGCTATCAAAACTTATCTGCAAACTAAAGACTAAAATTAAGAATCTCTACATTGAGAAAGCAAGATGCTCTTGGATGGTTCTTAAACTTGTAAGCTGCCAAGAGAAAAAGATAATGCTGTACAAGTCACAAAGAACGTTTGCAGTACTACCTTTGAACAATTTTTCAATTCCTCAAGCTCAACCAACAAAGTCCTTTTTTCTTCATCGAGGTTTTTTATTTCCTTCAAAAAAACAGTTAAAAGATTGAATACAACAGCAATGCCATAGGGAATGAAAATTTAAATACTGTGTTTGCATGTAAAGACTAGCAAGATCTAGGCCACCGTCTGTAACTATCATTGACTATTTTCAGAAGGTGGAGAAAAAATCTGAACGAAAGTGAATCTTCCTTACCTCTGCAATTGAATTTGGAAGACTGTAAACAACATTGCCAACAAGATCTCTTGCATACTGAAAAAAGCATAGCAACTTAATCATTAAGACTACTTTAGTTGACAAGAAAAGGCTAACATCATCTTAAAATATGCAATAGCATCTTTCTTTTCAGTACTACCAAAAGTGACGACTTATATTTTGCAGAGATATTCCATAAAGTATTCTAAGAGCTTCTCATGTCCAAAGCTGCACAAAAATGACCATCGAAATGGAGTACAGAGCATCGTTTTGCAAAAGGGCACATGGCTGCTCCATTTCGATTGTCAACAAATGCTTGCAATGTAACAGGTTTTGCACTTGATAAAAATAGACTACATCAATCCTTAGTTAATTCATACAAGTTGCCAAAAAGTTAACAAAATACCTTTTCAATTTTGATGTTTTCTAGTTTATATTGAAGCTCCATGTTCAAACCCTCTACCTTCACTAGACGCTGAAATGAAATCATTTTGAGCAGTACTTTGAATGCTACCCGTAAGATACTAATGAGGTTCAAAATTGAGTTGGTACTATTGAAGTAGAACGAAGTACTGTCAAAAATTCCACTTCTGGTTGCATGGCTATTCATTTTAGTTTGAGATGCAAAGGGTTTGGTGCCCATCCACACATTTCAAGCAACAACGAAATAAATTAGTCGCTTAAAGTTTTATCATTGAAAAGAAGAAATTTCTACCAAGCACTTACAAATTAACAGAGTTAATATGTCGAAAGTTCAAACAAACGAAAGCAATAATTTGTAACCTTTTTGACTTTCTCTAATTCTAAAACTTTTTCTTCTAAGAGCTGTATTTCATGTTTATACTTGAATAATTCTGTTTTCTGGTAAAAAATAAATGGATATATAATAGTAGCATCTTCCTATACCATACTTTTCAGTGTCAAACTATGGGAATGCTAACAATTATACACCCTTATACATGTTTGATTTAGAGTAAATCCTTGATTTGAATATGAAATCTTCAGGACAAACAATTTGAAAGAAATAATATGTTTCTTGAAGTTAATTCAAAATCTTACTACTATTTTCATCATTATAAAATTCTCTAGAAGAGAAAGAGACTGACATACAAGTGAACTATTGAGATTACATTTACTATGTTCACTTTTATAACAAAGTAGCCAAGTGTAAGCTACCTACATAAAGATAAGTTCATGATTTCAGAGTGGTAGCTGAATAGCAGCAAACAAAGTTTAAAAAAGAGCTATAATTATGGAAGGGCTTGCTATCTAATTCCAATTTCTCTAGTTTTAGCTCCATCGTAAAAAAGCCATTCTTGCATACCTTCTCCTTTTCATACTTCTCTAGCTGCTGTTTTAACACAATATTAGCAGTTTCCATTCCCGCGATATCCTAAAAAATTAAGCTTTATTTGAAAAACACAATTTACAATCCATTTTGACGTCAGGGAGGCCGATCTGCTATACCATGCGCTTATATTCGTTTTATTCTAAACCTGCACTCCTTAAAACTTGCAAAGCTATCTAGCTTCAAGACATGGCAAATTGCCATTAGATAACACAAAACTCTAAAGCAATTTTGCACAAGAAGAAACTAACTATAAACTTACCTTCTGTGCTTTGACAAGAAGTTTAGCTTGATTTGAATTTATTTGCTTTAAGTTCTCATTGTCCAACTCAAGAGCCTTTTTATCTTCTGAAATAGGAAAAATACTATTCGCTTAAATTGGAGCTATCTTTTGGTGCTATAATTTAAAAAATGCTGCAATGATGTTTTTAGAAAAAGTGAAATCAGTGAAATATATTTTGAATTAATATTGTTCTTGTACAAGGTAAATATAATGTTGCTAAGAAGTCACAGATCCTTGAGCCTGATGGTAATGAAATTAAATGAAATTTGGTATATCTGGAATTGGAGGCAAGCAAAAATCTATATCTTGTACTCTTCAATAGAATATTCAAAAATTACCTTGAACAACGCCTGAAGTACAATTCTAACAAGCAGAATAATAACTCAAAGAAAATAAGAATCTGCTTATAATGTCTCAAATTATTCAAGACCTAAAGCTACTAAGCAAATTGCTTTTCTGCGAAGGTGTTTCGAATTTATAGAATTTGCTGTGTGTATTGGAAAACAGAGATACCTATTGGAAAACAGAGATGCATACATCATTTTTGTAAGGCAAAGATATTGTTAGAAGGCCAGCAGAATAGAGTGAAATTTATCAATCGGTTTTGAAAAGAAAGCATTGAAAGGCTTGCACCTGCATTACACATCAAAATAAAATTTATTTGACTTATGGATGAAGTCTGATCGGAATTAAAATACCTTTCTTAATTACAACTCAAAATTGAAAACCAAAATGTCTGATAATGCACGCACATGAAATCTCACCTTTAAAAATATCTTCAATACTTAGCAAATCTCTTTCTTCTGACTTGCACTTTTCCTTCGTCAAGAAAGAAATTTGTTGCTCCTAAGACAGAAATGACACAGCATTAATGTGACAAAGTCAATGATGCCTCTTAATTAAAATTTTACTTAAGTTCTATAGGAAATCTTTTACAAAGTCAACTTGTCTCCTTCATCAATGTGTAATAAGACTCTTTATATCCATGCATCTCAATAGGTAGGCTTCAAAATCAAGTCAATACTTAAAATTTAACACAATTGATCAAAAATTGCAATTTGTATTTGCTAGACTGGATCTAATCATCAAGAAAACTCAGTACTAAAGGATAGCTTTACCTTTTGAATGAGCTCATTTTTGATGTTGTTATACTATTCAGTGGAAGAAAAGAGGCATATTACCAGGTGAAAATGAACAGAGAAATGAAAATGAAAATAGAATGGCAATTAATTAATACAAAATTACTAGGAAATCTTGAAAAGCAAATGAATAACAAAAACTCGGCTACTAGCAAGCAGAGAGATAAAAAAGGATTTAAAGCGCTTTTACGTCTATCATAATCATACTCATACGCTTTTAGGCAAACTGAAAAGGTAGCATGTGATTTCCAAAAAATGAAAATACACTTTTTTCATCGGAAATCCGATTTCTTGATTGAGTCTCAATTGTCTCAAATTTTCCCGGAATTGAGGATGAGATTCTCTTAAGATTTCCTTAACTCTTACTGGAATTTTCTGGCTAAATTTGGTAATCCTGTCTTCATTATTCTTGCAAACTCAAATTTCAGTTCTATCTTTAATATTTTAAATGTAAGAATGTTGATTTTTGATAAGCAAGGAATTATACTTTTCAGTACAGTTTTACTCAGTTGACAAGCGAACTATCAAGAGAGAATTAAGTTTCACCATGAATTGTTATCTACTATGAGACATTAAGAAGAAAAAAGGGTGAGCACCTCAATGAAAAATACGCAAAAAGACATTGCTACTAAAAGCTTAATATTGTATGACTGCAATCAAGATCATCAATAAAGCTTTACGCATCAAGTAGAAAATAAAATTTTGTAATTAAGTAATTAAAATGTTACAAATAAAGCGATCAAGTTTTTATGTACGAAATTAAACAACTTTCAGGGTGACAAATAATGCAATGGGAATTGTTTACCTTACACTCCAGATCGTTCAAAAGCTTTTTCGTTTCCTTCTCTTTTGTTTCACACACTCTTATTTCCTTTTTCATGAAGTAAAAACATACATTATTTACACAATTATAAAGTAATACTTAAAGTAAATGCAAAATATCGCACAGCAGAAGAAATTTAATGACCGAGATCCCGCAGCAAAAAGCAAAGTTTCTCTTTGACAACTTGACAGTTGAAATGAAAATACAATTACTACCTTTTCTCTTATTTCAAACAGATCTAAGGCCTTCTCTATAGCACTTCTTTCTCTTTTTTTAAGGATCCTTTGCTGCAAAACAACGGATCAAACTTGATGAATAAATTATTTCATTGCATATATTAGCATAGTTAAGAATTTTACTTTTAATTATATTCCACATTATTGGGGAAAATTAGCATAGCAAGATATCGCAATACTCAAATGGCATACCCTGTTTATCTCAAGCTCTTTCAACGCAATGCGAACGGATAACGTATCACATTCTACATCATCTTCTTCCTAGAGAAAAAACTCTATCAGTATTAATAGCTGAAAATATATTTCAAAGTCCCTTTTGACTCAATTTAAAGAAATGAAAAAGAATGAAGTACTGACATCACTAAAACATGTTTCAATAATCATCCAATCAATCAATCATTCAATCAATCAATCAATTAATCAATTAATCAATCAATTAATCAATCAACCAATTACCAATCTATAATTTCAAAAAGATACTTGAATCTTGTGCATGTTTGAAATGGTGATTCTCTTTAATTCTCTTTTGTATCTTTTTATATCTCTTTTATATCTTTCAAGAGAAGATCCACGACGAAAAACATCTTTTCCTCTTTATTCATTTCGACATTCCAATAATTACCAAAATTAGGACTTAGCCAGTAGACATATACGGTTTAATGACATAAACGATATTGACATAAAACGATATTAATACGTTTCGAGATATCATGTCTCATCCTCAGTTAATAAAACAGTGTCAGCGGGTGGTTTTATAAATGGGGAAAAACAAGTGGGAAAAAAGCAGGAAATCAAGAACGATCTCCCCGTGAATTTACTTTCTTGATTTCCCGCTTTTTTCCCCACTTGTTTTTCCCCATTTATAAAACCTCCCGCTGGCACTGTTTTATTAACTGAGGATGAGACATGATATCTCGAAACGTATTAATATCGTTTATGTCAATATCGTTTATGTCATTAAACCGTATATGTCTACTGGCTAAGTCCTAATTTTGGTAATTATTGGAATGTCGAAATAAATAAAGCGAAAAAGATATTTTTCGTCGTGGATCTTCTCTTGAAATTTTTAATTCAGCTGCGATTCCCAAGAAATGTTTCAATCTCTTATATCTCTTTTATTTCTCTTTTATATCTCTTTATTTCTCGTTATGTCTCTTCTATATCTCTTTTATTTCTCTTTTAGATCTCTTTATATCCTTTTCTTTCTCGTTATATCTCTTTATATCTCTTTATTTCTCTTTTGCATCTTTTTATATCTCTTTTACTTCTCTTTTACATCTCTTGTATATCTCTTTTATTTCCCTTTTATAACTCTTTTATATCTCTTTAATATCTCTTTTATTTCTCTTTTATATCTCTGTATATCTCTTTATTTCTCTTGTATATCTCTTTATATTTCTTTTATATCTCTTTTGTATCTTTTTAGTTCTCTTTTATATCTCTTTATATCTCTTTATATCTCTTTTATATCTTTTTTGGGTGAAAGGAACACTGATTTGTGGAACAGATGGTTGCATGAAGTGAATGCAACATGAGGCCTACTCTTCCACTTCTCAACGAAATCTTGAAATTGTTAAATTGAATGAATTTCTATTATCATATGCTATATGCTACGTCATCATTATATGCAACGTCATCATCATCATGTGCTACGTCACAACTATAGACTTCGTCATCAAGTGCTACGTCATCATCACATAATTTGTCATAATATGAGAACCATAACGTAAGTTATAGGATGCAACAAGGTTAAACTATAAATGAAATTAGCAAATGCGTAAAATCGAAGTATGCGGGTGTCTCACAAATACCTGATCCAGCCCCATTTTCTCATCATCAGCAACTGACAATGATTGCACTTCAGACAATTTTTCCTTTAAATAAAAGAAGAGTTTTCTTTTTTCAAAACTAATTTCCTCAAATTTGCATTCCATAAATATTCACGTGGAAGAACGCAAATCGCTGCTTTAAAATATCAGGTTGACCAAATTCGTCTAATACCCTCATAATAAAATATCTTAACAAATATCATAACTGGCCTAGCTTCAGGTTATTCAATAAAAGACTATTTAGAAATTAATCTAATCCAAATCTGACATAAATTTTCTTGTTGTGTCCATACGCTCGATCCATTAGTACAAGCCTCTGAACCTTTTTGTAGGAACCAAAAACTTAGAAGGATTTTACACACACTGAACATGCCCTGTTGAGCGTTCATGGTGGTAATGTGTAAATAATTCTTTTCAAAATCACTTGCTTTTGTGCTTTCTTCCAATTCTGCAATTCTGAATTCAAGAAGATCCCTTTGCTCTTCAACATCAAGTAAATCCTATTGACAGAAACAACTCTCTTAAGTTATCATGAGGTTACAAATGTCATTCAATACAGCATGATTAAAATACTTTTAGCTAGCTAACGTCAAAATACTATAAATTATAACAAATCACAACAAATCATTAGCTGAAAAGCTTTGCCATACCTGTGAAATACGAGTTATTTCGATGCTTTTGGATAATAATTCTGATTCGGTACTGATCAGCTAAAAGAAGTCAATCACACAATTTTCATATTTTCAAATATTTGATATTGATGTAGAAGAATAAAATTGAACACCAAATGTAACATGAAAAATACCTTATTATGAAGGACCTTATTGGCACTTCTAAGTCTATCTCTCTCATCCCTGATGTAATCATATTGAGGTTCATGCAAGTGATTGTTGTTGTTGCTGTTCTGAATCTACATACAAAAAGTGATATTTCCAAAAAGTGAGGAAAGGCAGTAAAAGATTTTGGAATATGAAAAATTCACAATACTAAAATTTTTCATTTTATTTCATAAATGCTTCGCATAAAAGGAAGTTAAAAAAACAATAAAGCAAGAAGATGATTTAAGCAATGTATGTGTTACTATGGGATGACCTCAATTCGCTCCTTTTTTACGTCTTCTAGCTGATTCTCTAGTTGTTGTATTTGTGCTTGAGACACAAGTAGATCGGAGTGCAAAGCATCTATTTCCTGCAACAAAAGTCAAAGAAATGCATAAAAGACTTGATAAATTCTATAATTTTCGAAATTAAGGAAGCTAGTAAAGAGCTGGAAACTACTGGCAAGCTTTCAAATAATCCATTCTTACTAATTGCATCCTGCCTGAGTCATTTTGTCCCCCAACTTCACTTTGTAATTTGCTATAGGCCTTTTCAAGTTCCAAATTCTCCATTAGAAGCTGCTTGTATTTGTCGCTACCTTGGTTTATGGAATTAGATTCAAAAGCAACCTGGGAAATAGAGATTGGTAATTCAAACTTATAATTGATCATAACCAAAATATCATTAAATGATTAGATTAAATAAGGTATGATCGAGCTAACAATAATGAGTGAACAAAGCATTATAATAAGCAGAAACTTGGCAAAATGATAATTTATGTCCCCAAAGGTAGCTGTAGCCAACAGAAACGAGCATGGAAATTTTCTCCTTTTGGTATGAATTAATTGAACTATGTGTTCTAATGCAAAGAGGTAAATATCATCAGTATCATCATCTAGCGTAAACTTCCGATTGCCTGTTCCTCACTATATGCAACAACAAATGCAATACTCGTATACGTCTTTAGGACAGTAGTGTTGTGCTACTCTTCAGCTTCCTTTGTATTTATAAATTAAGTGATTTGAATAATAATGTTGGGCAAACAGCGTTTTGCAAATTGTTTGAAGTGCTTTCAAGTCAGTTAGGATTCTCCAAAAAGCGTTTTTTTTATCATTTCAATGATGCTAAACTACAAACGCGATGTTACTAACACAGCTTAACATAGAGACATAATTGTAAACAAATAATCTTATTCCGAATATTCAAGTCTAACCAAATTCTAGGCAGATGAAAGCACAGAGGCTAAGGCATACAATGCAATACTCAAGGCCTCTTTTCTTCCATTGCAAAAACTCACAGCAGTTAGAAGAATTTCTTGTTGCATTTCAAGCAAATCTACTTCCTTGAACAATAATCTATAACTTTTGCCTCTGCTCTTATTAATAAAGTGAAGAATAGCCTACCTCAAACTCATCCAGGAATAGATCATTCAAACTTTCTGATGTTGTGGAAACATCGTCATCTTCTTTTGATGAACCATTTAAACTATCTGGTGATGTTGATTTTCTTCCATTTTCCTTAAATGTACAATTTATAGTTTGATCCGGATATGTCATAAAGACAAAGTCATGATCTACACAAGAGATGGTATTGAAGACCTCTTTCGCGAATTTAAGAACATTGTTTTGATACACACTGCAGATATAATGCTAATTGTATTCTTGAACAAAAGCATAGCTCCATTTTGGTACTTACCTTTTGCTGTCTCTTTGACTTCATCTTTTGCATTCTTTCCCTCAAAACTCCAATTCTTCTATCTTTTTCCTATATAAATCATTTTTTTTATAATGCTCAAAATTGACCTTAATTCTCAAACGCATATAACGAACCATTTATTACTAAACTGTGAATAATCCACATGAATGAATTGCATTATTTTCTTGATATGAATGAACATATACCAAGAAAGAGGAATGGACCATTGGAAGGTTACCGGTGGTATCGTGAATCATTTTCAAAGTTATCAAGAAAAATACACTCGAGATTTTAAAGTAACAAAATAATGCTCCTCTCATTTCAATGGTTGAAGAGGGTAACATTTCAAAACTTCCTGCCTTATCACACTACTCTAAACTCATCTTCTGCTACAAAGCTCCTCTAATTGAAATATTTAATTCAACGGGCACATGATCGAGACACTCAATCCCCAATTTAAACCAAGGTATTGGCATGGGTAGCAGAGCTGCAGAACTTGGAGGGGGTGACAGCCTTCTCTCTATTGCCTTAACTATACGAAAGCGTTGCTCTCCAAAAGTGATATCTTTTTCCATCACAAAAATCTCCAAAGTTAACTCTTGATTGCTAGCAATACTTTCTTGAACCAAAAATTTTTGATAGCACATCAAATTTCAAGAATGTAACACACATAAAGACATGATGATAAATAATAATGACGTCATCATAACATGATAATGACACAATAATTACATGAAAATGACGTAAATCATAGCATAACAATGATGTAATCATAACATGATAATGACGTACCACAGTCTGCTGTCTAAGCTCATAAATTATCTTTAGTTGCTCCTGCATTGCGCCTTGCAAAGCATCATTCTCTTCTCTCTAATTGAAAGATAACATTTTAAGCTATGCTACAACAGTTCAAAGTCAAAATCTGTCTGATGTATGAGAAAATTTCGCTTGAGCTTATGTCTTAGCAGAAAATCAATCATAACATTGTTTGGGTCCTTTCCGCAATTGTTTTTTCAATTTTCTATAACATGTTAACACAAACAAGAGAAAATTGCATAATCTTAATCTTACATTTGTTTCTGTTTCGTTTTGAACTTGTACTTTTGACTTGAGTTTTGATATTTCTTTATTTTTTCTGACAATTATTTCATCATACGTCTTCAGTTTGTCTTTCTAAATGGAGTAAAAAGTTTGATTCACATACAGTAAATTCATTTTTTTAACTCGGATATTATTTAGCTTTATGTCATGTACATGAGCGTCTCATTATTAAAAAGTCTTCCACATGTTGATGTATGGATGCCCAGGAATATGCAACAGCAATTCACTATTTGCGCGTGCAAGGGCGAAGGTGACAAAGGGAAGGGGGAAGACAGGAAGACAAGCATACATTCATGAAATTACAAGATAAAGCAAAAAATGTCTCTTTAGGATTATTATGGAAATAAAGCTGAAAACCTCAAGCTTTCAATTATATTAACCTCATCTCTATTAACCCTAATCTCTACCAAAGTGCAACTAGTTTATGCGGAGGCATTATGGTTGATCATCAAATGAACAGCACGAAATCTAAGGATGACATCTAGACGAATCAAATACTTTTTACCAAAGGAAATTCCACGGTTGACAGTAGATTTTGTGCTTAAACTCTTTCTAGAATAACATCTTGGCAAGACATACTATAGGTTCTTCAAAAATTTATTATGCTTCGTATCTTCTTACCAAAGATAAAATTTCTTGTTGCTGATCGATAATTCTTTCATCTTTTCTTTTGTTGCTTTGCACTAGTTCCATATTTTTGTCCCCCAATCTTTTGGCTTTCTGCTTGAAAGGCTGTCTTTCGTTCTTGATATTCTCGAGCTCATTAACCTAAAAAAGCAGTACATCTAATTGAAACGCACAACTTGACAGCTTGAAACTATTAAAAAATTCAAGCAAAAAATTTAAACTCTTCCATGTTTTGGTAAAGTTTCAATACTGCTTCTTCAAAATGCTATAGAAGAGAAATTTTCATACACTTTTGAATCCGATGTCTCATTTGGTACAAATAATGTAAATCCTGCATTCCTTTTGTCCTGTTCGTTCAAAATGAGAAGACTTGACAAATTGACAAGCGAAAGCAAAACATTGAAGGACTCTTCAGATGCACTTGAGCAGAGGAGACATAGCTGCGAAGCACATTGCAGCAACAATAATTTAATCTAAGCAGTGCACTGAGAATGACCAACTTCTAATCACAAATAGTGCTGAAAAATTAACATTGTTCGTATCTATGGACTCAAAATGAATATAATTGTAAATTTGAACAGTACAGTCTCCACTGTACAATGTTATGGGTTAATTGCATCCATTCAATTCATTGCGTCTATTCAATTTAATCACATGAATCAAACAATTAGTCAAATTATATCGAATCCTCGAAAGGTAAGAAAACAATGAGAAAATACATTAAAAAGTCCTGCGGCGGAAGAGAAAGCGACAAATGCAAATCAATGCGTAAATCGCTGAGTGTGGTAGAAAGTTGGAAATAAGATAAACTTTATTTCTCACAAAATAGGTTGCTTGTCATGTGATGCTGATCACATTATGGTGCAAGATACTACCAATTCAAGAGCTACATATTACTAGGAAATTCAATCGAACTCTACCTTCACTTAGCATTAGGATCATGCAAAGCTAAAATGAGTTTTTCAGATAGACAGTCATCTTTAATCCATGTTTGGCGCTAGGAGATGAATAGGGGCAATAACCCCCCTTTGGAGCATGCTAGCCCCCTGTCGGAAGGTAAAAAGCTATTTTTTCGGATATTGTTGCCATGCATAGTACGCTGGGAGCCGTATTTATGTCCTCTGGTTGGAAGATTCAGCCCTTCTTCGGATAATTCTTGGCATCACCCCTGCTTTGATTCATCAGAGAGACTTTCATTTAGAGTACCGTCAAACAACAACATACAACAATATGCAACAACATACAACAACATACAACAACGTTAAAAACATACAACTGAATAAATTGATCATTTAAGATCACTAGTTCTCTTAAATTTCTTCGTTTTAAAGTACAAAAGCCCAAAGTCCAAAAAATGATAAACCAGTTATAACATAAATAAATATTTGATTGATGAATTATTAACATAAATTAGCAACATTTGGTTAAAACGTTGAAAATATGAAAAAAGAAAGCAAATACTTCTAAAATTACTTTCTTAAAAGAGATGTGAACAAACTGGTGTTAAATATAAACAAATTAGATACAAAAGAAGTAATAACAATAAGTTTTACTTCTCACCAATTCCTGATTTCTGGCCGCAAAATTTTGATTTGATTCGTCTAACCTCCTAACTAATGACGTCATTTCTAACACTTTCCGCTGCAAAACTCGTTCTGGTGCATTGTGAGGACGAGATGACTGTGAAGAAAAAAACATATAAATGAAAACCTTGGAAACTCTCAAAGATTAATAGAATCTAATTTGCATGAACCGTAATATACTTAACTAATTCATAAACCTCATCTTCTCAAAAATCCTCTGAAAACAACTTACAATTTTTGGAGCGAGACTAATCGCATGAGCAGCCTCTATTTCAATTCCGCCTATTCCCTTTACACTTGACCTGTGAGTCCTTTTCTCCCATGAATCTGCCAAACGCAATTTTGCCAGCGCATCCTCCAGTGATTCCTTCTCCATTTGCAACTTCAAACAGCTTCCAGACTCTAGTTCAAGCTTTCTTTCAAGTTCAGAGTTAACTCTCTTCAGTTGTCGAATCTCTCCCAACTGGAAAATTCAACATACCAAATTTCTATATATCAAGCGCAACTATACTATCCTCAATGTTTCATATTTTATTTATAATTTACAGCATTCATTAACATTACAACTATTACTGATGCTGGAAGTTACTTAATGAATGTGTATGGAACATTCTTATGGTTCAAATATTAATGTGCATCAACTTGTTATGCTACATATTGGCATCAGCTCCCCTTCATAAAAAACGGCATCAGCTAGAGAATGCTTAATTCAAACAGCCCCTCTCTAAGGAAAAGCCAATAGGATTTTGGTATAGTCCTTAATACCTGTATTGTTTTCTGGAACAAGGCCAATTGGATAGTCATGCCCATCCCGCTCCCATTTGGCATCTTCTTTTGTACAATTCTGTCATTGCATTGTATTATACTTAATGGTTAAAAGAAAGAAAAAATGGGTAACTTCTAGGAGAAGTATCAGTGTATGTATTCTGGAAAGTTCTATTACGAAAGTAAAGACCAATTCATACATACATATACATACATACACACACACACACACA
>WIPJ01001042.1:6003-22954 GCA_018155075.1 Cassiopea andromeda
TGGGGGGGGGGGGGCAGAATTTGACCAACTATGACTGAAAACAGCCACAGAAAACAGAATGATCAGTGAGATACTACTTTCCAACTTTCTTATAAGGCCATGCATGTTGGGACACAACACCCCCACAATCCTAATAGGCACAGTGTTGATTCCTGTAGAACTTTTGCATACCAGCTTCACATTGGTTAATGACTTACTTTTAAATCTTTCATGCAAACTGATAAACCACATTGCTTCTCATAGCTGCTCTGCAAAGTGTATTTCCACAGACAGAATTGGGAACATTTATGTCTTTAATTAAAAAGGATAAGGAGAGGCAAATGACTGAATTGGCATTGATTACATCTGGCATCCGCCTTTTCAATAAGGAATGTGGGAAAGGTGGTGAAGGAATTGATGATTGTAAGTGGATTTTCACATTTATTAATGATTCAATGGAATAAAAGCAATACTTTTGGCATTGAAAAATAATGAACATCAAAGTCCATTGAGAAATCAGAGGCATTAAATAGCCTCTCTCAAGCTTTGAACAGTTGTGGATATGCCATCCTATCATTAAAGAAGCAATGTCTGCAAACACTTTCTCAAACTACTTGCCTTGATTATTCATTTTACATAAGTGCTAATTGAATAGAAATTCTGTGTCAAATGAATATTTGAATTGGCTTCATCATAAGTTGCGTAAGAAAATAATAGATTTAAGTGCCAGAGAACTACAGTATCCTGCAAAACTATATTTTGTGATGTGAATAACAGTGTTATTCTTCATTTTATTTTAAATTTAAATAATCCTATATCAAAAGTCTTACAATGTCTGTATAATTTATTTTGAATTTTAATAATCTCTGCCATTAAGAGCTGATGTTGCATTTTGAATGTTTACTTCAAAATTTTAATTGAAGTAATTTGCTTTGTTTCAGTGCCAGCAATATTAGGGGAAGCAGTCCCCTCAACAATTGACAACATACAAAATGAGTACAATAATATATCTGCTGCTATTTTTGATTTTATAGGTATAAATGTATTTCAAAATATTCATTTCTGATAATTGTTGAATCATTTTTCTGCCTTCAATTTGAGTTTAGCTTGATGCTTGATTATTTCTGTATGACATCCTTTTACACACACTTCAGCAATTCTTGAGCATTCAAATGAGCTGCACAAGTTTGAGGTGGAAGTTGATTTGGATAAAGTCAGAGATGTGCAAATCAATGGGAGACAGCATGAAGCATTCCTTAGCTTACTTTTGGTAAGTGCTAACAACTATGATGGTAACAGTGGTGGTTTTAGCATTAGTTTTTTATATGATTTAATGTGAGTGTAATGATGATAGCTGTTGTCAAGGTGTTTAAGTCAAATACAGTAGCAACTTGCTTTCACTAAACATGTGATATGAGTCATTGCTTCCACAGAGTGATGTCAAAAACTGTAAATACCAGATTGAATCACTGCAGTCTCAGTATGCATCTAGGATGGATGCTCTGAAGGAGACTGTAGCATCAAAAACAGCTGTTCCTACATCACAAGTATATGTAAGTCAATGTTTTTTTTTAGTGATTCTGGTCTCCCTTGCACTACACTGCTCACTCAGTACTGCTCAATCTTAAGTGCACTATACATTCCAATTTACCATTGGGATTTTGCTCTATCATTACCAATTCAAATAATATGTTTCTTCATTTTGGTTGTCATTATCACATTGTCATGCTACTGTAATTCTATTTGATTGATTACCTCAGAAATAGCTCAACCAACTTGCATTATTTCTTTTGATTCTCTAATCTTTTCTTCAGGATTTTTTCTTGGTGTCTGATATGCAAATGTTTTCTGTTACCTATCTGTTTTATTCAAATGAAGAGAAAAATTTCCACTACAGACTTCCCATATCTTCATTACATCAAATTTCTTTCAAACTCAATGAAATCCTATGTGGCATTACTCAGACTGTATCTGACATCAAATTCAATAGTTCTGCATTGACACAGATATTGATTTCATGCTAAGAGATGAGCTCAACAAATTATCAGATTCCTGTTCCATAGAACTGAAAAATGAAACTAAAATGAAACCAATTTGAATCTGGAAAAATGCTGGCGACTAATCAATGCAAGCTAAGACTTTTTACTAAACTACAAACAGAGCTACAATTTTCTAACTCAAGATCACACTAAACCCCTCCAAGAATTCATCTCCGATATCTTAACATTCCTCTCCAATCATCCAAGAATTTTCAGATATTTCAAGAAGGGTTTTCTCATGTTGCTTATTCTTGGCTTGTATCTAGTATGTAACGCCATAAACTCCCAAAATGCTCTCGAAACATCTCGACCTGCAAACCACGTCATCTGTCTTCTCTCCTCAACACTCCCCTTGCATGAAGTTAATTTTGTCTCCATTTCATTTCCATTCCAGCCTCAGTTCATTAACCTTGCTCATATCTGGACTAGTTTTCAAGACGAAATGGTTTTACTAAGTGTTCTCAGTAACATATTTGCAAGTCTTGACCAATTCAGAAAGGTAATTGCTACTTTTCTTTTCGGTGATTCCATATAAAATTAGGACAAAAAAAGGACTCTGACACCCACCAACTCAGAATTTCTACCTTTGGTATTTAATCACTTCTTAAAATGCTAAATCTGAAAATGTATAGGAAATTTGGTATTTTTTGTGCTATCATGCTTAAACTTAACATTTAAATTGAAATATCAAGATTTAGGGACTTACCTATAACTTACCAATAGTTCTAATTTCACTATTTTACTGTGCATTTACAGAGCATAAGGATTACAGGCCAAATGAAATACTGTATGAGGAAAAATCGCACAAAAATTAATGAAGAATATATACTTGTATTTTCACTTTAACAGACTCGTCACAGCATGCTAGACGAAGACATTCTCGAAAAACTGTCACAAAATATCGAAGTAAAAACAGATGATGAAAGGATAAAGGAGGTAACATCTTTCGTTTTTATGTTCTAATTGTCTGTTTGGAGAGTACAAATGTTTTCAATTTTCAAGAAAGTTTTAAGAAATGGATTTCAAAATATTTCATGCTGGACACTGTATCAACTCATTAGAATGTTGCACATTCTAAAAGGTTATTGCTTACTTAGTATGAGAAATCAAGTTGTATCTAAACGCCAAACCTAATTCTTTTCTTGACAGACCAGTTCCGAACAGCATCGTATCTTACCTTCCCGTCTTGCGAACAAAGATATTGACATTCTGTTTCCAGAAACTACAAAAAATTTTGAGAAACTTCCAATTCAGTACAGGGTAATATATTGAAATTTCCAATTCGAATTGTGTATCACATCGTTATTCCAAAGTAATGATACTACTTTAGCAATTTCACCAGGCAATCTCCAAATGACCTTAATCCTATATTTCAAACAGGGATTCTGTACAACCAGTATTTCTGAGAACGACAGACTTCTCCTGCCTTCAAATCCTGAGATTGGCGTACTACAATACAAAGACAACTATTTTGCATTCAGAAATGCCAATTCGGCCTATGATTTTGCGAGCAAACCTGAGTTTTACATTAAAAATGTGGCGGAAAGAGCAAAAAAATCACCGGAATTGATTCAACTACTGGAGCTTCATAAGCAGTTTGCAGCAATTACTCCTTATGCCAAGGTATGATTCCTTTTTATTTTGCATGAATATGAAGGAAAAACAGCCATTCCTACGCTCCAAACCTCTTCATCGTTTCGGTTATATTTACTACCCCATAGGAACATTAAAATTATAACCCTCATACGCATGTCTTTATGATACTAAAAAGGAAACGTCTATTTCACAATGGTAGTGTCTTTGATGAGAAATCATCTGATACAAAATCACATGACACAACATAGTTAGAGGATTATTAAATACATAATTTGTTTCAGGGGAAAATTCCAGGTGGTCTAATTGAAGCCCCAGTTAAAAAAGCAGACTGTGGAACACAAACGGACACCCACTTCATGGATTCGAATATTGTAAAAACATATGAATGGAATGAATGGGAACTACGACGTAAAGCCATAAAACTGGTAATGTTCTCTCCTTAAATACTTATGTTACCTTTTGATCGTATTCTACCCCATCTATTTGTCCTTTGATAATGCCTGAACTATATTTGTTATCAGTTTGTTTATATACATGAAAATTTGTCTCCAAACAGGCAAACCTACGAACAAAACTAACACATTCCATGCAAACGGATTTAAGCAATTACAAAAGAGACAATGATACTCAAGTTTATCTCCCAAAGTAAGTTATGTCATTCAAAATTATATAATCTACATTTTGTCGACCAAATAATTATTATAAAGTTATATAGGTTTTACTTTCTTGCATCTATTGTTAAAAATTGTTTTCTGGAAGAACCGTAACAATCCCAAAAGTGCAATCAAATCTGTTGTTCCAAAATGCTGTCTTACAAATTGAATATCTTAAGCTAATGTGTCTTTAAACTGCAACTACATAAATTCCAAGATAGCTATGTTGCTAGTTTCTCTCTCTTTACCTTAAATATTTTTAATTACAGGAATGTTGAAACTCAAACAAAGCGTGAAAACTCAACCAATGTTCCAAAACCTTCAACTTTCATTGCCGGTTTGCGTGGATGCGAATCCACGCGCACGAAAATGACAAAAGTTGATCTTACTCTGGATGTCGATGCGAAGTGACAATAATTTATTTATACTTTATTGTATGTAAATTTATTATACCCAACTTGACTACTCCAGTAAAAAATTGTCTATGCAGGTGCTCTAAAAACCGAAAACGGTACATAAAAGCAAGCCAGTTGTTTATCAATACCCTCATTATTAGAAATAGCTCACGTACACCCTCTAGTAATCTAGCTTTTACAAATTCTCATAAAAATTCTATAAAAATGCATAGCTCGTCACATAGAACGACGGGGGACATCAGAACGATTTGAAATACCATGCTAGGCAAACCAGGCGATATAAAACAACATAACCTAGCGCATAAGAGGAAAATACGATAAAAGAGGAGAGCTAATTGTCACATTTTCATCTCAAAAACATGCGTTTAGTTTTCAGTCGTCTTCTATGCTGCTGTATAGTGTCGGATTCTTGCGATTGACACTGAAAACGCGTAAATTATTCATTCTCGGAGTCCTCCTCCCTATATGGGTTGGATATGTGCAAAGCAAGGATGATCTAACGGGACATTCTGTAGTCTATTGTTGGAAGTTGCATTGGAACTGGATGTTAAAATATTCAAATTGATACATTGCAACTATGCTAATTGTGATGCTACTTGATAACCTTTAGGAATACTTGATAACAAAATTACACAGCCTTGTGCAGCTATAAAATCTTTTTAAACAAATCACTGTTTTTAAACACTTTTGCTTCTGGTCTTTCATCGGGATCTGTACTCAACAGCCAACTGAGAAGCTCCGTCTAAAACATGGAAAAATTTAAACTGTGTTTCCGCACACTATTGAACTAAATGTTAACAAAATGAAGTTCAATTTTCATGATTCCAATGGAGAATCAAGAAGCAATTCATTGAAGACAAGCTTAAGGGTACGTGGATAAATGACCTACTTTAAGAAGCACTCAATTCACATTACGTATTTACCTTAAAAATAGTTTTTGTAATAAGTATTATAGGCATGTGACATTATAAAAGAAAGCTTTAGGAAAATTACCTCCATTGGATATTTCAATTCAAAACCATTTGGTAAAACATTTTGCTTTATCTGAATAAGACTCTGCAAAAGACGATAGCTAAAAATTATAGCTAGAAGGGATAATTGGCTTGCAAACTTGGGAGCTCTTATAGAAAATAAATCACTACCAGATTCAATAAATTTTGCAATGACTAACAAATTTCTTTAGAGATGCAGCCAAAAGCTTTTCTTTTCATTTTTATTTTGCTTGATTACAACTAACACAAATAAACTTTACAAAGAATTTCAGTTTAACTAACTAATGCAAAAGTCAAATTTTCTATTAAGGACAAAGGAACGCTTTGTACATGGACCATGTTTAGTAATCAGGACCATGAAACATGACTACATGAAAGAATGTTTGCCAGTTTGTGCTGCACAAAAAGCCTTCATGCAAAAATGTTTCAGATTTTCATAAAGTTATGCGCACAGAGATAAGTAACACATAACTGCTAGCTTGTTTGCTAACAAGACAATTCGACCATATGTTCGAAAATGCTCCAACATACTACAGAACAGCAATCACAAGTGTCCAAGGCTATCAAAGGTATCCAAGGTTATCAATTAGCCAGTGATTTTAATCACAGAAGGAAAGGCTGAAACATTGGTACGCAAGAAAATGTAAAGCAGTAACTCACTTTAATTCTTTCCATCTGAGTAGAGAATGGCATCAGCAATTCAAACAGAATTAAACCAAGTGCGTACATGTCTACTTTGTGATTATACGAATCGCCATTCACCTTTCAATGAGAAAACACATACGCCATGAAATAACCAAAAACAGACCGCTAACTTTAGGAACCAAAAACTAATGGATTTTCTATGAATTTATGCCCTGTTCATGCCAAATTTTATGCTAATTTATGCCATTGTCTCCCGGAACTTTTCCACACTACTATTGCTTAAATCTCATGCTGTTCTATTCAACTCAATAAGCAAAATATCAAAAAACCGATTCAAATCATAATTTCTTTAGTATTGGGGGTTAAGGCTAAAGGAACTATAACAGCAAACAGATAAAAAATAATTTATCATCAGGTATGGCTTCGCTGTTCCTCTTCTGCAGCTATCTTTTCAAGAAAACAATATGGGTAAAGATATTTCACATAAACCTTAACCCTATTCTACCTTCTGCTTTTTCAAACAAAATTTATGCTAGAGATTGAGTTTTATGCTTTTCTTCACTTTTGTACCGTCTTCGATCTTGAAATAACTGTAACTGTAGTAAAACTATAAAATATAAGATTATAATTTATAATAACAGCACAGCGTGTCACAAATCACTAGCCAATCAGCACCAAGGAAAAACAATTGTCCTATGCTGGTCACAAAATGCAGTAAAATCACTATTCAGTACCTGTTCCGGGCTCATATACAAATGAGTTCCAACATTTCCAGTGTGATTTTCGTCAATGGCTGACTGCACAGCACCTGAAAGTATGACAATTAGTATCAAACAATGTGAAAGCGGTCTATTTAGGGAGTTATGTAGCCCATTTAGTGCAAACAATGATGATGATGGTGATGATGATGATGATGAGCGTAATGATTCTGATAATTATGGTGAAGAAATGAGCAAGCCAAACAAGAGCAGGCAAATGAAGCTTCATGGCAGGAATGAACATTAAGACTGAAAAAACTCTACTGACATTTTGTTACTAGGAAAACAAAAAGGCAGGACAGCAGTAAGCAGTTGTAACGACTAAACAAGACATGATATTGATGAAGTGGAGACAAAACTATTGACAAATATTTATTATTATCACAGTACCTGTTCCCTCAGCTGGCCTCGTAATAGCTGTAACCAAACCGAAATCTCCAATTTTCACACTCCCATCCATAGCAAAAAAAATGTTTGAAGGCTAAAACACCGAAAAAGATGTCAGAATTTTTGAACGCGGCTTCACTTTCTCACGAAATATGAACAGATGAATATGCAAAATGCACAAGAAACTGAATAGAAAAATCCAAGGTAAGCAGCATTGTTTAGGTTGAGTTATTACCTTCAAATCTCTATGCATCATTCCCTGGTTATGGCAATATTCAACAGCATTCAAAATCTACAATTACGAACATACCCTCAGTTAATCAAAGGCATCAGTGTCATCAATCATTAAAATCAGCATTATCATCTATCAATCAATTAATCAATCAATTAATCAATCAATCAATCAATCACAACTAACAGTATCATCAATGAATCAAAAATAACATCATCTGATAGTAAATTTTGTAGTTGTCCAATTCTGCTTATGAAGTTGATTTTGACAGTCAATTGTGCGTTTTTTGAAGTAGTTAGGTTGACAATTGTAATCAATCATTAGTCGATATTATACTGAAGTTTAAAAACACCATGACCATATCAGTATAACCCTATCAAGGTATTTACAGAAAATGAATACATTTAAGAATGTAAATACAAGAAAAATACTTACTTGCTGGAAAATATTCATGATATAAGATCGAGATCTTGACTCTAAATTTTCATTTAACCAATCTTTAAGTGTATTGCTCATGCATAATTGCATTTGAATGTAAAGAAACAGCGGAGGAGCCCGTATGCATTCTTCAGATTTGCAACAGCAACGGCCTAAACACAAATACCAGTTTGCAAGGATTACCAACACTGTTATCAGCTACCAATATTGTTACTACTACCATCATCTAGAACAAGCCTATCACCACTACTAACAGTTACCAACATAAACTCTATTGAGCATTAAGCTCAGTGAAATCTGCCTAAGAATGTCTTTAACAGCACTGTTCGTTACATTAACTACTCTCTTCAGACTCACAAGAATCTTATAAAATGGGGTATGTCATCAACTTTTGAGTTCTTATCCTGCTCACTGCCTGAAACTCTCCGCTACATCTTTCAGGCGCAAAATGTGCTTAGTGTATGATAGTTAAACTTGACACCACGATTTCACTCTCAATGCCCTTGCACTATCGTACCTGTCCGTTAGTGATTTTATCATCTACGCTAATTCTATCATCATCTATTTTGATTCTATTATCCCTGTTGATTCTATCATCTATGTCAAACATTCTTCCTTTCTCAACTCTTCAGGTAATGATCTTGTCCTAATCAACTAGTCCTTTCAAGAAAAGAGCCACGACGAAAAACATCTTTCTTCTTTATATATTCCACTATTTCGACATTCCAATAATTGCTAAAATTAGGCCTAAGCCAGTAGACATATACGGTTTAGTGACATAGACAATGTTGACTTAAACGATAGTCATATACGGTTTAGTGACATAGACGATGTTGACATAAACGATATACGTTTCGAGACATCATGTCCCATCGCTTATGTCAACATCGTCTATGTCACTAAACCGTATATGTCTACTGGCTTAGGCCTAATTTTAGCAATTATTGGAATGTCGAAATAGCGGAATATATAAAGAAGAAAGATGTTTTTCGTCGTGGCTCTTCTCTTGAAATTTATACTTCAGCTGCGGTTTCCAAGAAATGTTTCAACTAGTCCTTCCTCAGAAGTGTCTCTATACTCTCGAGCTTGCAGAAAGATTTGCAATACAAGGAAAAAATTCTAACTATCAACCAGAAAAAGCCACAATTTCAATTAGGAACGTCGCTTTAAAGATGTATATCAACCTATCAGTCAGCATTCTAGGAGTATTAGATAAAATTTTACTACGTTTTCTGGAAACGCTACGGAATACGAGGCATATATTAAGCACCATCAACTGTATGATTCAAAAAATTGCTAGTTGAAGTACGTAAAAGTCTTTTGCTGTTGAAATAGCGATTGGAGCAATCATGAATTTCCGACATGTTAATATTATTGCATAGCTAGTATTTTAAGCTCTCAACATTTGTCAATGTTATCCAAAATTTACTTTTAAAATTTAGAAAAAAATAAATTATATGCATACCAACAAGCTTAGTTGACATTCGTGATTTCAGAAACCTATGTGAAGATGTACTTTTCCCAGGATTTCTTGCAGCTACCATTCCTGATTTTACTTCCAACAAGTTGTCATCCTTGTAGGAAATTTCTTCATTTGTAATTGATAGATTTTCAAAATCTCGAGTTCCTTTATTACCTGACTCCTTCATATCCTCTTCTATGCCGTTGTCAGCTTCAAACTCAATATTAAATGAATCTTCAGTGTTTTCCTCAAAAAATACATCATTATTCTTTAATAAATCTACATTAGCTAACTCATCGTCTATTCCCAGAAAATCATTGACTTTCTTTCCAAATGGATCATCTCCAATACTTTTTGAAGACCTTTTCGAAGAGATTGTCATACTACTTCTGTTTCTTTTTCTTTGAATCGTGATTCCACTCTCATCCGAAGAAGTATCTAAATAGATACAAATATTTGACAACATTTTGTGAGGGAGAGAAGCAGCTTGCAAAATGGACTAATAAACCAACGTACCAGTTGAAATGGTAGCATGCTTTTATGCCACTTATAAAAACTCCAAGTTCATTTGTAATATTCTAGTCATCTACAAAAGGAAATTCCTTCTGAACATGTTTCAAAATCCTCAAAGGATAAGCTAGCAAAAAATATTGCCATGATTTGCACAGCTGCAGTTACCTTCCGTAGTCGAATCTTCTTCATCAGTTTGTATGTGTATGTACCATTCTTTTGGAAATCCCACATTTGGTTCTCCTGCCAAACTAATTCAAAAGAAACCAAATAAATGCACATGGCAAAATTGCTCTACTATTCTGATGACAACAACGAATTCTAATTTTTCCAAGTCTTAAAGGTTCAAGTACTCAAGAAATCCTGCTTACTTCCTAAGATTCCACCAAATCTCTCTAATGGAAAATAATAAGTGAAACGTCAAACAAACCTATTGAAATGAGTAAAATTACTTACTTTGACAACAGTTCACTTCTGTCCAATTTCTCTTGCCATCCTTCAGGAGGTGATTCCCACCATGAATGATAAAACCGAACAATCCCTGGGTAATCAAGCTTTGCCATGGCTTTTACTTCTCTTGTCACTTTATCCCGTGCTTCATCGCTAAAAGAAAAAATACCGTTGCCTTTACAAAGGATGTGTGTTGTGCCTCAAGTTCAACCAGTGGCACATTTCCTACTTACATATGTCACCATCAAATACATTCATTACAGAACTGACATGTGTTCTGATATAGTGTACAAAGAATTAAAATTTGCTGGATACATGATTTACATTAAATGTAGCAATAAAATGGCATGGAAAGATTGAAGGCTGCAACTGTTATGCAAAGCTTCACAACCTAAGACTCGTCTGTGCAGATCAGTTGAGTGTAAATAAACATAATGTGAAATCAAATATCTATAAAGTTTGTTCAAACTCTTGGAGCAGTGAATGATAAAATACACATTATTCAGTAACAAACACATGGTGATTAATCATATAAGATTAATGAGTTTCACCCTTACTCAGAAATGCTGTCTATAGTTTCAGTCTTATTATGTCTCATCAGTTGCGCCTACCTATCAATCTTACATAAACAAAAAGAGTTTCAATACTTCATATTAAATGTTGTTTATGGGGCAGCTCTCAAAGAGAAATCTGCACAAATGCAGTAGATGCACGAGCAAAAACTGCTACAGAATTTGTGAAAAACTTCCTACTTCAGCATTTGCATTAGGATTAAAATGAAATATGGATTACCAGTTTGGGAGGTAAATTCTTTTGACAGCATAATTACACCCATCGATTTTATTCTTTGCTTTAAAAACAACTCCAAAACCACCTTTTCCAATGCATTCAATGTGATCAAAATCACTTGAATATCTGCAAAGAAACAGAAATAATTTGAAATGTTCACTCAACTAGTCAGAAACTTCACTGCAACACTACAGTGAATATCTCTCGCATTTTTCTTCTCACAAGACTTCTCTTCAATGCCAACAATGCAAACTGTTTATTGTAGGACACCTAAAAACAAGTGATGACATCATGCACAACAATAAAGCACAGATTGTGCATGATGTCATCACTTGTTTTTAGGTGCATGATGCATGAGCTTGGCAATAGCAGGTTATAAATAGCACTATGAGCATCTACTAAACAATGTGGCACAAATGACAAAATAATAGCTAATAATGAAAGATTCAAATGTATAACTCATCAATAAATATGAAGTAATTGAGTGTGAATTGTTTTACTACCAAAAATGATGACACAGATTTTAAATGCAATATACTGTGTCTACTAACCTTGAAATATATACATCCAAAGAGGAAAACAATGGAGCATCACTTCCAAAGGCCTGCTACAACAGTTCAAAAAATGAACACATCAATTGTACTGTTATTACTAGTAGGATTTGCATTTAATGCAAAAATGGATGATATGCAGATTCCTACAGTTGCAAAGAGAAGACTATTTACCCACCAAAATGTGAAAAGCAAAATGTACTTCATTCAGTGAAGATGAATAGACTTGAAAGAAACTTCTTATAACACTCATAAATGAAACAAGCAGCTGTTCAAGGATCATTGACATCATTCACATGATTTCATGGGTGAGTAGTAGCAACAAAGGGAAAGCACAAAAGCCTTGTGTCATAAAAAGGCAAAACAAAAATTTAAAGGAATTAAATGTAATACCATAGTTGTAGGATCTGTTGATGTTGATACACTGGTGGTCACAGATTTAACTCTTTTAATTGTTTCATTATTAACTTCATCCTGATAGAAAGTACCACAAAATATAAATTAACATTCACAATAATTGGTTGGCACCTAAAATGCTAGGCAAAGTGGAGTCATTTTACCAATGAAATGATACTGATGAGCAATAAACAAATCACATTTGTATCCAGACTATTGGCAATATGCAAATAAATAAACCTGCAACTAACTTCCAAGCATAAAAATAAATAATGAAAATTTCTAATTCTATAAGATTCTGAAGAAGAACATCCATTCTCAAAAGCTAATAAATATGCCCAATGAGCTTTCTAAAAAGCACTATTTCTCATTCCTAGAAAATACAAGACACTGAACTACAATTTCAATTTCCATTTCTACCAATTCAGCAGAAGTGGATGCTACATCATTGGGTATTCTAAAAGTAGAAGAAACACAGGGGAAGAAACCCAGATAACTAAACAAATACTTCCTAAAACAGCTGCTGCTATGCCCTTATCATCAAGAGTATCAAGAGTTTTTAACACTAAAATGCTATTGTTAATGTCACAAAAATACTAATATCAATAAATAAAACTAAAAACATACAGGTGTCTTGTTAATATTCTTCCATTTCCTTCTTACAAACTTAAAAATTGTGTATTGAAGAAAAACTGAGATCAGCACTGACAACAACAGTATTTCACCCCTGGACAAAGCAAAAGATAGAATGGAATTAAACAAATATTGTATGCCATTTTTAAAGAAATAAATAAGTACTTGGATGAATTGTTTTTAAATGGTTCACTTATCATATCATCATTTGTGACAGCCATTGAATAGCAGCTTTGGCATCAATAATAAAATCAATTTCACATAAAGTAACACTCTACCATCTTTCATAAAGTGATACTGGAATAGTATCATTATCACTCTGTGGTGGCAAAATGCTCTTATTTCCAGAGTGATCGTCTTTTGATTTGTCAAGCTGCTTCAGTGCAGATATACGTTTTAGTGCAATCATGCAAAATCCATTATCTGAAAATAAATAACCATAAAGAAAAGTAACTAAACAGGTTTTTAAAATCATTTAAATATCAAGGATAGCAAATTCCAAAAAAACAATAAAAATAAGAGCAAAATAATGTCATGAAAATTTTAAAACATAAGACAATCATTCTAAATCTAATTTTTTTGTGATTTCTCAGGTATGATAGCTTCTATGAAAAAGAAATGATAAATATTAAATATTCAACCCATTGATGAATAAGATGCACATCAGAACTCATCATCAAATGCATAAGTGTTTTCTTTAAAGAGATGCTACACAACATTTTCAACACCTGTTTATAGCAAACAAAAAATTCTTAAATGAAACATTGAAGTATAATTGATGCTCATACCATATGGATAATCAAGCTGATTCCAAACAGTAAGACCATTTTTAGTCATTAGAGATGGTGTTCTTGATGGAGATGTTCCAATATATGGCCTCCAAGTTCCAATATAAGGCTGCTCAATGACCATCAGTTCATTTCCATTAGAATTATGTGGTAGAAATGATGGAATATGCTCATATGGCAATGAATTTGTGCTAGAAAACTTTGAAGCTTGAGCATATAATTGGCCATTATGAACTCCTAAACAAAAAGAAACCAAATTAATACATGAAACAAATCATGCATCAAATAAGAAGAAAATCAACTACTGACTCATACAAGCAAGATTGAAAGAAAGAAACTAAGTTAGAAAGTGATAAAAAAGTAATGTTAATTCAAAACTATTGAGTTGCTTAATGCCATCAGTGATTGCTTACAGTCAGCTGAAGCTAGCTTACACTAGAGCTTGCGTTACCAACCTTTTCAATGCTGAGGGTGACCTTAAGGTCATCAAATAGTACATGTGCTACCAGCTCAATCAAGATAGTTAAAGTGCCTAGTCAATACACTTGATATCCAGACCAGAGAGGCCTCCTGTGGTCATGTAAATATGCTCTACTGGCAAATTAATAGAAGCTCACAAGCAACCGATTTCCTGCAGCCATAGGGATTGTAAACCCATATTTGAGTTTTTCAATGCTAAAACTTCCCATTCTGCCACATACATAATTCTCGAATAAGTCAGTCTTGTCAACAATTGTCAACAAAACCATCAATGTTGTCAAGCATTTTCATAAATAACTTGAGGCTACATCCTGGAGCAAAAGAAAATAGGAGGCCCCCTGCAAGCAAAGTGAGTAAACAAGTAGAAGTTCTAGGTGTCAACCTCTGAATATTAATTGCTGTTCTTGTTTTTTGAGGCCCTACAGATCTTGAGCCCCTACTTGAGGTCTCCATAACTTAAGGTCTTGGGACAATTTGCTCTTTCTGTCCCCTTTTTAGCAGCTCTGATTAGAGATTTGTAACTAACTTCCCACAAAGGTAGTTGGTATCCCTAAAAAATCTAAGATGTGCTTTGATGCCACCAGGGATTAACTATTCAGAGAATGCCCTACAAATTAGCTAGTGCTGTTGTGATTGATGTCTTCACCTACTTATGCACATAAGGTGATCAAAGCCAAAGAAAATAACAAAGTAATACAGAAAGGTGATTTTAGCCATTCTTGCTGGTCATCTCCTTCAAATTAGCTTCAATAAGCTCATGTAACATTGCTAAGCACTCAAGTCCTACAACACAGAAGCATAAACATACAACACACCTAGGTACAAAAGTGGGTCATTAGGCAACTCAGACTCTTGTATATCCTGGAGTAATCCATGTCGAAATATGTCAACTGGTTTAACCATACTGTTATGAAACCTCCAAACATCTGCAATTGGTGAATCAAACTTTGCACTCCATTCCACCAGCTTCTCACTGCCTGGGCTAACTGCTTCCAGCAGGCCATAGGCTATATTGAATCGCAACTCTAAATCAGCATGTCTTTCATGCTTATTACAGTTGACTTTATGCTCTGGGCAATCCATATAGCTGACATCATAAGCACCAACAGAAAAATTCCATCTAAAGAAAAAGAATTTTGCAGATGGAAATTGCAGATTTGCTCAAAATGATGGGAGAGGGTCACAATGAAATAAAAAATGGGCTAGAAACTGAGAAACCAGTCAATTATCTACACCATTTCATTTGATTAAACAATGCCAACATATGAATAGCAGGCCAACCATTTTTTGTACTAGAGGGGAATATTCTACAGAAATTGAAACTTTGTGGACACTGAGAAATAACTGTATGACATAATGTTCTCTTCTCAGTTTAGTTTCCATCTATCTGAAGGAAAGCACTTTATATCCTGCTATAAAGGCAACAAATTGTTTTATCTTGTTGAATCTTAATTATCAAAATTGTAACATGTTGGAAAATGGTAACACTCTACTAGAAGAATCTGCTAGCTACACAGTATTTTATGCTTTTTCCATTAATCTGCAAACCTCTACTGGTAGGAGAACCTTAAACACACACAAAAAACAGACCAGATATGTTAATATCATCTGGATATATGAATTTAATATGACCTAGCCATAAAATGTTTCTTTTGTACTTTCATGCCATAGAATATCTCTGTGGATCATGATGCCTGTTTAATTTACCAAAACTACTGCCATCACAACTCCATACTATTTAGACTACCATTCTTTACAATGTTCATAAAACTAGCCATATCCTGAGGTTTTTGTACAGAGAATTACAACATCTACCAACAAAACTAAGAAACCTGAGTCACAAGCATTCTAGGAAACATCTAAATAAGTTGAAAATACTTATTTTGATATAAAATCAAGAAAAAATTTGCAATAATAGGATTTGCACAAAAAAGAAAACTAAATATTAAAAACTCATTATAAATACAGCAAGCATCAATGACACCATTCATAAAACCTGATTGATGTGCATTTTACCTTTCTTCACCTGTTGTTTGGCTGACTGCCCTAATGACTTGCTGCGTTCTTCTAATGACAAAGACATCTCTCTCTGATAGATTCCACATTTTGCTCAGTGACTCACAGCCATTGATATTGCACTTATAAATTAGCTAGAGACAAAATTTGAAACAAAAGAATTATTAAATTCAATCCTACAAACTATAACTTTTCACTATGTAAAAATTATTCACTCTAATGTACCTTGCTTCCTGAAAAGAGAAAGTCAATAAAACCAGAGAACCTAGATGGACTGTACTTGGCAAACTTTATACTTTAATTAATGAAACAATAATCTATGGATAGTACAAAGGAAGAAGTTCCAGCCATTAAAACAAACATGCATTGCCTATTAACAACTGCAGCTCCAACATTGAACTAGCAACTGGGGCAAACCCCATGCAAAATGGAAGCAACTAGCTTGTAAATAAAAAAGAACTGCACCAAGACCAAACAAAAAATTCTTTATATCACCATTCTCAATAATATGGAAATGTTACTTTGCTTGGTGCTGAGTCTAGAAATGCAATGCCTTACAATAGGCATTTTACATCACACCACTTATATTTATGCACTAACAAAAACTGTTTACGTTGCCTTGCAAGCAATGACTTCCAAATCTCTTTCCATTTAGAAGTCCTCAGTCATAAGTGAGCCCTAATTCCATTAAGATGAAATTAAGTTTATCTTCTTGTCTTACCTTGCCAGTTTCTGCATCAA
>WIPJ01001042.1:44558-61422 GCA_018155075.1 Cassiopea andromeda
GTCAGTGTATATATATATATATATATATATATATATATATATTTATATATATCGCTTCATCAAAACTGCGTCAGTGTATACTCGCCATAAATATTTGAAATGAAAACACATATTTTAGCCCTTATGAGGCATACAACTTTCAACATTTCATTGAAAACAAACTCTATGCGTATACTTACCATGTGGTACCCTGCCATCTGCCATAGAAAACCTTCCTCTCAAAATTTTACAATTTATGCAAATATCACGATAAAATGAGCAACATCGCTTTATTTCTTCAATCCAGTAATTCATTTTACTGTCCCAATGACGTGGATTAATAGTTCTATCTTTTGGAAATGGTGAATACATGAAATTCATCCTCTCCTCATCATTCCAATCACGAAGAGTAAACTCTGCCTCACCTTGGTTTACTTTACTCGCCATCACTTCAAATGCACGTCGACGTTTTGGCCACTTATGATTAGAAGAGGTGAACTTTCGACATATCCTTGACTCCAAACGAGCTTTGGTAGCTCACTTCAGTGCTCATTCCTAGTGCAGTTGTTGCTGTTGTGTCAGGGAGGGTGGGTGTAAAGAAACGATGTACCGACAGTAATTGACTTTACCGACAGAAGCGTGAATTCACCGACAGAGTGTGAATTCACCGACAGAAGTGTGAAGTCACCGACAGAAGTGTTTTTAAGCAAGAATTCCTAATTTTTATGGAATGCGTTGATGCAAGAAACCTTGGGTAGTTTCAACACTCTTTTGATTATATTTCCGCAAAACTGCAGTTGTTTACCGGCGAAAGTCATTGAATCCAAATTTACCGACGAGATTACCGACGGTTGGGTGTGCTACACCCTACACCCACCGCTAGCTACGCCCCTGGACGGAGGAGAACCACTCACGCTTCTTCTTCTTCAAGTTCCTTGCCAATTGGCGTTGGAGATCATACTCTGCCACAATTCCCTGTCTTCAACATTGTCTTCGATTGTCCCAGCCATCGAGCAATGCCGTCTAAACTTTTTCCCTGTCTTCCTCTGGTTCTTTTCCTTTCTATCTTTGCTGTTGTTACAAGATGCTCCAAACTGTTCCTTCTCATTGCATGCCCAATAAACTGTGCTTGCTGTGTCCTGATCTTATCCATATGGGTTGCATTTCTGTTAACTGCCATCAATACACTCTCATTTATACGTTTTGCTGTCCGTGGAATCTTTCGCATTCTTCGAAAAAAACCACATTTCCGTTGCCTGAATAATTTTTCAATAGCTTTGCTCAGTACCCATGTTTCGCACCCAGCGATGACGCCAGCAAAAAATTGCTGGGGGGCTAGGGCTGTCAAAGTGCCGACATTGAGCCGTGTCCAATAGTCTTTGCAAACAATGCCTATCGTATTGCCTCCTAAAAAAAGTAAAGGAAAAAGGTCCCGGATTTTATGACGTGTAGACGATGCATGGAAATTTAGTTGCCGACGGGGGGCTAGCACAAGTTTTGGGGGCTACAGCCCCCTCGCTGGCACCGCCCCTGTTTGCACCCATATGTTAAAATAGAGTATACATATTACTGTAGGACAAGCTCTCTAATCTAATTTGGAAAGATGGATGTTTATTTGTTAGGATCTCGTTTAACTTATTGAATGCTTGCTTACAATTTTGCAATTCTTGAGCTTATTTCTTGCTCAAATCTGCCATCCCCAGTTATTATTGTTCCTAGGTATTTGAATTTATCTAAATGTTTAAGACTAGACTGATCAATGTTAATTTCTCATGCAGGAGCCAAACTGCATTTGGTAATGACCATAGTTTCAGTTACAAAATATATATTGAGAATAACATCGTGTTATACTCTTAATCAGAACTGGCATCGTCGGGGGAAGATTGGTTGTTAGGCTTCTCATTATGGGACCTTTTTGAATGCTCGCATGTGTACTACATGTTGCTCTGCTCAATGATCAAAATGAATAGCAATCACAGAAATTTATCGTGGTTCTTGATTTTTTGACAGCAATGTCTAAATTGCGTCTACGTTTTACTTTTAATTACTATTTTCATTATTCAACTGAATTTTTCTTTCTATGCATTAGTTCCAAGTCACGGGTAGAACGTGGAAGCGGTCCATCACGTGTTTATTGTTAAAAGTAAAAAATTACATTTCATGGGCATTAATTTTCGCGAATCTTGATAAATGATTATCTTTGAAAAAAATAAGCCCTGGGAAAGCCTAGCATAACAATAAGGAGATGATTACGATTGACTGAAATATGATTGTTAATAAGAGAGTACTTTTGCCCCAGTGCTGCAGAAGTTTTAACTTTTTCATATTCTCAGTTTTGAAACTTTCTTACGACGTTCTTGGCAAACAGTTTTTGAGTATTGATATTTTGTGCATGAACATTAATGAACATTGCAAAAATTAGATAAACTGTTGCAGAGATTAAATTTATAGAAAGATAATACATATGATTTGTTGACTTTTGTAGGCCTCAAGTATTCAGTATTGAAATTTCTTAACTTATTGATTAGTAGGGTAATATCTTCTTATAACCTTTTTTATTTAAGAAAATACGATGGTAATGATTTGCCTATAACTACATGAATGATATGGACGTAGGAACTAGGGAGAAATGAGGGCACGTGTCCCCTTCCACTTTCAAAATCTGTCATGTGAAGTGCTCTTACCAGGTTACAGAGGCCATTTCATATTTCACATATCCATTTCATATTTTACATTTCATTTTTCCATGTTTAACGTTTGTATTTTGCAATGGTGATATAACTACTACTTCAAAAGAGCTGCCCCATTTTGCATTCAAGGGTTCCTCTTTAATGTTGTGTTCCTCCACTTTTTGAATACTTTATACGACGGTGGTAAATGGAATATGTAATGGACAATGTTTGAAAGTTACTAAATTACTTTCATGTTTATCAGTCATTTTTGTTTACAATGTTGTTGATGAAGCACTAAGGGAAGCAATAGCAATTGTAATCTTCTACGATGCTGTATCATATTATTAATGCACTAAAATGTGCAAATTAATATGTATTTATAGCAGGATAGAAGGAATATTATATATTATGATTAGGAAGCTACCTTCTATCCTGCTATGTACACATGCAGATATAACAACATTTATGTATACATATGGTACAAACTCTATTAAGTCCCGGGGGGATTTTTAACTTTTTTGAATTTTAAAGAGAGCTTAATAGAGAGGGAGGCTTATTGCTAACTCAAGTAAGCGCTTCATGCCAATGTTCTTTTGCATTACCTTCTTTTGAAAAATTGTTGCTAGCAACTTCGAAAGTTTACTCTTATTAGTCAACTATGCCACCTTCATCTAAATCATCAGGGTCAATTGATAATCTAGGAATATCTTCAATACAAACGTTTTCTTCTTGGATTTCTTCGGCAGGATCAGTATTATCTACGTTCCTAAGACTTACAGGTAACTCTGTACATGGGCCATAATTTATACACTTAATCTCATCTGGCAGTATTCTCCATGCCTCAAGAACCCATTCAATTATTTGTTTCATGAGAGAGGGGGTTTATCAGAGATGGGATTCAACAGAGCTTTTACAGTAATCAATTTAAAAATGCCCAATACAACAGCTAATGTACTGTTTCATTCTTGATTGCAAGTCTAAAGCTATGTGTTTCTCAGTTGGGGACACTAAAGTTATAGCTAGGACTACTTATTGTTAGAAGTGGCACCAGAAAATTTTCAATGAGGGGCTGACTCTTTACCAATGTATTATAACTGCTAACATAACTCTGAAAAGAGGAGCTGTTTGCCTACCGACGGGGCTAGCATGCTCCGATAGGAGGCTATAGCAAGCAGTTTCTTCTTCGATTGATGCTTTAATTAGCTACCAAGTCAATTTAAACTAATACAATTAAGTCACAACAAATCCTCCTGTTTAAAAAAATTTCTAAATTGTTTTTTCATTATTTTTTTGCATTATTTCATAAGAAAACTTTGTCATTATTTCGTGAATTTATGTACTATTAGCATTGATTTAAAGAAGCCAATATGGAGGCCATGTAAGGAAATATAGCAATGGAAAATTGTATAGATGCATTCAAATTCACCACAATTACCTGGAAAAATAGATTCCTCTTTATCTACGTTAGTGTATATCGCTTCTGATTTTAAAAAGAGACGATTTAAACAGACGATTTTTTGCGATATAATACACAATATTACCTTTATGCTCAAGACGTGGAATTATGCAACTTAAAACATTAAAATTCTCGTTCTTGTAGGATTCTTCTTAAAATTCTTGTAAGAAGAAAAGGCAGACAAATCTACTTTGGTAGCAGAACTTCAAAGTACTTTGTGTAAATGACCATAAGCATGCAATCAAAAAATTCAACATAAGTCAAGAGGCTGGAACCAAGAAACAATCCCAATTGGCCTCCAATATCACCTGGAATTGAAATGATAAGACATAAGTTAAATGTACCAAAATTGCTCTCTGTGATTTTTTCTTTCTTCTATTACACATGACTTTGCCTGTGTGGTTGCAAAGTATTTCCTACAAACTGCTTACCTCGTAATTAAATCTGGTTATTTAGCATTTGCTATTCTTAAATCCTTACAACTAAAATGAAAATTGTCTTTATTCTGTTAGGTTCTCTGGTCTCTATCAACGATTTTGAAAAAAATTTTGGAGTGGTCAAAGAAGATAAATGTGGTCAAAAAATATAGGTGTGGTTAGAGAATATAGATGTGGTTAAAGATTGTAGACATGGTCAAATAATACATAGGTATGATCAAAGAATACGTTGGTGTGGTCAAAGAATGCATTGGCATGGGTGTGGTCAAAGAAATTAGATGTAGTCAAAGTACAAAGGTGTGGTACAACCAATTCACAAGGAATGATATGGAATATTATGGAGCTATTCAAAGTGATGTAGCATCTAGCGAAGTCATATGGAAGCAAATGGAACCATATGGAATTATATGGAATCACATAGAATCACTCAAAGTGATGTAGAATCAAGTGAAATATATGGAATCAATTCGAATCATATGGAAAGATATGGATGGAAAAAACTGTATAAATACTTACCAAGCAATACTTTTAAATCATAACTTGGAATCTGTTCAACCAATTCGTAGCTTAGGTCACCGTAGAAAACAGTAAATTTTAAGTAGTTTTCCCTAAAAGGAATGATTCAAAAGAACGATATATTATTCCTACAAATAAGAGCACAAATCGTAGTTGATCGATTTTGTGCAGTTACGTGTTACGTGTTACGTGTTACTATGACTTAGCAAAATGCCTAACAAATATACCTGATAAGCATTCGATTTTCCATTGGAAAACCCTTCAGACCTTTTTCTTTCGCAATGCTATCAGCATGACGGTTTGATGGATACAACGCAGTGGAAGTTTTCGTTATAAACTCTTCAATCTCACATGGAATTGGGCAGTGATAATTCTGTACTTCGTCAAAATAAACTGCAAGAAATCATTGACTTGAATAAGTATATATAATACTCAATGAGACGAGAATTACTTAATCTTTGTTAATGCAGAAAATCTATTTAGAAAATACAGTTGTTGAAGATGCTATGATGCCAGGACAAATAATCTTAATTGAGTCTTTGGTTGTTGTTGTTGTTATGTAATACAACCATAGAACACAAACAAAGCGTTTGTTTTATGTGAATTTTACGATATGAAATCTTGCTGGTCATAACAGAACTGTTTAGATCATTTCAATAACTCACCCCATTTAGGCCAAGCACAATTGATCAACATAGTTATATTACAAATTTCATATCCTTCTGAAAAAAAAGAAACGCTTTACCAGAATTAGCAATGTAATTTTCATCAACACGAATTGGAAAACTAATTGAACAAATCTAAGATTACTCCATCTAAATGAAGGATGATTTCAATCAAAGGAGAGGTAGCAGAAATATGAGAGACAGGGAAGATGATTTTCCGGTATATAAACACTTTTTTACAAGTACGAGATTGATGCTTAATTAGAGCATTTCCAGTCTTTTTCTCTTGATTTCTTCCCCCTTCTGTAAAACTTAGAGCCTGACAACTGCACTGCAAACAGAAGACTGGTTTATCGAAAAATTAGGCAAAATCAAACTCAGGGTTGTAAGATTGAAACTATATAAATTCCCAAGCAGAGGCTCAAAAAATTTCAACATCCTTTGTCTTCAAAATAAAATTCCTAAGGCTCAGTTCTTTCCAATCAGGGGCATCGTGGCAGGAAGGCAGGGGGGCCATGGCCACCAAATTTTTTGAAACCATCGGATTTTCGGAAACTATAATGTTTCGTCGGAAAATTTTTGGACTTTTGTTGTTGGTAAAAATAACGGTTTTGAATTCTATCGGAAAACTTTTGAGGTTAGCCCCCAACTCTACAGGTGCCACGACGCCTCTGTTTCCTGTTTAATGTCATTTCCTGTTTAATGTCATTTCCTGTTTAATGTCATTTCCTGTTTAATGTCATTTCCTGTTTGATGCCACGACGCCTCTGTTTCCTGTTTGATGTCATTTCCTGTTTGATGCCACGCCGCCTCTGTTTCCTGTTTGATGTCATTTACAAAAAAAAACTGTTAATAACATTGAAGTACGAGAACTGAGAAATTTAGTATACTCCTGATAGCTGGGACCCCTTTTAACTGGGAATTCTGGTAAGTGGGACCACTTTTCCATTCCCCTTGAAAATTCCTATACATCTTCACATATTTCCTCCGCTCAACTATGATCCTGCTTCACTGAGACTCCCCAAAAAGGGACCAGTTTTTTCTGGGTCCCAGCAGCAATTTTGCTCTGCTTAGCTGGAACTGAGGTCAAAATGCTGAATAACTATTCCCTTAGAGCAAGTGTTGATTTGTTGAAATATGATTCCATATATGAAATTGAGTAATTTTATAAAACGTAAGATGTAACGGGAAAGTACTTTTTGGTGGATATATGCTTATGTTAAAAATGATTAAAGTGTAATGTCAAAATGAGCATATACTTAAGCAGTGAAGAGGTGATATGTAACCACTTTCATGGTCCTTTGCTTAAGTGGGGCTACACCTGTATTTTATTCAAAAGTCTAAATGATCGAGAACAGGACATTTTAAAGAGAAATTTAGAACTGCAAATAAATCCAGCGATGCTATGTTGAAGAATTAAATTCTGGCTGAAGCTGGGAATGAACTGGCTGCTTTTAGCTAAAAGCAACTTCCTCTAAAACTTCCATTTCTGGTTGTGTTTTGCTTAAATCTGTCATTTTTACTGCTATTTACTTTCTTACAGCCTTGAGCCAATAAATAACATGCCTTTGAATTACACAGCTTGTTTACGATCTTTTTTAGAATTGCGCATTTTGTGTGGAACTGCGCATTAAAAGAAACCAAGATCGGGAGCTCCGCTTGAATAGGACTCCCGCTAACTGCGAATGATTTTGGATTCCCTTTGAGAGAGAACATCATATTGAGTCAATGATATTAATGTGAGAACCTTTAATAGATCTTTTATCCTATTTATTTCAAACAACACAGAAAAAGAGAAGGAAGACTAAGACTTCTACTAGGCTTCCTCCTCCACAGTCCCCTATACTTCCTTCATTCACTTATTTTGTGGCGGGGATAGTTAAAGCTTGCCCAAAACAAACAATATCAATGTGAGCGTAAATGCTTTTGCAATAAGTCAGAAAAATGTTGATAAAAATTTTCCGGAACATTGCTTATAATTTCCAAGATTTATCCCTAGGCTTTTTTGGAAAAATAAATCCTAAGAAATTTCCCATTACCTTCAAAAAATTCCCAATATCTTGAGATAAAGATCCGAGTATGGCAACCCTAATTCAGGCCACTGATTCAGGCTTATGACGGATACGAAGCGGGCAATTTGGTGTGAAAAAGACTCAAGTATGAAAAGGAGGCTCAAGCGTCAAAAGGAGGCTAATTGTTACCTGGCATAAACGCATCAACACAACCGCAGTTCTCAGCTAGGTATGACGTAAGCTTGTCTAACCAGCAAAGATGTTGTGAATAAGACTTGAAATGTCTGAGCTTCAAACTTCCACAGTTGGTTCTGTAAGGTTTCCTCAGATTGATTCTCTAAGTATTAAAATAAATTTCATTTAAATCCAGAGTAATTTTTGAAGAGTTAGGACAGCGTAATAACTTGATCAACGGAATATGAGCATGTAGAATACAAAATGGTGCATTTCTTCTTAGCAGACCTCATTTTACATCTGTAACTTACTGAAATCGTGCATACTGGATTTCCATGAAAAGCAACGGTGAATAATGTCGCGCGCAGGAAAAGAAGAAGGTCTATCAAGGTTGATATATTATTCATTTACTAATAGCTGATTGAACTGACTTAACAGAGGTGATACAATCGATAGGATTTGGGATATTTAGAAAACTGTGTCTTTTTATACGCAACGTAACAACTATCGTTTAAGAGAACCAACCTTTCTTTTGGAAATTTCTATATACGTCGATGTACCAGGGCTTAATAGCATGCCAGCAGTTTTTACGGGGGTTTCATCTTGTCCATGCAAAATCAACTTCAGACCGGCTTGTTTTGTGTCATAGTAATCATATTGTTGAACATCAAATTCCATTTCAACGGCATTCTTAACACCCGGTACGCTAACTGAAAGGATCTTTCCACTTTTACGAGAATTAAAAGTATAGCACCTCGTTGTTCCAGAGCTGTCCCAATATTCCTCAAAATACGATGAAATATGCGATAGATTGTATTTCTTCCCAGGTGCTGTTATGCTTGTTAACATACTTGACAATTTGTGATTGGCTTCTCGAACGGTCGTTCTATAAACAGTCCCATTTGGCACATCTTGTTCCGGAACTTTCCTTCCCTGCCCAAAGGCCCGGAAGTACTTCTCCACTTTTGTACCTTTGAATTTTGATTTTCTGAAGTCATTCAGATTGCATATGGAAAAGGCGGGAAAGTTGATGCTTTGTTTATCGTACACAAGTGTGGTCGTTGTACTCATTGGATACTGAAAGAACTGAACGAGGCTGGCATATATTTTCTCTCCAACATAACCGAATGCTGCAATGAGAATCATTGTCCATACGATCCTTCGGATTAAATGTTTTTTATCAAAGCAGAAATGTAACCCATGAAGAGTTGAATTGGATATAAAATTGCTGACATGTTCTTCGTTTCTTTTTCGCTTTCTTCTTTGCTCCATTTGAAATGTTTTTTCTGGGATGCCTAAAATTACGGCTGTAATTAGCTAAGAACTGCTCCTAATATGACATAAAAGGTCAAGAGAAAAGAAAATAAAAGAATTTTGAACCGGAGAATGGAATTTGAAAATAGGAAGGAAAAGTTGTCAATCTGAAAAAGTTGACTAAAAAGGCACAAATTACAACATAAATACTTATTCTGCAATAGAATGAAAATTCTTCACACCTTAGTGCGAAGTAACTCTAAAAGTGACAATTTAGGGGAGGAGGTATCTCAGCCACGTAGCCAGGCAGAGATATAAGGGGCATTGCCCACCAAACTAAATGATCTTATGCCGCCTAGATTGGCCTAAAAGAAGAAAAATGAAGATTGAAAAATGACATAAAATAACCAATAGCAGAGAATTTGTTAGTAGCTAACTTTTGCGAAATCATTCCATCAACCAGCAAAAATGGATGTCACAACGTATCATACGATTTTTGGGTAAGCACTGTGATTCGTCAGCAAATGACTAACATATCTTAAAGATAATTTATAACCACTTAATGTAATGATACAATTGTTTTGTGCATTATTACTTGATGAAAATATGAAGTGATTTGTAAGTCTAATGGAGAAAGCTTACATGAAGTGATTTCATTTAGTGATTTAATGATTTCATTTAGTGATTTAGTGATTTCATTTAGTGATTTCATTTAGTGATTTAGTGATTTCATTTTGTCAGAAAATAGCAATCAGTTCCAATCCATTCCCTACATTGGAAGCATGCTTATAGTCTTCAAGCCACAAAAATTTCTTCTTGTTTTCTTGCATAAATTACTCAACTTAAGCAAGCTTGTGGAAAGTTGGGGCAGGGGGGCGTTGCACCCAATAACTCACTAAGGCTATATATAGAAGTACTCCACTCTGTCGTTTCCATTCAGAGCATTATGACTTCTACCCAATCTGCACGCTAAGAGCGTAATGCAACAGGAAATATGTTGTGCACAAATTGTGATTTTGCTGTGCACTTGAGTATTTAAGCTAAAATTTTGAATCTTGATCATTTGGTATCATGGTGTTGTCTTCTCTGCAAGTTTGTCAAAGATGATACATTGAAATTTTGTATTGCTAGTCTATTGATGTTTGCAAAGGTGCATTCACCAGAGCTTTAAGTACTTTTATCAAAAGGCAAGCTGCAGGCACCTTTGCGAAATTTACTAAAGGTCACAAAGCATGACATTGGTCACAGTATAGCGAAAGTAAAGGGTGTGGTGATCATAAATATCTAATTGGAGCCCTCAAACACCTCTCTTTCCCCTGTATATCCGCTTAGCATTTTCTCTGTAATTAGGTGACTGTCACACCTATCCGGCCTGGCTGTCCCCAATCTATTAAAACCTAGCTTTGTGACTGAGAGAAAACAAATCTGCCATGCATTGACATTTCTCTTTGGAACCGAATAGTAGGGGGGGAAACGCCGCCCCCCCCCAATTGCAATTTTTGAAAATTTCACCCCCCAAATTTCTATTTACTACACAACCCACAACTAAGCAACTCTGATTAAAATCCAACCTCCAATTTTATTAATTAAAAAGGATAAGTAAATAAAATATTTTGGCTCATTGAACGCACATCAACATTAACAAGTAAGGAAATAAAAATTTATATACCTTATGCTTATACAATGTTAACAACTAATTGCAGTAATTTTGAAATGTTTGGGTCCCATACTGTCTATTGACCATTGATCACCATCTATTAACAACTCCCCAAAAATGTTAATCTTCTTACTATTCAGCGCCAGAGAGTAAGCATGAAAAAGAATGCATTTGCATATGCATGAATGATATACAAAAGAAGATAAAAATAAGAGCCATATTCAAGATTTGAAATTACAAGTCCTCTTTACCTGGATAACGCACATCTGCTTCTCTTCTTGCTTCTTCATATTCTCTAGTCGATTTTCTCCAATTTATGATTTTCCACATGTTGCAGCAAACTACTATTGCAAAATCCTTCTTTCAAGGCAATCTCCTTGATTTACTGCAAGTTGTTCATCAGTGTGGCTTTCTAGAGCGAGATTATAAGTTAATGTCATATTACTGGCCATTTATTTCCATTAGATTGCATGCACGAAAGCAAAATAGTTAGTGAAAAGGAGAAAAGAATGAATGCCCACAGTTTATATCATAATAAATTGGCCTAGAAAAACGGGAAAATGAGGGAGAAAAGTGAAGCTAACAAATTAAAGTTTTTATCTGCAGCCTCTACAATGAAAATGGCGTCAATTGGAAAAACAATATTTTTGCACGTACCTTCGGATTTTTTCAAATAAGAGACAGATGGACAGTCTCTATACCCATGGCATTCAAATTCCTTCAATGGGCAACTGAAGTTAAATTGCTAGTTAAGAAGGGAAGAATTTTAGGCTTCTCATCGGCTTTATGATATTTTACAAAAGAGAAAGAGCCTTGCTGTGTTACGCCAGACAAATATTTTCATTCCATTAAACGATTGTCTCTTGGCAGCTATGAACAGTTTGCAGTGTTGGGACTCTTCAGAAGGAGGTTGTTATTAACAGTGGAGATAAAACGCACAACAAGATTGCCTGTTCCAAAATCCCAGAATAAATGTCAATATTTTAACTAAGCTGCAGATGATACCATGTTTTTGATTTTCAAACCGTGGAACGCCTGTCTACGAGTTTATTCGCTTTGTGAGAGTTATTGCATTTAGAGGAAGAAAATATAAAAAAAACAAATTAAATTCAAGTCCAATATTGACTACTTTTATACTTTTATCTTCAGTTTGAATAGCCACAGAGCAGGATATCAAAATAGACAGAGAATGAAGACATGGAAAAATCAGACATTTATTTTTAGAGGCCCAAAAAAGCACCCTTCATTTTACGAAGTTTAAAAGGCAGATCTTCTCTTTTATACTGAGATTGAGAATGCCCTTTGACAATATGCCTGCAACTATCATTTGCAACTATAGACTTATGTAAAAACATTTAGGCATAGGTCAGGGCTGTAGAAGAGAGGAACTCGGCATAGATTCCTAGGACAATCATCTCCGTTGTACATCCTTGCATTTTGCTCTCTTTATAGTTTTTACCTCTTTTCTCCATTTTTAGATCATTCTACTAAATATCTGCCCGTATTTGCTCATTCTTTAGAAGTCTTGCGAGTTCCACAGCCCTGACCCCCGGCAACTATGACCCTGTATGCTAGCTTTAATATACTAAGGTGAATACTGCAATTTTAACAATATAACATTTCAAGGGAATGTAGAGGCAGGATTATTCCAAACTGAAGAGAATTAGTGAAAGTTGAAATTGACAGACTACATTAATGGAGGTGCTGAGATTGAGGTGGGAGCTGACCAGGTTTTCTCAGGAGATTTAGGAGATGAATGCTGATGCGAAGTTTCAATCAAAAAATCTCTGGATGATTCAAAACCTTAGGAAATAATTTTCATACCTTGTTGTGATAGCAATTATCTGTCCAAGGTACACTGCCTAGAAGTCATTCATGCCTTTGCACATTCCTTGCCGTGACTTAGATCCAATCTTTTACCACAGTGGTCCAACTCTGTCAGTGAGCAATTGATTTGCACCTTCTACAACAGTGTTCTTTAAAATATCTGTTCTTTGATTTTGTAATTTGTGCTGGAGTAATGGTACTAAATAATTAATGGAGGTCGTGAATGCTCTTAATCTTAGTTTCAAAGGTCTGTGTTTAATAAAAAAGCTAATCTGAACAGAAAGCAGCTGAAGACACTGGGCCTTTTAGTGAAAATATCAAATGTTATAGAAATGCGGCATGATTAATGAAATCCCATCAAAACAAAAGGCAGAAACGTTTGCAGCTTGAAGATTGCTGCGTGTTTCAGAGTTCATGCTGCATCAAAAAATAAAAAGGTTTGAACAGCGCTGTAAGTTTGTTTGTCAAACTCGGGAACTATTTATCCTTACCGAAGCAGGAGTCCAGAATTCATTCCCTTTCTTTCGGAACGATAAATGAATCCAACGGTGAACCAATTAGAAAGAACAAAATAAAATCACTCAAGCTGCACCTGTCTTTTAAACTTACTGATACACGCCAAACCAGCTTGCTTGAAAACTTCTGTAAAGTATGCCAAAATTTTACATGTGATAGAAGCAATGAGTAAGTTTATTCATAAAAACAGAAAAATTCCTATGCATCGCTCTTGTCCTTGAATGTGGAAAGGCTGTTGATCGTGCTTCTTAGGGATAAAGGAATGTATTTTTCAAGATGGCGTTACATAGAACGTAGATCTTTACTGTTAAGTTCCGAAAGCCTATATGCTAGCTGACATGATTTCGTGCATTTGAAAAAGTGTTGAATAAATCTGCCTCAATATGAATGGAATAAAATCAAAGCAAATCAAACCAGTTTGATTTAACTCAGCTTTACTCACATTGCAATAAACATATTCCTTAAGCAGATTCTAGTAAGCAATATTAGTTTTGCACACTTAATAAGCTTGTAGTCAATTGTTGAAAATATTTTTTGAATCTCCTGTCCCCATAAAGACTTACCGTCTTATCACATTTACTTAAACAGCTGTTCTCAATGCAAGGGAAATGGATGAAATTATGCGATAGCTAAATTAAGTTACCATCGCTCTGTAGGACTGATCGTGAATGTGTAATTCATGTATTTCATAGGATATGAAAACCAGGGCATCAAAATTGGAGAACATGAGAGAACTATTCCCAAAAAGCTTTTCAGATGCGAGCAGGAAAATTTTGAAAATTCGAAGTTCTTAAATAGTGAACCCATATTGATGAAAAAGTTTTTCAGTCAGTTTTTACAGATCAAATAACCTTATGACATTTATATTCCCAAATTTAAATCCAGATATCAATTTTGTCATAAAAAATTAGTAATTTCAATTAAGTAGAGTCTGTTGAAAAAATGAATTGCAATTAAAAACAAAAAATGCATCAAATGGAACTCTTCACCTTGTTTATGATTAAAGCTAATGTTTTCTAGCAAAAGCAATATTAAAATTCTTGTCCCATCTTTCACATTGTCTAATACTTGAAAAAATCACTTCTCTCGCTCTTTTCTTTTCTTCTGATGATATTTCCCTCTCCTCGCCTTAGCTCGCATTCTATAGCAGGAAATTTTTTAATAAATTCCTCTAGAACAAGCCTCACTCATGATATGTTTATCAATTTAAGTATGACTGCAAAAACGATCTTGTGAGCACCCCTTAAACACTTGCATTATGCTTCCCTTTCCGATGGGAAAATTGGTCAATGAAAGTCTACTCTGAGTAGTCTCTACTGCTTGATCAAATGTCTGACCTGCCAGATGCATGCCACTCTCAAATGTTTTTCGCCACGTTTTCTTCGGTCATCCTCTCCCTCTCTTTACCCCAGATGTTACCCCCACTTCCTTGGTACACATTCTTACTGGTCCTAATCATTGCAGTCTCAATACATGCTCTTTCAACCTTAACCTCCTCCTGTTAATGTGTTCTTTATATGAAATTCTCAAAATATTTCGTAGACACTTACAATAAAAAATATCAATTTCCTTTTTATTGTTATATTCCTTCTTCAGACTTCACAAGAATGCAATGACGTAGGAACCACAATAGCAGAATACAATTGGATCTTAGCCTCATTTCTGATGGCGCTTGACTTTCAAATAGATCTCAACCTCTCAAATACACCAGTAGCTTTATTCATTTGTGCTTGCATATCAGTATCTGATTCTCCATTGGCTATAATCTTACTACCCAAATACACAAACTCTTGTACATCCACAATATCTGTTCCTTCCACTGTCACTGCATATTCCATATGGCGCCCAACCGTCATGGTTTTAGTTTTCTAACATGTTGGGGAAAAATTTTCCTCCTATACTCCTGTAAAGCTGTTGTCATATACTGAATGCTCTGTCGGTTTTTCCTAATCAAAGCAACATCATCTGCAAAATCTAAATCCACTGTATACAATAATATAATCTGTGGTCACAACATTTTTTCTTACACAGCTTCTACCGTTCTCACAACGATCTTTGAATATAGTTTTAAATTTTTCTACCACACCATGCACATGCAACTCAAGAATCTCCCACAACGTATTTCGATGAGCACTACCAGAAACTTTACGAATATGGATGAAGCTTAACATAACCTGAGCTCCAAATTTTATGGTTTGCTCTATAATATTTCGTAAGGTAAATATCTGTTCGGTGGATGATCTTCTACGTCTAAAGCCAGCTTGTACTTCTCGTAATGCATGGCATCAAGTTCTCCTTTTAACCTTTCTAACAATATGCTATAAAAAGCTCTACCCGGTATTGACAAACAAGTAACCCTTCTCTAGTTGTTATAGTCGAAAGAAAGATACTCTTGTTGATATAGGTAAGCTAGCTAAACATGTTCGAAATATGGTAACTGAGTGCAATACCAGATTCTACTTATTCTACCAAACCTGTTTCCATAACGTGGTTTCATTTATGAAATTACTACAATCAATATGGTAATGGAAGCGCATTCAACAAATTTTTCCAATTCTACTTTGAAAGATACACATGAAGGCCACCCAAACACTATCCCCTTAATTTCTTTCCCTTCCATCTTGTCCCTCCCCGTCTCCTCCCCCCATACCTCCATCAGATGCTGAACTTTGTTTCTTATCTGCAGCCATCACATGATACAGTTGTATCAACAAATCCTTTGGTATCAGTGTCTTCTACATTACAACTGGAAGGGTTGATTAAACATCTAACTGAGTCATTTGCTATTGAAAACGTTCAAATTTGTACAGCTGATTTGTTTTGCAACTCCCCCATGCTGCACTTTTAGACAAAGCCTGTCTGAAATAACATTTTCATCCTCTTTATCTCATAGCAAAACTTTGTTATTGCAGTTTATCCAACCATCTCTTCTCACATAATTCTTTCAATGATGACGGGCCATTTAAATGAAGCTATAGTCTATGACTTTTGCTCTAGCTCTTTTACAACTCAAAACCTGGCACTGAAAATAGTATCCAAAGATTGCAGTGATTCATTTCATTGTGAGGTCCAACAAGAGTATGTGAGGAAATTGTAATTTAATTAAGTGCAGGCTTTGCTTAGGGTCTATAAATGGGAATTGCTTCATGTTCTAGATACGGTTGTGAATATTTTATATTATAATATTTTCGCTATAATATCAAAACTACAGTGTTTTCTTGAAGTTTGATCTCTTGCAACATCAATAGCAACAGTAGAAAACATGCAAAGGGAATCTGAGAAATCACAAAAACAAAAGCAACAAGAAATCATAGGGTAAAGGAAGGAAGGAAAGAGGCGAGCTGCAGGATCAGGGGGCTTGATAAGTGGAATAACATCATTGAGCGAAACAAAGCTAACTGGGCTCTATACCTAGCTCCCACAGCTGCACTTTAATATATGGAAGAGACTGCCAGGTGACGTTTAGGGGCAAAACCTGGGATCTCCATACTTTCAGCCTCTAGCATAGCAGACAAGCGTTCTAAATAGAAAAGGAGTGATTGGTACTTTACTAAATGCATACGGGTTTGGTAAAAAACCTTAATCAGGAAGAAAATAAAGACTAAAATTAAATGATTCATTCTGCAGCTGGCGAGAAGCTTACCACAGGGCCCAGTCCTTGGATCTCTTCTCTATAATATATACATAAATATATATATA
>WIPJ01001042.1:75225-88474 GCA_018155075.1 Cassiopea andromeda
CGCTTCTCAATTATTTTCTACGAGGCCCCCCATGGAAAGAGCAAATATTTCGCGCCCCCCCCAATCACTATAAATAAGACCATTATCTATAAAAGTTGTATATACACGCCTGTTCTCTGGGGTCATACGGGCCCCCTTCAGCATTGCATAGCGCCCCTCTTTAGGGGCGCGCCCTACTATTTGAAAAACGCTGTACTAACATTATCCAGTGGGAGATGTCACTTTGGATTATGAGGCGCTGTTCTACATGGAAGGCACATGTAACCCATGGGGTCCTTAAGGACTGTGAGTTCGAAATGCATACGTTGTGGCACTATGGGGTTTGCTGTTTTGTGGAAACCAAAATGGTGGTCAGTGATGGGAGGAGTTTTGACTGCTAGCAATAGGAGAATTCAGGATATATGCTTTGGATGAGATAGAGGTAATAACGTAACAGTGACATGCAGCGTGATTCAATGCGTGATTCTATGTTATAAAATTGGTGGAGGTTAGAGGCCACCAACCTCGTTGGGCTTTGAGGCCAAAATCACTGTACACTACCGTTGCTGGGGCCAAATGCTGGCAACATAGTAGAATATATAATTATGGATAGTGCTATTCAGTTTGGGGGCTGCTGCGGGGAAACATAAAATTGGCAGGCTAAAACAAGTGCAAAACGTAAAAGAAACACCAACACCTTGTAAAAGCAGCAGACTACTTTCAAAATACATTTACTTTTCTGCAAGCACTGGGGCCGGATTGTGTAGTAGCCAGGGCCTTAGGCTGGTGACCCATGGCGAAGGAAGTCAGTTGCTTGTAATTCATGTTTTTTGTCAGTCATTCCATCCCAGTTTATAACCAATACACACGCCATATTTGGCACAGGATGATACGTAAAAAGAATCTCAAACTTCCATATTGAAATGCTGCAGCATATTCTAAAGCGCATTTGAATGAGCATAAAAATGAAAGTTGATACATATGTGCAATTTCAGATCAACTTTAAATAAACATAGTGATATTTTGAAGCTTTTTCGATGTCACTCACAAAAACGCATGACCCAGACAAGACTCAGCTGTTCGTCTTTTATTCTACCAGTTTACATAACCTCGTTTCCTTGACGGTTAAGATACAAAGAGACAGCAAGCAAATACTTTCAAGGTCTGTTGGGCTGCAAATAAACTCTAAAACCACAAGGCATTCTGGCATTCTACAACCATCCATAACACTCACGGACAATGCTAGTTCGTTTTCAAAACGCTCCATTTTCAAAAGGCATCGTTTTCAGAAAGTTCCGTTTACATATTATTGTGGTCGAAGGGCAAAAACGAATATAAATGTATGCGTTTTCAAACGAAACCGCATTAGTGTGGACGCTACCTTATATCTATGATGCCATGCAACTTCTGAAGACTTATTAGCAAAATTCTTGAGTGCCAATGTTTTGCGCATGGGCATTAATGGAAATTAGTAAAGCCCATGCACACTTGAAATAATGACAAATCTTAGTAAAGAACAGAAGTTATATTGTTGAAGAGTAGCCCACAATGCATTTCATACATGGATATTTTGAATTTTTAAAGATTTGCCTCTTACTATTTGACGTCACTTTTTGAAAACTGCAGCTTGTGATGACGAAGATAATTAGGATGAACGATAATTATGATGATTTCAATGATCCTAGTCATTTGAAGACGGCGCACGTCATCGAGGTGCCCACTCAGCACCAAGCCAGTTATGCCTATCTGATGATAGCAGGTAGAGAAGGGGCAGTTTCTCCTCAGGGTGCACCTTGTCCCATTAGGGTTGGCTACAGTGAGAGCAATGATGGTTATGATTGTGATGATGCTATTTTAGATGGTTTTGATGTAATATAGATTTTCATAGTGATGACGTAATTTTTCAGCGCCAATTTCCACCTTCGGGGTTTTAAAGTGTTTTAAAATGACATTAATTTAGAAGCAATTTGCAATACTTTGCCCGCAATACATTTCTCCGTCTAGTTTCACTCTTTTTTGCAGATAAAAATCTGGTTTCAAAATAAAAGATACAAATGCAAGAAGCAAAGCATTGAATCGAGAAATCGATTGGATTGGTTGAATTTTACATCCGGTCGACAGGTTCCTGTTCCCATTTTGATTCGCAATGGTCAGCCATCTTGCATGTCGCGCTACTGCAGTTCACCGACATTATCAATGTATCAGTCAAACTCAGTATTAGAACCTTGTTATGATAACTATTCAACTTTGAGTAATAATCTTAACTACAATTACAACACATATAATTATGGACATGCAGGTATCAGTGCGTCATACCATAATTATACCTCATACGGACACTCTCCTGGCTATACAACGGCAGCGCCATGGCATTATAAACTGTAATAAGCGTCCTATATTCATCTGAAACATTAATATTTTGCAAAAGGCAGAAGGATTTACGTATGCTATATGCAGGGCCACCGAGAGAATTCTGACGCTCTGGGGCAAAGCGAAAGACGAGGCCCCCTGCTAGCAGAAAATTTTCAGGGTCTAGAAATTAACTGTGGAAAATTATTGCTGGTTTTCTTTATAGGGTGCGCTGGACCTTGAAGTTGCCTGTTATGAGGCCCCTTGGATCTTGAAGCTTTAGGAAATTTGCCCCTTGCCCTTCTTGGCGGCCTTGACTCTTCATATTGACTTTGGCCCCTAGTGGGCACATCTTGACATGCCCTTGAAGAAAGATGGGAGTGCGCTGCATATTTTTGGGAAATTTATGAAAATTTACATGCATTCAATTTGAAGTTGAGTAGTCAATAATTTATTGCGAGTGCAAGTAGTTTAATTTGGAAAGTACTTTACTTTATGACAGCCATATTCAAGAAGCATCAATAAAAGTTATTTTATAAGAAAGTGGCCTATACAAGAGCAGTAATCGACTGCTCAAAAAGTTAAGAAAGTTCATTACTGGATTTTTGAGATTTAAGAAAGTTTATTAGCGTATGTGTATTAGAATTCGATTTATCTTTATATAAAATGTCATGTACATTATGATGACTGTCCTCTAGCAGATTGACTTACCATCTTTTCAGGTGTAGATGGAGTCTTTCACTTTCCTCTAATGTGCAAAACATTAAAACTAAAAAAATTTGCTAAGAAAGTTCTAAGACAGTTTTGATTCTGGCATCGTCAAAAAGTTAAGTAAGTCTCAGTACTGGGGCACAAAGCTTTCTTATAAAATAAAATACGTGTACTCTATTGTGCTTAATTGTAGCGGGGTCGAATTAGCAGGGGGGTGGATATTTTTCTAGATTTTCATAAAGTGGAGGAGTGGTAATAAAATGACCTACGGGGAAAATCAGAAGAAATTTTGAAGGAAGTAGAAGAGTAAATGACACCACTAGACGGTGCTTAGCGAAAATTGGATGGAGTGGTAGACAGTGTTCCACCCGACAAGGGTTGTGAAATGCTTATTGGAGAGTTGAATCATGAATAATGGGATGAAAATGACAGTGAAGACTTTGCTGATAGTGACGATGCCCACATTTTGCTAAAATGGGGGGGTGGGGTCATTATAAAATGCTAGGAGGGGTGAAAAATATCAAAAAGTGCAATATGACCCCATAAATAATCAAGCACAACTGTATTGAAAATGATTTTAATGTTCATTGGAAATCATATTATCCGCTCCAATTAAACTTTTACTCCCTTGTAATCATAAATAGTCAAAAGTGCCTGCTCTTGAGCAAAGAAATAAAACACGCCTGATATTCAGATGTAGATTTTTTGAATGCATAAAATCGGCTTGTGTTGGCTTTAATATTGTGCTTGAAAAATAAGTTTCATGTTCTAGCTGTATACATGTAGTTAAAAAAATACACAGAAGACGCCACATTTTCATCAAATGCCAACTTAATTCTTTTCAATGTTAGCATGTTATGTCTATGGTGTTGATGCTTCTTATATGTGATTTACCTCATAGAAAGTTGAACAGTTTAGCATGTCTGACAATTTTGATTAGTTAAATAGCTGCTTTAAATTTTGTTGTCACTACTAATTAGAAGTAAGCAATGACGTAAGTTATTAATGTTATTATGAATACCTTTTGTCTGCTCACTATTTGATATCCACCACAAGGAAAGAGGGTGTCTTAATTTTCAAGGGATTCTATAGAATGTCAATAGCAGCAGAAATGTCATCGTCTTGAATATAGAGCCCACAATATTGAAACAATATTCTGAAATTCAGTATACAAAGGAGTTTGGAACTCGTTTCAATGGGAGATTTCCATACAAATATTTAAGTTAGCAAGGCAAATATTTTTCCTGTTTGGTTGTCACTATAGGACGATTTCCTCTGACAGTTTCTCACTTACAAAATTGTGGCTTATGCTGAGGGATATCTGCTCTCAGTCAAATATCAGTGAAATTGCTCAAATGTATATTGACATATATGCTATAAAGTAGACTGAATGTCAAATCCTTCATTGGTAATTATCAAAAGAAGGAGGGCAACTCGTGTGTCAGTCAACGACAGCGTAATTTTGTTTAGTCAACTTCTATGCAGTGATGTCGCTGAGAAATACTAAGGCCTGGCCAAACGATCCAACATTTCATCCAAAATTTGTCCAATATGTACTGGATGGCCAATACTGGATTGCATGGCTACCTGCTTGGATGATCCAACAAATTTCGGATGAGGTTTGAAAATGTTCTGGATGATCCAAAATTCGAGTGATGTTCCTCTGGGGTGTCGTTGGATGCTGTTGGGTCGTTTGGCCCGGGAAAGCAAAGTTTTTGATTTGGAAATGCGTGTAAAGCCACATGCGTGTGAAATTCTCTATAAATGAAAAATAAGATTGTCAAAAATGTTTGTGCAACATTTCGACGCATTTCTCCATAGGCCGTTCGATGTTCTCGTGTGTTAAATTCTGCGATCCTAGTCTTCAATAATTTCTGAAATTGCTATAATAATGGAAACTTTGGGTTTTTCCATAGATGTAGGTATAGTGGCGTGCTGGCCGGGGGGCCAGGGGGCACGCGCCCCCCTGAGAATGACTTCTAGGGTGCTAAACTGAGATAACGATATTTTATCCTACTTTTTGGGTCTGAGGGGGCGCCATTTTTATATAATGAAAGTGTCTCCCTAAAGAATACTCGTACAGCACGCTATTGTGTAGGTACATTATAAATGTTGTCTTGTTACAAAGTTGGACCATGTGCACTTTTATGTGATCTAGACTGTTCGCAAGCTCTCTGACGTAGAATATTTCATCCAACAAATGTTGAATCGTTTGGCCAACCCCCAAGAAAAAATTGGGGTTAGACTTGTTTAACCCTAGTTAATGGCAGGAAGCTCTTGTCATATCTGTCCAATCCATATGGTCCAATCATAGTCATACTATGAATCATGGGATATTGGAGGGAATGGAAGCACATGGGCACAGAATTGTGACATAGATAGAGAGGTGGCTTTATGGAAAGGGAAATGCTGCCTGGAAACCATAAAGACAAGTTATCTCTGATTTGTCTGGCCCCCACCCTCCCACAACATTTCTTTGTGTTTAGGTTTTATATTGTTAATCTTCATTTATTCCTCAGTTTCGCTGTCTGGTTTAAAATTCCTCCTCGCGGTTCTTTTTCAAACTGTTTTAAGGCAGGTGCATTGCTCTCTTCTTTGGCCAGAAATTTATTATTTCTTGAGCCAAGCACCGCAAAGGATTATATTATCCAGGTAAGCTAGGGCAATGCACAAACGCCCATGTTCCTGGAGCTTACCTAGGCATTAAATGCTATCCAACATTTGTTGGGCGAATGTTGGATGAAATGGATCGTTGTGATGATGCATGCTCAGTATGCAAAAGAATCGTCGATCATCGAGCACTCGACGATGAGATTATCAAAATTTTCATGCGTGTGGGTCGTTTCAAATTTATAGGCGATTTTTATGAGAATCGTCAAAGTGGAGTTTCGCCTTTACATTAATTGCGTGGAATCTCTCAAAAACTATCAAGTTGCTTCACAATTTCTGCTTAGCTTTATTGCATATATAATAAGCCAAAACTACATTTCTATAGGAAATGTACTACTAACGAGGGGACATGCCCCCCTAGAGCTTTCTTGGCTCTGGCAGACATACCTACAATTCTAGGAAGGTGCTTAGATTGGCGTCCCGGAAGCAAATCAAGGGTGAGTTTTCTAATTTGGGGCACCAAATAGCAAGGAGTTCAGTACCTGTTATATTTGAGCTACGAAAGTATTTAAAAGAAATTTCAGAACTAATAGAATAATAAGATATGTTGAAATTCGAAGAAAATTGAGAAACAAATATCTAATATAAAGGCTGTAAGATAAAAGTCACTAAATTGAAACGTATCATCAAAAAGAACAATTTGACGAAAAGGGAGTACATGCCTCTTTCGCTAGGGCAAAGGGCAGGTGTCCTGCAGCTCTCCTCTCTAGCACCCCCGTACTTTGACTACATATTATCAACTTTTGCGCACAGTCTGATCAGGCCATTAGCTACACCAAGCACGAAACTTTCTGAGAATATGTGAAAATTTCTAAGAATAGTACTCCTGTCCATTGATACTGCTAACCATAAGCTTGTACTTTCCAAAATGGTCATCTCCTATGGCAAGCAGAGTGGCAATGACCCCCAGATCAGAATAGCATTGCTCCTGTACAAAAGTTCTACCTCGCCACTATGATGCCATGGAGACTGAACATGTGCTGTTCTCCAATCAATTATTTGAAAGTTGTGAAGAGCATACAAAGTTAAAAATAATTATCTGTGAAATATGATAATCATCAGTTTACGATGAGAATGACAAGTAATGCAACGCAACATATGAATATGACTTTTATGCCAAAAACTATACAACACTAACCAGAATGCAAATTGAAGTAATATAATAGAACATGTATTATTGAAGCTAGAAATAAGAGCATTGCTAGAAGCAAGAGACATGCAATCTCTGCCAAAAGTCCTTGGAACACCAATCAATTAATGCATAATTTCTGATAAAAATGATATTCCTATCTATGTCGAGCGATTGAAATCCTCTCCCCCCTAAAAAGAAGGTTGAATTAAGTGTTTAATTGTCATAGATGTGTCTGCAAGCATTGCGACTCTTTCTGTACCCGTCAAGACTGTATACAACAACACTGTCTTGAGGGGGAGAGGGGGATACTACTAAATGAACAGCAGAAATAATGCAAGTTTTCAAAGACTTTTGGCAGAGATTGTAGTTATTCTTGAAGACATAGTTCTCGAATAGAAACAAGAAAGCCATACTTGATGATAAATTGTATGCTGTGTGGGCTGCTTATGCCTTCAGCCCCCTTCAAAAAGAAAATGATATCCGTCCTATTCTTTAAAAGTGCGCGCTCCGACTTTTTAGAGTCTATGATTTTTCATTCTACCTTCTCACTGGCTGTTGTGCCGTCAGATGAGGCATGGTCGTTTTACATCAATTTCCATATACTTGTGTTGCAAAACCTCGCCCTACCCCTCCCCTTAGCAAAATCGCGCTGAATAAGGGCTGGCATAGAAAAGCATGTAATTCAAGGATAACGAGCATGAAATAACATAAATTACAATAAGATTATTGCACAAGCTGGCATAAAATATGACATTAGAATAACATTAATTCATAAAAGAATCCTTTAGTCTTGGCAAGGAGGTCTGCTATCTGTGTACCAACGCATCACATTTTTCCTTTTTCTTTCGTGTTTTCTTTATATCAAAAACAACGAATTGATTAAGCTGTATACTCTTGACCACAATCGCTGCCAAAAGTCTTGGAACACTTGCATTATTTCTGCTGCTCATTTCGTAGTATCCCCTCTCCCCCTCAAAACAATGTTGCTATATACAGTGTTGAAAGGCACAGAAAGAGTCGCTATGCTTGCAGACACTTCTCTGACAAATAAACACTTAATTCAATATTTTTTTAGGGCGGAGGGGATTTCAATTGTTCGACATGGATAAGGAAGTCATTTTTATCAAAAATTATGCATTAATTAATTGGTGTTCTAAGGAATTTTGGCAGAGATTGTATATGAATATACAAACTAGCTCTCATGCTACTTTATGCTAATTGACTACATTTTAAACAAATTTAACAAATGTATACTAAATAAAGAATTACATGCTTTTCGTTTTCATGGAAACTGGGAAGCCTGAGGCAACGACGTTAAAACAACCAGTTGTACTAAGCTCCTCAATACACATGATACGTAATGGTTCTATTAAGCCCCCGGAGGCTTACATGTCAGAAATGATGTCAAGGGTGGGTGCTTATTTGAGGGGAAGGGCTATTAAATCTACATGCCCTGAAGTCTACAACACAGTCAGGGTTTATACGGAAAGATAGGCAAGGGTCCTTTTCACTTAGGTCAGGGAGACTCAGGGAAAGTCAGGATATCTTGCAGTGGAAAAGGGAAAAAATAGTATTTTCATACTTTTGGTCAAGGAGAGGATTCCATTTTTTATCATCACCAAAGTATTTAATTTTTCAGCTTACATTCAAAGTTTGGCTCTTCTACGTTATATTTTGTAAGTTCAACTATCTAAGGCGGTGATTCTCAACGGGGCGATATCGCCCCCAAGGGGGCGTTTTGAGGTATGATATAATATATTTACTTATGAAACTGATGAAAGAAAGTATATTTCGAGAGCAGGGGGGCGTTTTTAAAAAAATTCGTTGAATTGGGGGCGGTTAGATCAAAAAGGTTGAGAAGCACTGATCTAAGGAAAATGCTGATTAGTTCGGCTATTTACAGCCCCTAGTCAGAAGCATTGCTTAATACCATGTGAAAAATAGCAGCTGTCAGCAGTCCAAGCCAAAACATAACCAAGCCAAAACATAACCCCTCAAGGCAGGGTAAAAGACTGTTTTTCCAGAAAATGTTAATAAAAATATTGGAAAATTTGTGGCTTTTAACCCATAGCCTGGGGAGTTTGTTAAAAAATGTGCATATAAACACTGACTGATGAAAAGATAAAGAATATTGAATATTCTTTGTAAGAAGCCTGGAAATGACAAATGCTCAAATATATTTTGGTTTAAATATAACTAGAGATAGAATGAAGGAAGAGAAAGTCCTTTAGACAGTTGCCTGCATCAAGTGTTAGCACAAATGGGAAGACTAATAGCTGAATTTTTTGTTCTTGTTGCATTTGACCTGTATTATACTGAGCCCAGATTGCCCCATGGGGGCTTATTCAAGGGCAGGGGGTTTACTTGCCAGAAAGCAGCATGAGGGTGAGGGCTTATTTGAGGGGGATTTAATAAAAGGAGGGGGCATAATCAAATCAATATAGTAGCTTACTACAAGTGCTAAATGAATATTAAAATACTGTTTTTAATAATATTCTGATTTTTAACCTAATCTTGACAAAACTTGACTATTCTGTCACTAAATCCACTAAGCCATATTAATTTCATATAAAAAGCTTATGATATTTTTTCTTGTTCACATGCTTTCTGCAAGTTGGACACCTCAGTTCTAGCTTCAGTGACTCTTCAAGGCATTTATTACAAAATATATGACCACATGTTGTTGAGACTAAATGTCTTTTCTCCTCATTGATCTGTAAAGGATTGAGTTCATTTTGCATAAGGTCTAATATATTAGCCTTTATGCAATTGGTAACAAATGTTAGTAAGAGTAGTCATTTAATATACACAAAATAGAATAAATTTGCAAGTAACTAACAAATATTTTCTGACAAAACCTTGAAGAAGCAATAATACTAGCATAAAAGGAGGTGCAAAACAGGAAAAGATGAGAACTTACATGTTCTGCATTATCCATGCATATTGGGCAAGTTATATGCTTACCAAAAGCATTTAGTGATGAATCTTTAGATTGTGAGTTTACACTAAAACAAACAACATGAATTCATAAATGAAGAGGAAGACTTTCCTAGGGGTTAAGTGATGATAACAATTAAAAGAAGGGTAATTAAGCTTTTCTACATTTTAAGCAGAAGGGAGCAATGGCTGCTTATATTATGTACCCCCACCCTGATGTAAAAAGAACTAGCTCAGGAAATTTCTAATTTGTATTCCTATAACAAATACCACAATGTTGATTAAAGTTTTAGATGGAAATCCAATTAAATTATGGCAACAAAATGTCATGATGTGCAAACCCATGTTTATGCAACTTTTATTTAAAGGCAACACCCAAACTTTGTTGCACACAAACCTCATAAAATTGGAAAAAATGTTTTTGATGTTTTTCATTGTAATCAAGTTCCAAAATGTTTGAATAGATTCGATAAATCTGTTGGAAGGCCCCATTGAAAGAAAGAACAGCCTACAAACAACATGTATCAAAATTCTTTATTGCTAAGCCTAATCATAAACATAAAGTTCAAAGTCAGTCTTGACCTCTCAACCTTCATACACATTTTTCATCAAAATTAAATTGCCATCCTGCAGCATGATTTCCATTTTCCTTCACAGTGAATAAAATATGGGAAGATTTTTTGATGATAAATGAAACTGAAAATTTGAAGCTAAGTAGTGTTTAGTGCAAAACAATTTCAAGTATTGATACATGTATGGGTAAATGTGGTGACAATTGTTTGTGTTTTAACTGTTGATGACAGTAGCAAACTACCTTTACAGCAGTTATTTGAGGCTGGTGCTTGTTAGAGGAAAAATGTTCTCATATATCTAGCTTCTATGATTTGTCTCATGAAAACAAGTGTCAACAAGATAAGTATGCTTTCAAAGTATACAGCTAAAATGGCAGAAGATTGAAACAAAGGAGTTTCTGGGAAGATGCACTTTGATCAGAACACAAATCTAATGAAGAGAAAATTACAAAAGGATATTTTTACTACACTATTTTTGTGATATGCATTTGATCAGAAGCATGGTAGCATAAAAATTATCTTATGGGAGGCCAGGTGAAATTTGGCATCCCTTTGTTACAAATATCTTAGAATTTACAACACAAAATAATGGAAAACATTGTAACTTTTCAATTGATATCTACATTGTGATCTATTGGTGTCCCTTCCAAATCACAGCAGGAGGGCCATGGCTCTGCAGCTCCAATGCTGGCAGATCACTGCCTCAGATGCTCTCAGAAGATACAGGTAAATCATTTAGATGTACTCACTAAATGTGCACTATGCCATTATATAAGCATAATGGCCAGTTTACCTTTTACTTTGGTATTTGTCAATTGTGGATGCTATAAAGCATTTTAAATGGAAATAACATAAATTTATTTACCAGCAATATATCAAAATTTGACAACTGTTCACACCAATTTCATACACAAATTCTAGCATGAAGAACATAATCTAATACACGTTTTTTTTATAAGAAAATCATTATTTTGCCTGAGCATCAATTTTCTTAACATTTCCCGAAATTGAGCCTGAGATTTTCTTAACTTTTTCTTAACTTTTACTGAAATAAACTGGCTAGAATGGTATACAATTTCGTTAATAATATTGTATACTTGAATTTGAATTCCATCTTTAACATTTTGAATGCAATAACGACAAAATACCGCTTTTTGGCCTATAAAAACACTTAATTTTGGAAATTGAGCCTCATGATTTTCTTATGATTTTCTTAAGATTTTGACGAATTGAGCCTCATTTTCTTATAAACTTTTTCTTTATAGAAAAAAAAACGTGTATTGAGAAAACCTCAAATTGGGTAATATTTCAACAGGATCATCTAGTGCCTTTTCATGCCTCCTGGTGTATGGGTGGTTTCTCTTCCTGGTCTTCCTATTTAGCTTTCCTAAAATAATAAAAAATAAACTAAAATGACTGAAAATGATGTTTACACAAGATGTAAAAATAACACTTACAGGGCATACAATATCAGCTTTAATGAGATTATGAAAAAGGAAAAAGCTTGCTAATTTCTCAACACTTGAAAGGTCCAGTCAAAAGCACAGTAAAGTGAAACACACCTGATGACCCTTTGGAGATCTATAAGAACAAGAACAGGCTTTAGTAAATACATGAATAATAACAAATCAAGTCATGGTAAGGCCTAAGCAAGAGCAATGGGCATCAAAGAACTGATTGTCTGGGGATGGTCTAGAAATAATCTTTGCAATTGATAAAGAAGGCATTGTTTTTGGTCCCAGTATTGAGACTTTCTTAACTTTTTTCATTGTTTTGGTATTGAAATTTTCTTAAGACTTTCTTAGCAAAAATTTTTGAGTTGCAGTACTTTTGCATGTACATTAGAGGAAAGTGAAAAAGTGCCATGCATAATGACATAATGATAAATCTAAATAAACAACAAAGTTAACTGTTAGAGGGCAGTCAACATAACATATATAACATTTTGCATGCAGATACATTGAATTCTATAAGAAATTTTGTAAGAGTATATGCATATCCACTTACAAAATGTCTTAGGTCTTGAAAGTCTAGTACTTAACTTTCTTAATTTTTGAGCAGCTGAGTACTGTTTTCTTATAAACCACTTTCTTATGAAAAATGTATACCTCGATGCCACTATCATCCTTTGTCAAATCAATAAATCCTGAAATATCTTTTGTTAAATCCACAACTTCTTTCCCATCATCTCCTACAGTAAAGGACTAAGTTTGCATACCTCAAGCCAGCTGAAGACGTCAGGCAAACATTTTAAAAGACACATTGCTCAACAAAAAACATGATTGATTATTAAAACATTTAGATATATTTAGAACATTCTATTATTGCAGCTGTCTATCAAACAAATTCATTTTTGCCAATGTACGGAATCTCTAAAATATTGCATTTCTTGTACTTAAACAAGGGGAAGAGTGATATTTTGCATTTTACGATTACTAAGCACTTCTTGTGTGGTGCACAGAAGAGTGTCTTTCTCAGAGCGTGCCTTCTATTTCTAAGTAGATACTCTGAGAAAGACACTCTTCTGTGCACCACACAAGAAGACTTAGCCATAAAATGCAAAATACAACTCTTCTACTTGTATTCCATGTAAACTGCAAGTTAAATGTACACCATGATTATGCCTGTGCAGTGCCAACACATAAAAAAGAAATCATATTCCATCCAGTTTTACAAGCCAACTACTCAAGAAATTACACATGCCAGGACATTTTCCACTGGTTTCCATATCAAACAGTGGGAAAAGAATTTAGTGCAACTTAGAGTGCATTCCATGTACTTACACCCTAAGTCTACAGCATGCACCAAGTTCTTTTTTCAAAGGGAAACTATTGGAAAACCTCTGGCATGTGTATTGTGTATATACTTGGGTGGATGGTGTGTAGAACTGGTTGGGATT
>WIPJ01001042.1:94225-105719 GCA_018155075.1 Cassiopea andromeda
CCCCCCCACAGCTATGATTGCTATGGAAAGTATGCAATGATACTGTTTACTTTCTTTTTTAGGTATGATGATCAAATCTATCGAACATTTAAGAGATTTTTCAAAGATTTTAAGGTAAATTCTATGAATTGTATACATGCATGCTTGCATTCCTGTATTCATGTCTTTGTATGTTCATGCCTTCCACTAGCATATGCTATATATCTACTTACAAGACACAACCACATAGCAAGAGCATTATACCAGAAAGTCCTCAAAAATGAGCACCTGCATTTGAATGCTCCAGAAGTAGCAATCAAAGATATTCTAAAAGTGTGAGTAGACCATTGCAACAGAAAAGTCATGACAACAAGAATAGGTCAACAAAATAAACCAGATATGGTAATCTGGAAAATGGAAAGATCAACATGCAAGTCAATAGAAGAAACATGAGTCATTTCACATTAACATCCAGCATGTGTATGAACTCAAAGAGCAAAAGTACATGCAAATTCCAAATATAATTTGCATGTAATTTTGCTCTTTGAGTTAATATGCATGCCAGATGTTAGTGTCAAATGCATATATTTGAGAGCTTGAACCTTAGGCACTATAGTTGCATTTGGAATTCCAAATACAACTATAGCACCCAAAGTTCAAGTTCTCAACTGTATGTATTGTTATGGAAGCATGGGGGCAATTCAAAGGAGTTTACACCAGAGCCTATAGAGAATGCATGCAGAAAAGAAAAGGTTGTTGATAGTGGGGCAAGAACCCAAAAAGCAACATTACAAGGAACTATTGAAATATGCAGATCTTTTGTGAAAATATGAACACTATGAAAAGATAGTAGAAGGATCAAACTTTGAAAATCAAATGCCTTAGGCTTGTAAAGTTGCTAGTCTTTATGAAGTGTTTGCAAACAGTCCCATTAGTATTTAAGATCAAATTAACTTACATTGAACATAGGAGTATTTATTAGACAAGACCATCTGATACACAAATTTATCATGATGTTTTCAAAGTTTTGGTAGAAACATGCTTTGTACATTCCAGTGTACAAGTTCTGTCAAACCAATGACAACGAGGAAGACTCCACCTTCCTTGTAAACCTGACATACTGCAACCAAGGTTGGTACCCCAGGGGGACCAGCTTGGTCCCCCCACTTCTCACCAAGATCAATTTTCTAATGTGTCCAATTTCGATGAGAAAATGTTAGGGAGGAGATGAGGGATCTCAAGCAAGATTTTGAAATGGGTGTGGCAAACAGATTATATCATAATTTTAGAGCATGGCACCCAAAGTCCCCCTAAGTCTGTGGTGGCAGGCACCACCCCTGACTGTAACTCACAAAGCTTCGCATTTTTGCAATCATAGCAGCAAATGATTCCTCCACATGCAAGTCATATGGGTAGTGCTATGTCAATGATCATCACGAAACTGTTCCTCTTCAAAACCACATCTGGCTTTAATTTCTCAGTGACAAATTGCTATCAGTTGACTGACTGATGAATTCCAGATCTACTTTGCCCACCTTTGAATAATTGCTGTGGAAATGGTTGCCAGTTTTAATACATGGGACATAGTTTTAATTCTATTTCCATCCAATGAGCATATTGGAGAAAAACTTTCATACCACCTTCTTTATGCACAATTGCATAGAAGCAGATTATGTTTAGATTTGAACCAAAAATGAACCAGAGTGTCACTTCAAATTGATTGCATTATTGATTATATCTTGAGACACAGTCACAAGTGTTCAAATTTATTAAATTACCTTGTATTTTAAGCTTTAGCAATGCATGTAGAGCTGAATCTAACAATATTTTCTCAGTTTGCTTTCTCAAATGGCTTAGAATTGTAACACCTCTAGACTTTATGTAGTGTTTACAAGCTGAAGCAGTCCCATTACTGTGTGTGTGTTTGTGTGTGTGTCTGTTATCTATAGTTGAGATTTGATATCTATGTACATCTATAGTTGACATTTGATTTATTTACCTTTGATAAGTGTCTTTAATTTTTTAGTTTGGTTATTTGTTTTCAGGTGGACGTTGTTGAAGAAGAAGCATTAAAAAGTGATCAAGCAAAAGCTGTAATTTGCTTATTTGAAATCCTCTGCTTCATACAGCCATTATTCTGCTGCAAATCTTTCATTTTATAAGAATGTAGTCCATAGGAATATTGAAGCTCAATTTCACTGAAAATTAAGAATGATTTAAGAGTAGTACAAAACTGAAGATTCCTCTAAGCTAAATTGTTTTACTTACTTAAGTGGATTCTGGATTGAATATTATAATGTAGATAACACATTTATTGTTCTAGTTTGTGTTTGTTTTGTTTCTTTGATGAACTAGTTCATGCACAAGGAAGTGAATCATTTCCTATAATTGTGTGGCGAATTTCACCTTTTATTGCTAATGAATAGAAGCTTAACTAGTTTGAAAATCAAAGAGATTTAAGAATATCCAGGCTCAGTGTAAAGTTAGGCATTGTTGTTCATAGAAAAGTGTGTATTTTGGTAATCAATATAGGTAAGGTCTTCAACAATCAAGAAAATGAACATTTGGGATTACCAAAGACAACTCTTGACAACAAAAAGTAGTGTCCAATCCACTAGATCAGCCCAGAGAACAATCCAAGCTCAAAATCGTGTTTTGCATCAAGAAAGAAAGACGGTGACTGGAAATGATGTTTTTTGTAGTTTGAAATTTCACAGAAGATGTACCATCAACTGTTGTAGAATATGCAGTATAGAACATTAAGAATTTTGAATGATTTTGAGTTTACGCCTGGAAAAAATTTTGTGTATAGTTAGTATCATTACAAAGTTGAATAAAGACAGTGCAATTTCTCATTGCAAAAGTTATGTAGGGTGAAAGGATGTAAACAATAAACTTTGCTGTTGGGTGGCTGACGATATGATTCAAAAAGCTGTTGTACGTATGTATGTGTGTATGTATGTATGTATGTATGTATGTATGTATGGATGGATGGGATGATAGAATTATTATTTGATGAATCAATGGATTAATAGGTCAATGAACTGAAGCTTCAAATCATCCCATCCGACTGTCCATTTATCCACCCATCTGTCCGTCCATCCATCCATCGAATAACGGAGACATAGAAACTTAGTATTATGATGGTTATGATCTGTGCAGCCTTCTGTTTCTTTATTGAATGTGTACAAAGTTATTGTATCGTTGAAACATTTAATTCAATTCTATAAATTTGAAACAAATATTGCAGTTGGTCAAGAACTATATTGTTTTCTCATGCATCAAGATTTTTTCTTCAGAGGTGGAGACCATTCTGTGAGCTATTTAAAGGAAAGGTTGAAGATTATAATTTCGGAACTCTGCTGAGGTTTCTCACTATTCTTTCGTATTTGAAGTTTGTTGTTCTTTTTTATCATTCTTCTCGTTAAAAGTTTTTTTCCACCAACAAGTTTTAAGGCAATATATTTAAATTTAGTTAAATCTCTTTTAGAATTGATAGTTCAAAAGGATATTCAGATGCTAATACAATACTGGGTATACTAAAATCTTTCTTTATTTAGCTTAAAAATTTAGTAGCAATTTTTACTGAGAATCAGCCAAGGTAATATGTAGCTTTCTCTGCTCGCCGTCCGGTTGTGTTATCTTACTACTTTATCAAAAAGCTAATTGAAACTGATGTTCTTTTTGCAAGGGGTCATGTATATGGTTCTGCTCTTTTTGTTTGTTGAGAATATTTTTTTGATGTCTCTTCTACGTCATCTTTCTTTTGATTATTATCATCACATTAGCATTATTATTTTTTAATGCAAGCATCTTGACGCAGAGAGTTTTGTTGTATCCATAATGTATCTGTATCAAATCCACATTGCATTCCTATTGTATTTATATCGTATTTGTATTGTAGTCGTATTGTAATCGTATTTGTAATCGTATTGTATTCGTATTTTTGTTATATGTGAGGAACTAACTTCTTGAATCAGCATGTATTGGTTTAATTTAAATTTATTTTCTTATCTTTCAGTCACAAGAATACAATTTATTGCAATAGAGCTGGCACGGAATCGCAGAGGCTTAAACAACTGTCATTATCAAAATAAGGTTGAACCAGCAAAACATGAGGTAGATGATTCTGCGGAAGAGACAGTTTCCGTGGAAGAGAGAAACGATGCTTTACCAAGCAAAGAAAACTTCTGTGAAAAGAACGACAAAGATGTTGAGAATGTATGAATAATCTTGATTTTTTCAACAAAAGCCTCTCAACTCATGATGCTTAGAAATAAGTGGTGTCTCGTATCAATTCTATAAAATATCTATTAATTTTTCATACTGCAAATTTTGAGTAAATATTCGATATGCTGCATCATGTTTTCACTCGTCCCACGCAAGTATTTTGCAACAATTGTAAAATGATTATTCCTGATGCTTTTGAGGTTAACATTTGTCGCCATTCAGAAGCGGGTTAGTTTTATCCAGAATTGGGTAGTTTTATAATGGATCTTTTTGCATGATATGCAAATGAAAAATTGAAAATGTTTTATACTACGTCCAAATAAGGTCATTGGATTTTTTGAGACGAAATTTAGGAATGATTTTTTAACCTTACAAGTAGAATTTTGAGCTGAATGAAATTCCGTTCTAGGGGCTTCTCGTTATTTATAGAGGGGTTGCTACCGAAGAGAAATAATTTCCTGTTCAAAAAATCATGTTATCCTGCAGCCATGAGATTGAACTTCAGAACCGTCTGTCACCCAACCAATCTCCACTCGGTACCAATCTCCACTCGGTACCAATCTCCACTCGGTACCAATCTCCACTCGGTACCAATCTCCACTCGGTACCAATCTCCACTCGGTACCAATCTCCACTCGGTACCAACCACTGTGAATAATGAACAGCCCATTACTTTTGTTTGCTAGCTTCGCTTCCCATCAACGATTCCATTAGATTTATTTCACAAACCTGTTATCTGTAAGATAGGACAAGATAGAAATGGAACATTCAAAACTGATTGTGGCATGAGCTCCACACTACTTTTTAAAACCTATTGAATTAGGGTATATAGAAGTACAGCGATATAATACAATAACTGTTTACATTTTCTGAACTTAAACCTCTTCTATATTTCGCTAATTTGCCCATATGGTCATTTGACGTAGAACAGTTGTAGGTCGTTCCTTATTATTAATATACATATATCTAAAAGTTACAAGTATTACTTCTCTCTCGTGCTCTACCCAGAACAAACTCTCTTCCTGGTTTCACACTGAGATTCTCCCCATTTTCCTCCTTGATTTCTTCCTTTATAACCTTCTGTCTAGTCAACGTTTTTACAATAGTTCTAAAGGAAGATTTTCTTTCTCTTGTATCCCTGTGACTCCCTGTATATTCTTTTTGGCTAGGCATTTGATAGTACCTGCTAATATTGTTTATCATAGAACATCGTATCGCCATTTCAAGTATTGTTGCAAATACGCTTTCAATGTTTGTGTAATTATCTCGGGCAGATAATTCATAGTGAGGACATCCTACTTCACTTGCATATTCAATCCCAGAGTTACTTGAAACAGTTCTTGCAGCAGTTAGGTCAATTTTATTGGCTAATATCACAATCGGTTTTATGCAATTTTGGCCAATCCTATCGATGGTACATTTTATTTTCACTATTTCGTTGAAGCTGTCATTGTCCGCTATTGAGTACACTAGCACAAAACAGTCCGCCCACTGCGTCAATACGTGGATTCGATTATCATCGCACTGTAAATAAAGATTGATGAAAGAGAATGACATATTACAACAAAATTAGAAAACACGTGTTGAGGAATCAAAAAGACAGGTTAAAGCAACGTGAATAGAATTTTACCTAAAAAGCAGAACCTAAATATCGAGGTTGTTGCGTTCATTCCTGCTTGCGTATATTACCCGTATGACCCCCCTATTCCTAATGGAAAATTTTTACATATTCAATTATTAATACCATAGAGAAAGACTTTTTAAGCATGCAAGAAGAAAGAAAATGATCATAAGAAACAATTTATCAAATCACGATGAAAGTCCTCAAACAACAAAAGTGTACTAAAATACTTTCTACAAAGCAGCCCACCTCAACATCGAAAGTCTAAAACACCTGCTCGACGTGGAATCACTGGCGTATGCTCGTTTGCGCGCGCTGTTTTTCAAAAAAATTTCATCATCATCATCATTTCAATTTTTATATATGGTGGCCCATTCATCTACGCTGGTTTGCAAGGGGCTGTCTATTTACAAAATAAAAGCTAACATCTTACGAAACGAAAATGAAAGAAAAAAAGTACATATTTTTAAAAGCCTTTCTTAAGAAGTGTATAAAACTAGATATATAAAACAACTATTTACAAATATGACTTAAAAGATGCCAGAGATGGTGCACATTTAGCACCAGCTGAGAGACCATTCCACGATCTTGCTCCTCTGAACGAATATCCTTTTTGCCCATTCTTAGCTACTTCAAATCCCTATCCGTGTTTCTTAGGGCTCTACAAGAATGTTGAGAATTTCGAATTAGAAGTTGTCTAAGATCATTGAGAGACTTATAAGTTATAAGTTTTAACTCATTTTCGTTAAGTTCGCTAATTGCTCTTGGACCAAGGTCTGCTAACAGTGGTTTGGCAGGGGTATCAAATGAACTGTTAGTTATTATCCTAACTGCTCTATTCTGAAGCTTTTGGAGTATGTTTATGTAAGTTGTGCTACAACACCCCCAGACAGAGGAACGATATCTAAAATGTGGCTCTTTTATGCTTATATACAAGTTCTTCAAGATGTTCTGTGGTAAAAACTGTTTTGCATGCTTCAATACTCCTAAGACACGGGAGACCTTCCTCGAGAGTGTATCCACGTGCTTTTTCCATGTTAGATGCCTAGCAGTCTGAAGACCAAAATATTTTGTTTCTTTTGCATGTTGAATATTCGTGTCACGTATTTTCAAGTCTAATTCGCCTAATTTCTTCTGATGCTTTTGACGAGATAAGATATTCATAGAAGCAGTTTTAACTACATTTAGCGATAGCTTGTTCCCTCTAAGCCAATGGTCAAGTCTCTCAAGATCCTTGTTAATGGTTTCATTCAGCTGAGCTAACCTAGTACCACGAAAGTATAGACCACTATCATCGGCATACATGACAACAGTACAGTTTTCTATGACTGTAGGAAGGTCATTGTATAGACAAGGAATAGGAGAGGACCAAGAAACGAGCCTTGTGGTACTCCAATATTAACTGCATTAACCTTGGAGTCTGTCCCATTAACTCTACAAAATTGCTTTCTACCTGCGAGATAAGACACAAACCAACGCAGTTCATCATTTCGGGCGCCATACCTCTCAAGCTTTCCGCAAAGAAGCGAATGATCTACAGTATCAAATGCCTTTCTTAGATCGATAAACATGCCACCAACCATCACACTACTATCAAACGCAGAATACCAATCATCAGTGCTTTTTAACAGGCAAGACACCATAGAGCCGTAGAGTGGAGTGCTCTAAATTCATATTCTTCTTGTAGTAAAAGATTGTTGTCATTTAGATATTTGTATAGCTGATTAAAAATAAGTTTTTCAAAACGTCTTGTTAGAACAGGTAAAAGTGAAATTAGTCTGTAATTAGGTCGTTCGCTTTTATCACCTTCTTTGAAAATAGGAGCTCTAGCAGTTTTCTATGACTCTGGAAATATACTATTTCTAGTTGAGATGTTCAGAAGTTGTGCAATGGACTTAGAGACATGAGGAATAGCAAGCTTAAGAAAGTTAGAAGAGATTTTATCACTACCAACACTTTAAGTAGTCTTCATCTGATTCATGGCCTGTGCTACATCATTTGCTGAAATCTCACTGAATCTGAAGGTCGCATCATGAGCATTGACAGTGTATTCGTTATTGAGTTAGGGGTATAGAAGATTTTATTTACTAGATCATTACCAATTGAACAAATGTATCTGTTCATGGAGTTAGCAATGGCGTCCTTGTGGAGAATCTCCCTACCATCAACACTTAAGCTATTCATGCTATTTAGTTTTGACCTTTTATTTTAACAGTTGGTTTACTTTCTGCCAAGTAGCTTTCATATTGCTTTCCTCGTTGGTAATTTTTTTGAGCAGAATGTTGTTTTTAAAGCTGTCTATTTAGGGTAGTGACCTGATTTCTGACATTTCTACATGTCATCATTAAAGGTTTTGAATTATTCCTAACAGCTGCTTGCTTTAACTGGTCTCTCCTTCGGATAAGATTTTTCAGATCAGTTGAGAGCCAGGCGGAGAACTTCTCACGCACTCTAATTTCTCGGTATGGTGCATGCTTGTCAATTAGGGAAGAGAATATGGATGGCCATTTGATGACTAGCTCATTAATAGCATTGGATGATTGCACTACCTGTTCCCAGGAAACCTTAGCAACATCGTCTAGAAAATCTTTTTCTGAGAACCTTTTCATTACTCTAGTTGTGATTTATGATCACGTTTCAAGGCTGCATTTAATTTACGTATGCAGTATACCAAGTAATGGTCACTCATAGAGACCCTTATGACTCCATGGTGACCTATATTACGCTCAAAGTTAGTGGCCATATGATCAGCAATAGTTCTGCTCCCCATATTTTCCCGAGTTGGCTCCTGAGTTAATTGCTTGAAAGAAAAAAGATCATACACATTTGATAGAAGCATGGAATTTCAGTCACTATTAATAGCTCCGTCCGAAAAATCATAACTAGTACTTGCAATGAGAATGATTTCTTTTTCTTCCCTATCAAGGAAAGAGAGAACCTTCTCAAGTAAGTCAAAAGAGATGACGGGGTCACTTGGTGGCCTATACCAAGCTACTATTATGAATAGCCTACATTTCGATGGTTTAATCTATCCTACCCTCTCTTGATGTTCTTTCTTTGCGCTCAATCCTATAACCGTCGATATCAATAATTTGATCGGGTAAATCATTGTCCACTTTAGTCTCATTTAGGGCAAGGACATGAAATCCAGTATTAACTAACAAATGTTTAAGCTCATCGTGGTGACCCCTAATTCTGTTTAAGTTAAGAGACGCAATTTTGAGGCTTTTATGCGAGTGCTGTAACCAATGATAGTGGTCTATATCATCCCTTCTGGAATCATAAATATTATTATTAGAATGTATTATTGTACAGCTACTTTCAATGTCTATTGCAGCTGCTACATAACTTTTGCCATACAATTTACCCCCAAACTAGTATCACAAAATACCGCTATTTGCACCTAGTGATGCAAGTAGCGTTATTGGCAAAAGAAATTTGATTTAGCAAAATGCAATAGTACAATCTTTCCAGCTTAATAAATAAAGTAAACCTTGAGTTTATTATGTCAAGCATGCATGTTTATTTGCTAGGGTAATAGACATTGTGGAATTAAGCATGAGGGTAGCATGGGATAAACTGTCAATCAAAAAGCTGTCTGCTATATAGGTTAGGTAAAAAATTTCAAGAGGCCCTATAGGAAAAATCAACTTGAAATTGCAAAACTTGGCCTAAACCAGCTGTGACAAGCATTTGTTGATATAATTCTGCAATTTGATTGGTTAAATCAGCTAGCAGAAAAAGAATGTGAAAAAAATTCTTAGCCAAACAAGATTTGACGCCTATGCTGATACAAGTAGCAGAAGAAAATCACATAAGTTTTTGTAACGCGCTGGCTTTTTTGCAGCAAGCAAAATGCTTGCTGATGCAGTCCCAAAGGACATCTGCCTCTTTGTCTATAAATTGTGTATCAAAACTAAAGAAAAACAAGAATGCTTTTTTAATTTAAGTGTTGAATAAAATTAGTTAAACGAAGGAGTCATGGAACATGCATGCGGTGTAGTAATGGTGCACAATTTGCGATTCTACCAAATCAATTTGAGTTGAGAAGAGATATCAGAGATAAATCTTGTTGAATGTTCTTTTGCATTTTGGGTACGCTATCAAATTTACCCATTTCTATGTTCTGTTATGCTTTTGCTATTATGAGTAATGTCCTTGTATGCCAGATGTTGCAGTACGAAACGCTAAATCAGACATGCGATGAATTTTGGCAAATCCTACTTCTTTTAAATTAAATTTCATGTATATTTAAAAGGATGTGTTGAAGGAAACTTACTGAGGCAAGACAGCGCGTGCCACAGCTTCTATGTGTCACTGGAGCCCCAGGATGAATATGCTGTATCAGCAGTTTCATGACCTCTCTTAATGGATATAATTGTAATAAATGCCATTTATGCCTTCACCCTAAATTCTTCGCGGACAACGATAATTGCATTTGCCATGACAAAACATGTTTGACCTCTGATGTGGAGGACAAGGAATGTCATGACGGAAAGAGGCGGAACGCTTATTGGAGGGGACCATTACACGAGAGGGTGTTTATTTATTCAAATGGATCTAAGGGAAATTCAAATAAAATGAAAAGACAAAAAAAGAACTTCTGTTTTGCTTTTTCCTTTTCACCTTGACAAGATATCTGCATCTAAATCTTCATCTCCATCCCCATCTTTAACAGCTAGCAACGCGTTGAGCTGGTGTTAAGCCGGTTCTCCACTAGGCGGATTTTTCCGCGCGCAGCGGAGCGGCTGTTGTATTTGCATTGTTTATTTCTGACAATGGTCGCATCAAGTCGCTCCGCTACGCGCGTATTTGAAAGTCGGATTGACTTCAACTTTTCCACCGCGTCCAAAGGCGCCAACCAATCAAATCGCTCGAAAGCTTTGACAAATGACATCAACACGAGCACGACAGCATTCAAAATGGCCGATCAAGTTGAGTACAGATACTCACAAAGTGAAATAGAAGCCATGATGGCCATGGCATCGAGAAGCAACTTGTTTTTTCCAGACAGTGCCTCTACAGTTGAAGCAACAAATCCTCAGGAATATGACAAAGAACTTTTTCTGGAAGAGGTATGTTGATAGCTTGTAGAGAGTTATAAACAGATGACATACAGTAGTTGGCCTAGGCCCCCTTTGGTTGGGGTACGTGCAGACCATAGAGTTAATAGAACTAGAGCGCTGACTGACTAATCCCATTGTATACAAAACAGGGGCCCAGCATGCAAATCCATAATGGCGCCCTAGTAAGGCAGAAAGTTAGTGTACACTAGACGCAAAAAGGAAATAAATCATGTTTCCGCTGCTTATTTCACGGATATTATAATACATTATGGCTTTGGAGAGAGACTAAGAGTTTTGCATGCTTTTTTGGAGAAACTTTTGCGTTTATCAGCCTTGGACTCAACCGTGGTAGCTCAAATATCGACCATTGTTGCTGCGTTGCTGTGGATACCTTACTAAGTTTCCTCAAATGCTGAAGGTATTTACGGTCTATACTTAAAACAAACAGTAATGAAAGTAAAAGGGTATGGCTAAGATTCATTTAGTAGCAAATACATTTCAAATTAAAGAGCTTTTCAAAGTAGTAGCTACCTATGCCGTCTCAGGAATGCGTTTAAGGCCTGCAAGAGCTTAAAGTGTCTGTTTTATTTATCGGTCT
>WIPJ01001042.1:181463-191871 GCA_018155075.1 Cassiopea andromeda
ATAAAATAAACAACAACAACAACAAAGTTTTATTTGGCATGTGCGATTGCACCCTTGACGGTGATGTTAGCACGGGCGATTTTTCGCTCCTCCCGGGGACTTTTCAAATACACGTTTTTTTATAAGAAACAGACTCTGGCTTCAGCCTGGATGTTTCTTAGCATTTCGTCAAATCTAGCCTTAAATGTCTCTTAACTGTTTCTTAATTCTAAAGACTTTCAATGACAACAACCCAGAATAGGCAATTGTAATGCAAGAGTACGTATGCTCAGGTTTTATGAGGCATGTAATGGATGTTGATTCTATTTTCCTGCTAGTTTGATCAACAGTTTACTAGTCAAAATAGTTTTTGAAAGTCATTATTTGATACTCTACCTGCCCATGTCTCTTAAATGCTTCTTAATTTTTGCCTAGTTCAGCTTCATGTTTCTTTTTAAAAAAACGTGTAGTCTATTATGTAGATTTCATTTGATCAGCATTCTCTTTTTTCTAATTCTTGTCATGTGATTTCCTGATTTCTTTTACCAGGTACCCCATCCTAGTTCCTGTTGGATTCGCAAGCTTCCCCAACGAAATATTCCCACCACCCAAATCATGGGTAGAAGCGTCTTGTTCAAAACTTGTGAGTTTTACTGTCATGAAGAAAGGAGGCCATTTTGCTGCGTTTGAAGAGCCTGATGCATTTTCGGAGGATGTTAGGCAGTTTGTTTACAAAGTTGAAACACTTTCAAATTAATGCAAAGACTTAGACATTCTTCGAATCCATTCGAGTTTGATTTTAAGATGATTTTTAATCATGAAGAGTTAAAAGAGTTTTTAATTATTGTATTTATTTTATGAATTTTAGAAGCAGAGCGACGAGAAATAAGTTATTTTTAATTATTCTCTACTCCAAATTTTGCAGCTCTTTTATGGACAATACTCTTTTGAGAAACATATCCCAAGCAGATTAATTTGCCGTACCATTTATTGACAAAAATATTTACCTTGTTGCTTGACAGACTGTCTTGTGTTGCAAATGTCCTCCCACTTTTCCTTTCTTTTTCTGTAGTTGTTGTGCCATTTTAGGACACAAGTTACCGTAAAATCTCAAATATAAGCTCTGGGCTTATAGAGGTTCGTTAGCATATTTTAATAGGCTCTATATATTCTTTGTCCACTCTCATTCACTATCCTAACTACACACACAATCCCAAATGTAAGCCGTGGGCTTCTATTCTTGGGGGTATATTCGGAAGGGTATTTGGGTTAGTTTACAGGCGGCCTATATTCTGGGGGAGCTTATATTAGGGATATTACGGTGCTAAACAGCTCTTTGCGTGGTTCTGTCGTCTTCACGCTTTGGCGGGACATTCAACCAACACACCAGGAAGATGGGAGTGGCAAAAGTGTTTTTTGCAATTATTGCAGTGCTGTTTGCAATCTTGGTTTACTTTATTTTGAAACCACAAACTTTTGAGCCTATTAAACCACTTGAAGAGAAATGGTGGGGTGAAGGTAGTAGACAAGATGAAAGTGCAGAAATCATACCGTTTAAAGTAGAATTCAGTGAGTCGAGGAATTCAGATTTGTTAGCAAGATTACGCAACACGCGATATTTTGAGTCCCTGGAAAATGCAGGATGGAGATATGGAACTAGGCCAGATTTCATGAAGATAGTTGTCGATTATTGGGTGAACAAATTTTCATGGAGAAATCAGGTAGGCTGGTTTAAAGGAAGCCAGGGCCTGGGCAGCTCATTTTTTGGTTTAAGCGACATTCCCTTTCTTGCAATATATTTGCGTATGGCAGATTTGCTATAACGTGAGTAATGTAATGAAGATATAGAGACACAGTACGATGTTTGTGGATTTCGAACGGTTCTTTTCCACCAGCTCTAAATAGATAAACATATTAGGATTTAGGCCTTACCCTGAAAATCATTGTAAACTGGCCGCAATTTGGAGGCCGATCTATGTACTCTTTAAGGACACATTGCATGATCAAAAAGTGGGGCATATATCTTCAGGGACACCCTCGCAAGCAGAAAGGGCAACAGGGTGCAGTTTACAGAGTTGTATGCTTTGCATAGATATCCGTGAAAGGAGGTGACACATGCACCTAGGTGTTGTGCCTTCCATACTTTCATTTTGGGTGCCAGGTGGTTTTGCCGTGCAACACTGGATATTACCCTGTGAAAACTACATCGATATTTAACAGATTTTGAAAAATACCATTGCAGTATTAGTGGATGAAAGAAACAATCTGGTTATTGCTGATTATGTAAAATCTCATTTTGGTTGATACAAAGTTGTACTTATCCCTGGTCTAATTCACAGCAGAGATGAATGCACTGTCTGAAGCCCCTAACGCCACTCAAAATGGAGGCACACAAGCCCACTATAGTATTACACTAAACAATAGCAGAAGAATGGGAGAAAGAGGGTAGTCTGGGGCTTGCCCCCAGAGAAATTGTTCAGGGCCATGCCCTCTGGAGCATTAGAAAATGCCCTTGTTGAACATGAGATAATTGTACCTATCATCATTGATCTTTGTGGCCAGAAGAAAAACTGATCCTTAAATCTGGAAAGAAAAGACAAACAAGCTGCGCTGACCCTTTCGTTTGCTGTTTTATGCCTAAAGCCAATGCTAGAAGCAAAATCTCATGTTAGTGCACAAACATAAAGATAGTTTACACTGGAATATGCGCTGTTACTCATATGTAGGAAGACTCTTTCTTTGATATCATTATTGCCCTGCAAAGATTTTCAGTTGCCCTGCAAACTGTACTGTTTTATCTGTGTTTGTTGCTATTCCCTCCCCATACCCCACCAAAGTTTATGCCCCTGCCTCTGCCCCCATGCTTCTTACATCCTTGGTACTCTTTTCTACATTTATATTGCAGGGCACGTCATTTTTTAGCATACAAAGTGGTGATGAAAGTCCCCACCAGCCCCTTTCATTGCCCCACCAGTAGACCATGCTTGCCCCACCACTTAAGTACCCTTCTGATTCAGTGACTTTTTATCTTTGTCTTATTTGAAATATTTGTATCCTTACATGAATTTGTTGTTTTACAGTCTATAACAATATTTTAAGGGCACAGTTGAAAGCCTGTCAATCTGTAGATTCTGCATTTGTCTAAAGTGCCCTTTTCTCAAATACCCCACCACTGAAAAATCTTTCTTACATGCCCTGTTGCAGTAGATGGAATCACCATGCAACCATGGTTGTAAGGGGCCTTTTAATTAAGGGGGCTGTAAGCTTTCTATCAAGAAGGGCAGAGAGAGCTGAGAAGCAGCCAGAAGATATGCTATTGTTCTTCCAGAAAGAATCCCCTATATGCAATGGATTACTGTTCAGTTGGGGATCTGGAGCTCCCCTACCACACCTTCTCCTATGCTTATTCTGGCAACAGTAATCTTTGTTACTGCAAAGTTTTTGGCTTGGAACCTTTAATGCTCAATAGCATCTTAATGGCTCAAGAACTTTGTCCAGATTGGAGACAGCTGAACTGTATTACAAGGGGGCATGGATGCAAAAGCCAGCTGTTTAAAAGTTACTGGACTGTCCTATATGTTGCTTGTAGGCCACATTGTGGCCCAATCTGCTCTCATATCACCTGTGCTGAAATTGGCCCTTCTCAAGAAAGATTGGTCAAGCCCAGTGTAGAGTAACCCCAGTGTGATTTCTTAGGTCTTGTGAGGTGCAAATCAATTGGTTCATTCAAGCCTCCATTATAGTTTTGTTATCATATGTTTAAGCATTGTAGTGCATAGGTTTCTCTTTTTGTAATTACAGGAAATAAATTTTCCTGAATTTTGCCTAAGTTAATTTTATTTAGTCATTTCAGTTGTGATCTCATTATTACCTTCTTAACAGGTTGACTACATCAATCAGTTTGATCATTTCAAAACTAGCATTGATGGCATTTCCATGCACTTCTTACACATCAAGCCAACAAATGTTCAACCAAATACAAAAGTGTTACCAATCATTTTAATTCATGGATGGCCTGGCTCTTTTTTTGAATTCCACAAAGCCATTCCAAAATTGTTGGCAGAGAAAGATGGATTTACATTTGAGCTTGTCATTCCATCACTACCTGGATATGGTTATTCAAGCCCACCAAAGAGGCCTGGATTGAGCCCAGAGTACATTGCAATTATTATGAATAAGCTTATGCTGCGCTTAGGCCATAAGAAGTATTATATTCAAGGAGGTGACATGGGATCAGAAGTCTCAAAAATGATAGCAAGATTATTTCCACAGTATGTTTCTTATTTCTCTGCTGTATTGTTTTAGTTAGAACATTTTTGCTAATCAGACCTTTTGTTGTTTTCCTGCTTTATGCTTGGAAGTGAAAAGTATGACTACACTACCATGCAAAAATTGTTGGTATGCTTTGATAAAAGAATGATGGTGACTGAGGTGTTGTGTGGCAACGGAAAATTGTTGTGATATGCAGGGTCTTATTTTCAACTAGTGCATTTCTAAACAGTGTAGAAAATGCCAATGAATTTAAGAAACACTTCAACTTTCACCTTTTGCTTTCTAAAATAGAAAATTTTGCAAATTAACTGCTGATAAAAGCATAATTATAGAGCCACACCAGATGCTCTAGACATGGTGAATTTGCATGATGTTGAAAAATTTTCCTAAACTTCACTGGCCTACCTGCCCATAGTAGATGCTATACAGGTCTTGATTTGAAGAACCTTTTTCACACAGTAAAAGCTAAACTCTTTGAGTAGCCCTCAATTGTTTGCTGTAGCTGTTGCCTTTATATTTGTAAAGAAGGAATTTCCTTACGTTTCTCATACAATATTTTATGACTCTTGAAAACTGCCATGTCAGTGTTTCTAGCCTAGATAAGTGTTATGGCTAGTCTTTTTCGGATACGGTTGTGCAACTGAAAAAAAATTGAAACATAAACAACATCTTTTGAAAATTTCATGGAAATAGCCTGTTGTCTTATTTCATAAGATAGGATCAAATGCATGTAGTTAAAAGCTATTAACACAAACTGCCATCAAAACTCTGAAGAGTGCCAACACTTTTTGAAGGGTAGTGTAGTTCTGTGGTATCAAACATTATTCAAAGTTAAATAGAATATATTTTCCTTTATTAAGACAGGTCAAAGGAATGCATGTCAATATGTGGGTTCATCCAACACACCCCAAGTATCCAATCCTCACTCATATCATTGGAGCAGTTGCCCCATCCTTGGTCTTACCAGACAAAGCAGAACGTGACAGTATCTTTCCAGCATTGGATAAAGTGAAATTATTTCTGGAAGTTTCAGGCTATTTTCATATACAAGGTAAGTTTTTGTTTTTTGTGACAGTTGCTGCAACATATTATTGTATAGACCCATATTTTACCATTTAACTTGTCTTATATGTTTCTGTAATGGTACAAAAATCAATTCCCATTGTTTCTTGAAGCTATCTGGCAGTTCGTCCTGCAGTCAGACTGTAATAGGACAATTTTCTTTCGGCAAGTCTCAGATAGTTGTTTATGGGCACCTTTCATTGGTGCAGAACCTTTGCTCTTGGATAATGTTTAAGAACCACACCCTATTAATTCTAGGAAATTGCTTTTTTCAAGTTAGAGTAGCATTCTTTCTCTGTGGCATTTCTAGCCACAGAGGCATATAATTAAGATAATTAAGCCTTGAAGACAACGATTTTGGTCCTTAATATAGCAGAATTGCTTTCTATTTTAAGGTATGTTTTGAACCAACAATGCAGCTTCCCACAAATACCAAATGCTGATAGCTTCGATAACATAATATCTTAGACGACCATGTCAAAAGCGTTTTTAGGTCCAAAAATATGCTCACATTTAGTTTACGTTCGTCAATATTTTTGTACCAAGTTTCCATGATATTGAGCATCGAGGTTATCATGCTGTGCAATTTCCGAAAGGTAAATTGATTTTTTGACAATAATTCATTTGCTCTAGAAAGTCATAGAGCTGGTCATGTGCCAGCTTCTCGAGTAGCTTAGAGAACACAGAGAGAACTGATATCGACCTATAATTTTATAAATTCGATTTTTGGCCTGATTTAAAACTTGGGGGGAAACACGCGCACGTTTCCAAATATCTGGAAAAGTCCTTTCGTCGTGAGATGCATTGAAAACTTTTGGCAAAGGTTGACAGATGGCTTTGATTGCATCCTTCAAGAGTTTTATTGGAAATTTTTAAAGCCTCAACAGCCCTCTTGATATAGTTAGTATCAACATGTGAGAATTGAAATTTTGCAGAATTTCATCAGTCCTTTTCAAATTTTTCAAAGGGTCACCATCAGGATTTTGGTCTTATACTACTTGCAAGTTTTGGACCTACAGTTACAAAATGCTCATTAAATGCCTTAGCTATTTCGTTTGAACGGACCACTACCCATTCTTGGAAATTAACAATGGAGATGGGAGGTGATGCTGAGTCCTTGTTCAATACTTTATTAACTGTCCTCCACATCTCTTTGGGTTCGTTGCAGTTTCTTTAGCTTTTTTGTGATAGCATTGCAGAACATATTTGCGTAAGTCAATAATTACGTTATTACGCAATACCTTACAATTAGGCCAAAAAGTGCTATCCATGCTCTTTTTTTGAGTTGGTCATGCTCTCGCATCAGCAGCTTTACTTTGGACGTGATCCAAGGGGTATATGTTTTGGAGATCCTCATACACTGTAGGGGAGCGTGAACATCAAGAACAGAGCTCAAAAGGCTTGAAAACCATTCCGCCGTGCGAGCGGGGTCGTTGTTACAGCCATTAAAAATATCTTTCCAATTTGTTGCCTGCAGATCGGCCAAGAAAGGTTTTTTATCATACTTCAGCAAGCTCCTCGTTTCTACAAATTTGACTTTTGTTCAGGCGGTATCTAAAATTAGTCTTCCTCCTTATTGAACAAGGTAGTGATCCGTAAAGCTACTTTTTAAAGTTCCTGCTTCACTTATATAGTTCTGGTGAGTAGTTGCAATGTGATGAATGAGACTTTTTGTCGTTTCCCTTGCCCCTTCATCATTTGTTTTCGAAGCAATCCTTGAGTAATCTATCTGTTGCACTAGTTGAAATTCATATTACAGTAGATCATGAACTATATGCTAAAATGCAGTAGCAATCTGGAAGTGTCATGTTCATTGTACATATTCCTAATTCTCGATAATTTGACATTCAAAGTTTTATACTTTCCAAGAAAAGTAGGGGGGCAGCAAAGGGGCCAAGAAAATTCCTGGGGGCCGTGGCCCAATGGCTCCCTCGTAGAATTGCCACTGCCCTTACTAGATAGAAGATAACAATAGATCACTTATCCTTGTTACCCTATTACTTCGTTTAAGGTTTCAAACTTTGTTAAATTAGTAGAATTAGGTCCTATTGATCACAAACCATATAATTACTGGCTTTCGGATAGACCACTACTCTATTGACCTAGCTTTGGCCCGATTTAGGAGAACAGGGGGGTGTTCAAAATGGTAGTATTGTGATGTGAAATCCACGAGAAATTTATGCTTACCCTCGAATTGCACCCAGGAGGTAGATTCTGGGCTTATATAAACAGTATATATTTTGAATCCCTGATAAATGTGCCATAAGAATCTGTACTTCATGGAGTTGAACCAAATCCGGTTTTAGGGCGATGCAACAAAAATTTTAGGGACTTTAAGCGAGCAGTCAAATTTTTCGGACCCGTGAGTCATCTCCATGCAGACCATATCTTTTCCGAATGAAATACAATCTTTCTTAAATTAACTAAAGGAATTAGGTCATATTGACCATAAACCATGTAAAACCTTGTTTTGAATAAACTTATCCTTTATTTGCCCAGGTTTGGCCCGATTTAGGAGACCCGGGATGATAAAAATAGCAATAGTTTGTATGTACTTCTTAGAAAGCCTGTTTCTATTCTCAAATTGCACCTAGAAGATAGATTCTGGACATTTATAAAGTACATACATTCTGATTCCTTGGTATTATGCTATAAGAATCAATAACTTTTAGTAAATGATCAAATCCTATTTTAGAACAATGTAAAGTGAAAGCATAAGTTATGTAACCGCGCTTGTTACCAAAATGTGAAATTTTCCGTGTGATAAATCATCTCTTTTCCTTATGAAAACCAAACTCCGATAGCACAAACTAAGTATTATTGACTATATGTCATGCAGTGATGTGCCGAGGCGCCTTCTGTTGGGGGGCGTTTTGACTTTTGCATTCGCCCCCATGCCCTCCCATCCGCACATCCCTGATGTCATGCAAGACACAAGAAAGCAGAGACGTAAATTTCTGCATAAAATTGAACTTAGGCAAAAAACTCATCAAGACTTGTACTGTAAACTGATGTACATCTTGAGTGCACATTGTGTGATCGATAGGTTCGCAAACTGTGCACAAAGTTTCCCCCAGTGAAAGCTTTTTATAGGAAAGTTTTTCAGCCCCAGTTCTGAAAATTTCGTAACTTTTTATCAATTCCAGTATCAAAAAATTCTTAGGACTTTCCTAGCAATACTTTTTGAATTTCAATGCTTTAAGGATGTGCATTAAAGGAAAGTAAAAACCTCTATGCACACTTAAAATAATGAAAAATATTACTAACATAAGTTACACTGTTGGAGGGCAGGCAGCATAACATACATAACGTTTTGTACACAGATAACTCGAACTTTAAATGCACATAAATTAATTATCTTACGTCTCAAAAATCCAGTACTGAACTTTCTTAACTCTTTTAGCTCTCGAGTACTACTTTCTCGAAAAACACTTTATTTTCTAATAAAAAATGTGTGCCTACTTTGATGCAATGTAGATCAAATATGGATAAGAGTTTCTGAGAAACGATGGTCCATATCTTCACATATTATTACAGAAAATTGTTTCGTTACTTTTGAGATCCTGGTGATAGAAAATTTAGATTCTTGCCGCCCCATTGGTGCTTCCTCTTTGGCCTAAGCCCAGCGAAGCAATTGCTTTTATTTTGACCTCATATTTCATTAAAAATCGATCGATACAGTCGGAAATGGTGCATCGATCGATACAGTCGAAAATGGTGCAAAGTTTGGCTTCAAAGTCCTTGTATTTCACACATTTTTCCTCAAACCCAAGGTCACTATAATATCTGATCAACGCGTTGAATAATAATGCTGAAACCTAACTACACGTGCTCTAAACTATGCTACTAATTTATGATAATTTATTATGACAAAATATGGTTCCAAAACATTATAGTCACTAAGCTTCGTGCAATTCTGCCATAAGTCTTTGAAGCAGAATTTTTATATTAACCTTTTCTACTTGTTTTCATAAAAACATTTCCGTAATAAATGGTTTGTTTGGCTGATTATGTATCGGATTAAAAAGTGATGCTACTTTTTCAACATCAAATGCAACATTAATCTTTAAATCCAAACCTTATCAGCACCGTTTTTCTCCTTTACCCATCACTCCAATTGACGCAGTAAGTGCCCAGTAGGGTACTTTGCCCCAAATACCCCTTCATGTAGGCAGTCAAAGGAATTGGATTTTCTCAATGAATCGGGCTTAAAAATTCTATTAAAATCAGGTGTCATACTCCCTCATACAAGAAAAATTGACGAAGTTATGCCCCCATTTTCATCGTTTTTCGTTGCTGTGAATCTCACAATCCTTTGAATGTCCTTGTTAAGGGTGCAGCACCCTTGAAAGGAGTAGCACGATAGTTCCAAGTTACCCAGAAAAAAGAGAGGCAGCTGATCCCCTCCACAAGAAGTAGAAAGGGGGCTAATCCCCTGGACTCTGGTCTTCTACAGTCCTGACAAGAGGGCTCGTATGAATGGTAGTGGGAGTGTTGAAATATTCATCTTTATTTAGTTAGTCTTCATACCCTAGGGGGGATTCATACCCCTAGGGGGGCACTCAGCATCATAGCATACGGGTACGTAAGTCCGATACTTTTGAGCCAAGGTTTTAATATCTTTGATACTTCTAGATTATAAAAGTTTGCAATCTGAGGTCTGAAACTTTTAGGGTCTAGAATTTGTGTGATATTTTTGGCATTTCCTTCCAGATGCACTTCGAAGAAGCAGCAAACCGGGTCAACCTGTTGATTTATTTTCGTACAATTTGGCTTCTTAGCCTCTTGACAACCCACTTATCTTCTAAATTATTTGCTGATTTTGTCATTTCTTGGTTTCCTATAAACACAATACTGATATTTTAGGATTTTATCAGAATGGGCTGATATTTTTGGGTCATTTATGAATTGTGTTGGACTGACATCCCGTATGCTATGACGCTGAGTGCCCCCTGGGCTTCAAACCTTCTTTACTGGGTTTTACTGTGAGTAGATTCATTGGTCCTAGTGGTCTCAGGGAGACACCCATTTCTAATATAGAGTAACAGCCGTTCTAGAAAGAAAATGACTGCTTATTAACATGCATGCTAGAACC
>WIPJ01001042.1:214955-232593 GCA_018155075.1 Cassiopea andromeda
TTATACTATACCCTATTATAACATAGCATAATATATTAAATGACATTATATTGAATGATATTATATTGTATTATAGTATGTCATATTATATTATATTGTACTATGCTATATTATATTATACTATATTGTACTATGCTATATTGTATTATACTATATTGTACTATAATATATTATATTATATTATATTGCATTATATTATGTTGTATTGTAATATATCATGTTCTACTATTTATTAATGTATATAAAAGTATATTATATTGTTTTATAACACATTATATTGTACTATACAATATTATACTATATCAATTACTTTGCATAATACTATATAGACTAAGAATTTATGTGCATTCCAGTTAATGTAATACTGTTTTAAGATTAACTTTTACAATTTCAATACAATACTTATTGTTCTATTCCATTTCTGCTTTGCTTTATGATGAAGTAAAGAATCAATAAAGATCTGAATATGCTTCATTGATTTTCACACAATTTTGGTGCTTAAGATTAATCTTAGGCTCTCAGACACTTCCGGCGCTAAAGTAAAAAAGGTAGTCCCGTATACTTTCGTACGTAGTGGAGTGCCTGTTAGAGAGGACACTTATCCTGAGCCATCGGCATGTGAGGTAAGATGGCCAGTTCCTTTCCTCGCTACCTTAATCTCCTCAGGGTTGCCACCAGGTATCCATTTGCTGCTGGGTTAACAGTGAGCGAGCATTCAGTGAGGGGATCGAGTAGGACTCGAAGAGTAGACCTTCCGTACGAGAGGCATATGCTCTGTCCGCTATGCCACCTAAGATTAATCTTCGGCTCTCAGACACTTCTGGTACTTATGAACAACACCTAATACAATCAAGAGTTTATATCTTTCACACTGTAATAAACACCAGTGGAAGAAGAAATGGAGGGGCAAAGCCAATTCAGTTACCAGAAAACTTCTGGTATGTGAGCAGGAAATTTTTAGATGTTATGTTTTCATCAAATTTGATCAACACAAATTGATGAAAAATGAATGAGCTATTGAGCATAAAAAATTAATTTTAATAAACAAATTATCTAGTCTGTTGGTACTACAGAACTTTACCAAAGCACGAAAAAGCGGCAACATTTTTTTCCCAGCAGAAAAGCATTCGGTATGTAAAAAGAATGTTGCCGCTTTTTCGTGCTGTGACAAATTATCTGTATGTTTTACTCTCTATAGTGGTTCAATGCAGTCTCTCCATCTGACACAACGCAAAAATACTTTCAATTACAAGCAGGAAACATTTGCCACAAATCTGCTGTTCCCAGGAAGGAAAATTCCTCTTTATGTAATGATAAAGAAAACAATTTCGCTATATATTTCCTTACTTAGAAGCTAAATCATCGTATCTCGGTGACCGCTATAACGCACAGAAGTTTCCGTATACGTGAGCTAGTCGGATTATAAAGACATGTGATCCAAAATTGGTCAGGCTAAAGCCACTTTGCAAGGTTTTGGGTCCTTTCCAGACCACCATCCTCACGTGGCAATTAAAGTTTACCAGACAAACGAGTCTGTGGCGGCCTAAGAGAACACTTGAAAGCCAACTCCCTCAGATTCACAAGGAGTAACAAGAAACGGTCTCTGTGGCCATGCTTTTTGCATTCACACACTCTAAGGCTTGAGTTAAATGTCGAGCCTGTCATATGCAGGACCCTGTTGCAATAAATTCAACTGTGGCATGACGATAGCGGGATACTGAATCAAACTTCTAGCCAAATGGCTCGAGTCAATTAACTTTTACAGCAGCTACACAAAGTACTTGGAACTAGCACAGCTTTTGTACTAAAAACAATAAGGAAGAGTGACCGTATTAGGCTCGGCAAATGCCAGGTACGATGCATGATTAAAAGCTGTGCCACAGTCGTTCTACTCGACTGGATTGGTCGAGTCGATTCGTTTTTGGTCGACTCAAATGTCCTCATATACTTAAATCAAACATCATGCCTCCTATGTGCTTAATTCATGTATTACGTTCGGCACATGACAATCTCGACGTTTGATCTAGGCCTAAACCTAGCGATATGTTGCTAAAAAGTGATTTTAATTGTAGAAATGATGTTCGGTTTGAATTATCTTACCTGTACAGAAGGAATCCAAGTACGACTTGATGAAAAATGCTGACGGCAAAATTGGTTTTCGTTGCTGTAACAGAAGGTCGTGTAAGTATATAATTAAAAAAACTACCAAAATATAATGAACCACTCTTTTAGGATTAGAAAATGGAAGAAAACACAACGAAAGTGTAGAAGATATGATGCAACAGTGAGATCACCCCCAACATACTCCATTTCACTTCAATTACGGAGGGTGGCCCATCAGTTGGAGCTGATGTACAAGGGGCCACCCTTCGTAACTTCTAAAAATATTAATATTTAAAAGAACCTGATGTTAAAATTGAAAACCAGTAATGTAAGAAAACCAGTAATTTAAGAAAACCTAGAGGAGCCATTCGCACATGACGTACGTGACATCCAAAATGAAAAATCCGAGATAAAAGGGCTAAAATGCTAACGAAAACACTCGAAAATGAACTAAACAAATGTGTTTATCATGAAATTGAATGAACAGAGCTTAAAAATTTACAATTTTGCAACATTTCTTGGGAATTGCAGCTGAATTATAAATTTCAAGAGAAGAGCCACGACAAAAAACATCTTTTCCTCTTTATTTACTTCGAAATTCCATTAATTTGACATACATACCAAAATTAGGACTTAGCCAATAGACATAAACGATATTAATACGTTTCGAGACATCATGTCTCATCCTCAGTTAATATAACAACTTTGCATTCAGCAAAACCTATTTTTCGCAGAAAGCGTTAAAGTTGCGTGACGTACGTACATCAAACAAATTATATCATCCCAGCAATATTTTATTTCTTGAGATTTCTCTGGATTGCAAAGAGCCAACCGTACATAGTATAGGATCTGGCTATGCCAATAGATAACGTTTCAAAACAACTTGAATAATTTAGCTGATTTCCTAACTTTCTGGAAAAATATGGTAAAATGTCCGCGACGTAAGTGACAGGATGTATGGCGAATGTAATTTTGAAAACAATCTCAATCAAACACAAAATTGTAAATTTCAGAAAAAAAAGTGCCAGCTGAGGTGTGAACTTTCAAAACATTGCATTGTCATCAATTCTCTGGTGATTTCACCTATTTTATGTCAATAGCTAGAGAGTTGTTTTTACAGCCCAGGTTGACATTTCATGAGAATGGACCTAGTAGAAAAATAGAACCATAAAAGAAGTAAATATTTTTTGAAGCAATACAAGGACGATATCTCAACCTAATCAGTGACCAGTGCACGTACAGAGTAGTATTTGATATATGGTACTAATCCTTCTTTCTTTTCCGTTTTTCTATTCCACATTTTTGTTGTAATTAAAGTTATTTTTAGATATTTATGTATGTAAGTTGGTCTTAATTAGCATATATATGCTAGAAAACAAACCAACGTTAAATAATGACTATGAAAGGAAATGAAGATATATCTGTTCTATTGGCTACGCTACAAGAACGGCTCCGTTTGAACTGTTCCATTTGGCTCCCATATAAATGGGCTGAGCCACTTGAAACCGAGCCAAAAAAGTAGACAGGAAACAAGGTTAGCAAAAGCAGACAGGAACCAAGGCTAGTAAAAGCATTGCTATGAATAGTCACTTCTTCCTTTCATGTAACAAATATAGCTATCTTAGGCCAACAAAATATGAAAAGACAGGCGTTGAAACTCATTCTCCTGATTCAAGAGGTGTACTCACTAGGGGGTGAATTCTAGAAATCCTAAGAAGGGAGCTCTAAGTATGATGTCATACAGTGGGTGTGGCATAGTTGGAGCACCGTTCATAGTTGCACAAATAGAGACATGATAACTGTATACTATAATCAACAATTAGAAAGAAGTCAATAGCCAAGTACCAGTGAAGAAATTCACCATACAATCTCTGCCAAAAGTCTTGGAACACTTGCATTAATTCTGCGGCTCATTTAGTAGTATCTCTCTCTCCCACTCAAAACAATGTTGCTACATACAGTGTTGACAGGTACAGAAAAAGTCGCTATGCATGCAGACCCTTCTCTGACAAATAAACACTTAATTCAACATTGTTTTTAGGGCGGAGGGGAATTCAATCGTTCAACATGGACGAAAAAATCATTTTTATCAGAAATTATGCATTAATTAATTGGTGTTGCAAGGACTTTTGGCAGAGGTTGTAGCAATACACAGGAAGCAAGGTAAATATGTTTTGAAAATTAAGATCTATACAAAAATCGTCCCTGGTACATACCTTCATACGCTCTGTTGCTAATTCCTTCCCAACAGCTTTCAATATTTTGTCTGCCATCATAATGAATTCGGTGTTCTGAAAGCCTTCCAGCAAACAGACGGCAGTGACATCTGGTATGTAGCAGAAAAACCAATGTTAGAAATTTTAGGCCTGTCATTAGGAGGAATGGGGGCAGTGGTGTGATTATTGGGGAGGCTGGCTACAGCCCCCTAAGCACTATATCTGCCAGAATGTTAAGACTAGTTCTAGACGCTAGAATTTCCAACGCCAGATAGATAGTGAAAACAGAAAAAGTATCATTCTGAGAAACTGTGCAGTCTACATCAAGACTGAGAAAGTTAGTTTGCTTCCTTGGATTCTTCAGCTTAGCAAGGAGTTGGTAAAAGTGACATATCACATTGGACCTATTACTGTAAATCTTTGATAAAGCCCCCCTCCCGTTGAATAAGCTCCCATGTTGCCATAGCTGAATTGCAGAATAATATCCTATTTTAATTAGTCTGTTGGTACTACAGAACTTCACCACAGCACGAAAAAGCGGCAACATTCTTTTCACATACTAAAAGCTTTTTTCGTCCGACACTCAACGGACGACAATTTTCGGATCATTGGGCAAGCAAGATCGTCTTTTCATTTAATTGTTTTGGAAACTGTTTACATCAAGACTCAAAAACCCAGTCTTGTGTAGACAAAAAGAGTTTGTTTTCTCATTGGGAATCTTCAAGTAAACTGTGTTAATAGGTCCTAATTGGCCACACTTGGAGCCAATTAGACGCATCCTATCACATGTAACCGCACCTGGATATATAGTCCGGATAACCTTTAGGTCACTATCCGACGCTTTCATACTCTGATGAGTGTCGGACGAAAAAAGCTTTTAGTATGTGAAAAGAATGTTGCCGCTTTTTCGTGCTGTGGTGAAATCCCATTTTAAGAGCTCTACCATAGGACAATAGCTATACAGCATTACTTCCTTTGCCTAGAGACAAAAAAGCAGAAAGAATCATGACTTTTGTGACAATAATGAAGAAATCGTTATAGGCTAATAAATATCATTTCAGAAACAGCCTTTTCATAGTCTTTCAATTTAGCTGATTGAGAAAAGTATGCTATTTACCATGTTGACCTTTGAAGACAAATGCCAAACATCGAAATAAGCCCCTACCAAAATTCATTTCTGGAAAATAAGCCCCCAAGGGTTTATTCAAGGATTTACATAATTCTGTCAATCATGAAGTTCTGAGTCTATACTGGGGTAAATTTTTAAACACAACTCTTGCTTATTAATTATGATGTAAATTTGAAATTCTCAGAAATTCTTAGTAATTCTCAGAAAGAACAATTGCTAGGGACATTAGCACCAATTTTATACTATTGTGAAATCAGCAAGCTTTGCAAGTGAAAAGTTGACTTATAATTTTTGCAGACTTCTGCACCAAGAACGTATCCATATAGCATCTGAATTACTCTAAAGTGCCTAACTGTGTCTCCCCACAAATTAATTTTTGAAAATTTTTCCAACCTCACCCCTCTCATTAGGACCTGCCACTTTTCATTTTCTGCTCAAAAATTTTTCAAAATGTGTTCCAAACAGAAGTATTGAACAAATCTTGTCTTTTAGCAATATTTTTGTGCTGTTTTCATTCTCAAGACTGTAAAGCAAAGTAAAGGTAGTCCCGTATATTTTCGTACGTAGGGGAGTGCCTGTTAGAGAGGACACTTATCCTGAGCCATCGGCATGTGAGGTACGGTAGCCAGTTCCCTTCCTCGCCGCCTTTATCTCCCCAGTGTTCCCACTGGGTACCCATTTGCTGCTGGGTGAACAGTGAGCGAGCATTCAGTGAGGGCATCGAGTCGGGCTCGAGCCGTAGACCTTCCACATGGGAGGCATGCTCTCTAACCAATATGCTACTTCGCTCATTCCGACGACTATAGATGCTTGATTTATGAACATACAGTGCGTCATAGAAGTATAATCTTAGATTTCACAGCATTTTTCACTGCCCTATTTTGTTCCAACCCCTTACTTATTAAGTTCTCCTTATGCTCCCAGCCCCCTTGCTTATTTGGACCCTTTGACAATTAAGCACTTAAGATTAATAGCTTACTGAGGAATAAGATTTTTTCACTGACAAGTACAATTCCCAAAGCAATTCAATATTTGCTTGAGTTTTGAGCTAAACAATGGTGCTGTTTTGAGTTTCTTCATACATTGTACCCATACCCCTCAGGGATTTACTTATTTATCCCAGGGCCACCACTAACTATCAATGGCCCTTGGGGGTTCTATTTTGAAAGTAACAATACAGGTGATGTTTTTGCTATCTATGAAGAATAAACAGTGAATTAGCAAGAGAATAGAAGAAAATGTTGTTTAAGGTAAACAAGTTTTATTATTTACCTTCAAGGCACTCAATTTTCTTTCCAATGCTTTCATATGCCTTTGCTCTTCTTGCAATTGCTTTGACATATTTTGGCATCAGCTCAATAGCTAAGATCAGAAAAGAAGCTAAGTTAGAAGATAAATGAGATATCATGGGAATGAATCCAGAAAAAGCTGACAATAGAAGTGGGTTGACGAGAATCTCAAAATGTTTTATGACGAACATGAAATTTCAAGAGTCAATAACTAAAACAGTTCTACAACCTAGAGAGAAGTTCTTGCTATAACATACCTTTAGTGGTATCGTCTATAACTTCTTGCCAATTTTGCTGGAAAGAGAGGCAAGCAAGGTCAATTTGACTATGCTAAATTTTTGTAGATACAAACCCTGACCTCAAAACAGTACTCTTCTTTCTACAGGGTTTCTGCAAAATCTGGAAGATGGATTTCCCTCACAATTCCCTGGCATATATCCCCTTTTCCCTGATATGTTTCATTGTAAGTCTCATCCAAAAGAAGAAAAATTATAGGAACTGAGTACTTCAGCGCCACTACCAGGGATGGTTATAAGAGATAATTATTGGAGGGGGATGTAGGTAGTTGAAGTTTTGAGGTTTACTGAATGGTATGAACAATGGCTAATTGACTAATTCTAGCAGAGGTGGCCAACAGCATGTCATACAGCAGAAGAAGAAATTGATACCTCAGCTGTGGGTACAAGTTACTTTCCCCCTAAATTTATGAGAAATGGTAAATGGTATAAGCTATAAGTTAATGGCATTATTCATGCAACGAAAGAGGGTTTCAGCATGTGAGCACAGTGAGCAAAAAATGTTTTTGAGTGCATTCCCTCTATAACTTTGGAAAATGCTCTTTTTGCAAGTAGGTCAAACATTAGATTCATCATTGATTTGGTGCTCCTTTGACCTTTCAACCATCTATATTTCACAAAAATAGATAATGGCACAAGGGTGAAACATGATGATTTAAGGATATTGTGACGTTCTTGGATGTTAGTGAAAAGGGTCAGATTTCCCTGAAATTTCAATGACATTGCAAAAATGGACCGAATTTCCCTGAAATTCTTATGAGGGAATGGATCTCCCTGACATTTCCCTGATTTCCTTGAGACAGCAGAAACCCTATTAAAAGAAATTGGTGTAGGTCTTAAACAATGCTTCCTTCTTACTGCAAAATTGTTTATATATTAACCCTTCAAGAAAGATAACAATCATTTTGTCTTTGCATTATAATAATCAGCCTACCATAGTACCACTAAGCTGATCAATGGAATAACATAGATTTTTTAATAAGGAACTTTTCCCTGATCTAAAGTATATATATCTTTTATAAGAAACGCATCAGACTTGAAATTGAAAAAGTTGTTTTTATATGGGACATTGCTGTACTTCAAACGGAGTGATGGCCTAGTGGCTAGAGCGTCTGCTTCACAACCAGTCAGTTGTGAGTTCGATCCCTGGCCAAGTCATATCAAAGACTTTTAAAATGGTAGTCACTCCCTCCTCATCTGGTGCTTGACATGTGAGAACGGAGTGGGAAAGTTAAGCATGTGGAGCTACCAGTGGACCAGTCCCCCGCTGTAGCTTTCACTGCATTCACAGACATGTGGCCTAGGGCTATGGAAAAGGAGATAGGCGCCGCCCTATGCACCACTGGTGTGGGAAGGAACTTTGATTTTGACTTGCTTTACATCAAAATTAGTATTTTCATATGGGACTCTTGATATATTTGATAATTTTCATTTGGTAAATCTAGCGATATCATCAAAAACATCACGCCTATCACACTTCTAAGCACTATAATTTGGGGTTTCTGCAAGGTGTATAGGGAGATACTTTAAGTGTTAAAAAGTGAGTGGCACATACCCCCATGGCCCCCAGTTCTTATAACAATATGGTTATAACAAGGATAACTAAACCACAGCATGAAAAAGCGGCAACATTCTCTTGACATACTAAAAGCTTTTTTTCGTCTGATACTCATAAGAGTATGAAAATGTCGGATAGTGACCTAAAGGTTAACCAAAATATATATCCAGATGTGGTTTCATGTGATAGGATGCATCTAATTGATGTGGTATCACATGTAACTGCATCTGGATATATATTTTGTTTAACATTTGGGTCACTATCCGACGTTTTCATACTCTGATGAGTGTTGGATGAAAAAAGCTTTTAGTATGTGAAAAGAATGTTGCCACTTCTTTGTGCTGTGGTAAACAGACTATTTAAGGATAACTAAAATTCTCAGGTTTGGTAGTGTAGTAAAAATCTGCATATATGAATCTAATATTTGAATTGAGCCTGTTCATGTTCTTATGCGATGAGGTAATTCTGGTTTTCAGGGTGCTGGTCCTTCATACAGGGTCTAAAAATGCCAGGGAGAATGATAGTTAACAATTCTGTATTGAAAGACTGGCAATATAGTTAGCCACCCAAAGCTCTGTAATGAAAAACATGGGTTTCCATGAAAGGGATTGATTGGTAAGCAGGTTAGTATATTTACCAGTAGAAAAAATGAGCCATTAATACAACACTAGCCAGAATATCAGGTTGAAAAAGTACAAATTATTTGAAATTACGATATAGCATTTCAGGCTGTAGGTTCTTATTATGTAAAAGGTCTTATGTGCAGGTTTTTCTTTATTGCAAATATAGAAAAAAAAAGTGAAAGTAAATGATTACTAATCATTGATATAATGATATCTTAATATAGAGATATCACCAAAAATATCACAATCCTAAGCATTATCATTTGGGGGTTCTGTAAGGTATACATAGAGCTACTTTAAATGTTATGAAGGAAGAAAGATATACCCTATAGACCCTAGTTCTTATAGCAAGATAGTAGCAAGGCTACTAAAATTCTTGGGTTTGGTAAAAGTAAAGGCAGTCCCGTATACTTTTGTATGTAGGGGAGTACCTGTTAGAGAGGACACTTATGCTGAGCCATCGGCATGTGACGTAGGATGGCCAGTTCCTTTCCGCGCCGCCTTTATCTCCCCAGTGTTCCCACTGGGTACCCATTTGCTGCTGGGTGAACAGTGAGCGACCAGTCAGTCAGGGCATCGAGTCGGGCTCCAACCATTGGCCTTTTGCATGGGAGGGATGTGATCTAACCACTATGATACATCGCTCATTTTGGCTTGGTATAATAGCAAATATAGAAAATTAAAGTGAAAGTAAATGATTACCAATCGTTCATTTGCAGCGGCTTTGTTCTGATAAAATGTTGCGATTTCATTCACTTTATCTGGTGGGCAAATATTAATAGCCTCCTCATAACATTGTATTGCTGATTCAAATTTGCCACCTTTAAAATACTTGTTGCCTCTTAGTTTTGCTGCTTGTGCCAGTTCATCTGGAGTCTTGAAAGAGAAGTGTATAGTAACTAGAAAATCCACTATCAAACAGAATATAGAAATAATGAAATTAAAGATGAAAGATAAGAGAGACAATAACATTGGATAGCAGAAACAGTACAGTGGGACAAGTGCAGTGTATTGCAGACAGACAGACTGTAAACTTTGATGCATGCCAGCAAAATCTAACCTGTGCAATAGCTTTGGATTATCGAAAACAATTTTGAAATCTAACACCATAAATCCTCAAATTATATCCCTGGAGCTTATTGCTTTTTGAATTACTGCACGGGGGCATATTGGAAGGAGGGGTTTACTTGGGGGGGAGGTAATATTCCAGCTGAGATTTTCTACTAGTAAACTATTTCTTCAATGTTTCACATACAAGCAATAAGATTTTTTTTACAGTACAAGCAAATATTTGTTAATTAATGGTTGCTTTTTCTTCCCTAGCTCTATAAAGCACTAACAGACTCTCAAATAGGTACAGTCATATGCTTGGGTGGGAGCTTATTAGAGGGGGTTATTAACAATTCATAGCTCTAGGGTGGGGAACTAATTTGAGGATTTACAGTATGCACAAAAAAATCTGGGACTATACTTCATACATGTATAAAGCATTCATCAAAAATGACACTATCAGTGCAGTAAACAAACTTTTCAGTCAGGTAGTGCGATGATTTTCAAACATTTTTCCCTTGATCCTACACCCTTGCACATTTTTCCTCTGCCCTTGCACCCCCAAAATATATAATTTGTTAAAGGTTGCATGAGAGTGGAAAATAGATCAATTTCCTATCACTATAACAGACATTTCAAGCAATGCATACAAGGAAATTATATGGTGTAGGACATTTTTGGAGCTGGGGTTTGGGGTCGCAGCAGTTTGTAATCCAATTGAGCAGCTGCAGTGGTGTCAAGAGAACTTTCAGTGGGAGGTTCTCACAATGATGAACTCTGACCATGAAGAAATTGTGGATCTCACTGTCCAGATTTTGACTCAGATGAAGTAAAGTGCCAGGTAAAGTACAAAGTTTTTCCCAATCACCAAGGAAGATTGTCATACATTTTTGCAATCTTTCTTCAATGCCTGACGGCTATTTCCACCCCCTGTATTTCTTTCACCCCTTGGAATAATGTCTCACACACCTTGTTTGGAACCACTATACTAGAGGCAGTGTTTTTCTACTGTGCAGTAGGCCTTATTTTAGCATCCAATTGTTTGTACACATACATTCTGCATGCTATCAACTAAAACTACACTTCCTCATCAAAAGCATTGGAATGGCAATGGTATTTCATTCTAAAACCTTTTTATGTTCCTTGATAAAAGTATGTTTTTGACGAAGCCTATCTCAAAAAGTTTGACTCAAATCGTCACCAAACTTACAATAATCAAAAAGTAGAGCATAATGTACAATATCATTGTAAAATGAAACCTCTAGTTAGCTCTCCGTGCCAATAATGCAACTATTTTGTTGGGCAGTCAAGGCTAGACTTTGCAGTATGGAAACAAAGCAAAATTGAGAGGTAAAGTTTGGCTTTTACATCACATGGAAACCCCACACATATCTCAAAAATTATTACCAGCTTTTTGTTGCTTTATATTTGAGGAATGTCTACCAATCATAGTTTTCAGACATATTCATTTATACTGGTATCCAGATTTTGCTATAGTCATTAAGAATATTATTCCTGATCCAGCGAGGTGTGCTCGAACCACCAGAAGCTCTACCTATTCACACCCTTTCCAAGTTACACTACCTCATACACAAACTCTAGCTCAACTCACAAATCATCTTTCATTCCTAGAACTTCTCAGCTGTGGAACTCATTGCCACCCACTACTTTCCCTGAATCCTACAAGTTGTCATCTTTTAAATCTAACATCAACAAACTTGATCTTGTCTCCCTTTCTACTTAAACTTCCCCACATTTTCTCAGTTTTCCTTTGTCGGGGCTTTGTTATAGGCCCTATGGCCTTTCCCCAACATTACTTACTAAAAAAAAGTAGTCAGGGAACTGCAAGGATTCCACTACTTTCAAAAAAGCTAACTGTTTAAGCAAATGCATGGCATGGAGCATTGTTTTGTTGTAACAGAAACAGCCAGTTATCATTGCTTTAACTGTCTCCAACGTTTTTAGCCTGCTTTTCTTTTGCAACTTTTACATACCTATGTCTCATCTTGTAGCCCATTGCATGTGGCATATCGAAAGGTTTTAAATTTCGCTCGCTTTTTCAAGACATTAATTTGCTTGAACAGCTGTCATATGTCGTAATTGTGAACAAGCTTTTCATGTCTCTGAATAGTTTTATGAGGCCTAGATACTGTGCAGCCAATTTTTTGAACAATACCAGCATACGGCTGGTCAACTTTTCTACACTTATAAAAGGCTACCCCTTTCCTCTCATGTAATTCTTGAGATTTTGTTGTGCTTTCTTTAAACAGATTTACTGGCTACCTTTTCTAGAATACCATTAAATCAATTGCTTCAGCAAAAACTTAAACAATTTCTGCTTCGTTTCTGTGCAGTTTCTGGCGTGGCAGAGTCCACTTCGCACCAAAAAGTAAAGATGAGGTTTTGTTTACGAGCCAGGTAGGAAAATTAAGCCGCCATTTTGACGCCATTGTTCTATTACTTTTGACGAGGAAGTGTATTTTCTTTTGAATTTTAGAGAATTGGAATTTCAGACAGGCATCTTACTTTCTCAACAGGCGAGGACACATTCTCACTGCCATTAATACTAGTATCTGCTAAATCAGACGCAGATTTTTCAACTACTTCTTCTTCGGTATCTTTTGATTCTTCCTTTCTCCTGAGATACAGGTACGCACACCCAGCAGCACACAAAGCTGCAACTGGAATACCAATGTACAATGCGAGTTCCCATCGTGATAGGCCACTTGCTCCCTCTGAATCCTTCGGCATTTCCGACATTTTTAAGAATAAGTAGAAAGGACCATAAGTAATTATTAAGTGCTATTTTCTCTTTGATGAGATGTTATCAAAGCATTTCTTTTCCAGCATAAGCTAATCCAGAAGCAACTATTTCCACTTTATCTTCAGCAAGCAGCCATTTTGCCCCAAAAAACGAGGCTGCAGGAGCTGCACATGCTTTACAGCTCCTCCCTAGCTAAGGCGCAGCCCCCGTATTTTATGAAGACGAAGCAGAACTATCTAGCATTCATGATAACAGCACACCTGGCGAATTATAATCACGATAATGCTGCTAGACCAGCCTATAATAACAGTTGCAAGCCTTTGAAAAATTAATGCTGGAGACAGTTTGCTATTTGCTTGCATTAATGCAAACAACAAAGCAATTTTGTTATCAAAGTTTTAAGCAACTTTTTCTTTTTGCATAAAAACATATAAGGATAATGTCTTTTAGAAACACGAGGCTAAAGTTGGACAAATATTAAGAAATATTCAAGAGGCAATGCCGTAACAAGACAAGATTCATAGTATCTTCCCTACCGTTTGAGGTGCTGCGTGACGCCTGAGTTATAATGATCCTTCAACGCTGGGATGTGCTGTTGGGGGAGTGTAGGGGGCGTGTTGGGGCGTTGCCCCCCACTATTTTCAGATTTGCAAGAAAGTTAGTCAAAAGTTAGCAAAGCAGGCAGCAAGAGGGTTGGCCACAGTATATTTTGTGACCTATTTCTTTAGTAACAATTCAGCAACAAAAGTTGGTCAATTGGTCAAAAGGCCCCCCAAAGGAAGGTGTCTCAGCACATCACTGCCTCAACGGGACATTCATTTGGTGGAGAGGTTGTGGTATCCATTGTCCCTACAATTGTACAATTTTTAAAACGCTTGATAGTTCGGTTTGGCTTCTAGTCAAGGATATTTTCCAACTTCCGTACTATGGTTATCATAACCTTGTAAAAACATTGAAATTGGATTATTGTCTTGCATGTTAAATACGTGCAAAACCAATGTTTTTTTTAAAAATAAGGAGTAAACTTTCTGTTTTCAGCCTGTATATTTCTTAATATTACGCCAGAACCAGTGTTAAATGTTTCTTAATTTTTTTGTTTTTAGTATGTATGACGGGTAAAGGCCTTAGGGGCTATAGCAATGCCACGAAAAAGGAAAAACTTATAAAAAGGAGAAAGGTTAAGTGGATAGAGAGATACGATCAAGTTAATTACTTTTTACATCATTAAGACGTCCAATAACAACTCAGCTTAGGCAACTGTGATGCAAGAAAAAGGATGTTCAAATTTTCTGTTTTTTCTTGCATAATCAAAAATTTCCTTGCAAACACGGTTTTTTACGCTGTTGTTTGAAACTGAGCCTGGCTCTGCTTCTTTAATGTTTCTTAATTGTTGCCTAATTTCCGCTTCACCTTTCTTATAGCATGTTTCTTATAAATAACCTTGCATGGTGATGGAAAAAATCATGCAACTTCTTTTTTCATGATCTGTCTATTTTTGCACACTTCTTATTTGTTACTAAGCAGCAAAAATTTTCTGATTTATTGCAGACAAACATTTCATCCTTGGAGATATTTGTCGATTCTTCAGGGGGGTAAGTACCGGCTTATTGCTCCTACTCGACCCAACCTCTTACTGGTTAAGATCTTCCCCCTGAAGCTTTGCCAGGTTTTCAAGCATTTATACAGAATCCTTTTCACAGCCCAGGGGGTGTATAAATTATGCTTCAATCTTGGCGGTCTTTTGGATATGGCCTAAAAACATCGCTTATCTTCGGAAAATCAACAACATGTCTGGATTTATCCATGTTTTAATAAATAAAATATTCTCAATGAGTCTCGTAGTGACCTAAGCCTTAACATAATATCACATACGGTATTGAAGGCTTAGGAGGAGTTAATTTTTCACAATAGAGAGTTCAATTTTTTTGTTAGTCGACATTGTTTAACCATTGGAAACGCTCCTGTGTGTTGTTTGACCTGAGAAAAGGAAAGTTTTTCAAGAAAACCAGATGTAAACGCTACTACTCCTTATCTGTGTGTAGTTAGCCATGCTGTCATCTAGGAATCAACCTTCAGATGCCAATAATCCAACCAAAGTTTTGTATAAACTGTGCGAGCATCTTCTAAGCAGTGGAGGAAGGAAGCAAATCAAGGAAGGTAAACTTTGATACAATTTTTTTTATCGTTTTGACATTGATGCATGGACTTAAAGCAAAGTTTCCAAGCGTTCATCAGGCCATTTTATGTGAAGAGTCTGTTCATGAATCGTTGTAAATGCTAAATTATATTTCATGAACAGACTAATGACTAGAACTCTTTAACATTCCTTAAATATTTTTCAGAGAAAAGTTCATTAGCTTGAACATAGCTCAAAACCATGGACGGATTTTCTAGATTGACGGGGATACTGTGAATATAGAATTTAACATTAATTGAGATGACTGGGAGCAGCAATTAAAGAGTACATTATTCATGGAGTAGATTTTGACATTGCAGAATCTTGCTTTATATAGCCCTAATTAATTATAGGGGGTGCATGGCCTTCCCTAGCCGTATTTCCCAAGAGCATACGGGGAAACTCCTCCTTTTAAATAATTCACTACATACAATGTTTTTTTCTTTGTCTACATGTTTGGTATTTATATTGTATTAAATTATCTGTAATATTCTTATTGTAGTCTAGTGTATTTAATTTTTTGTATTAGTTTCTTAATGATGAATTGTATGTAGAGAATTTAAAATATGAAAACTGAAACAGAGTTGACAAAATCCACATAGTTTTTGCAGATTTGGAATAACTGCTAGATTATTCATGATCATACATTATGCACAATGCAATCTTTGCCATTTGACTTTCGCTCTTTGACCTTGTAGCCAGGGGGTGTCACAATCAGAGTTGTCATACCCAGTGACATGTGTGGGTGAAGCTCCCAAATTGATTATTAAACATTTGGTGTTGAAATTTGCTATGGTCAGATGGTGTAATTGGCTTACACTCTTCTTCAAATATTCTCCACAATCTCCCCAGCTTTTGGCTGGTTATAAAGCAGTGGTTTCCAAACTAGGGTCTGCAGTCTCTTTGGGGTTCTGAAGGGCCTCAGGGGGGACTGCAAGAGGAATGTTCTCTAATAGAAAATTGTTTGATTCAAGTTTGAAAATCACTGTTATAAAGTTATAAAGTTCATTTGTTTCATTACTACCAACATTTTAATCACAGATCTAGTTTCAAGGCATTACCAATATGCATTGAAGGTTGTTGGAAGGTATGTTGCAATTGTATTTTGATTTTTTACTTAGATATAATAATGAATTCCTGCAGCCCAAAGTAAAAATGTTTTCATATAGGATGGAAACTATACGTGTCAGAGGATCAAAATTGTGGCAGACACTCATTCAACAATAGCCCTAACCCTTCTCATATAAAAAACTCTGTTTCCCTGAAAGACTTCAAAAGAAAAGTCAGAAATTGGAATCCCTCTGATTGTCATTACTGTCTGTGTAGACCCTATATACCATCGCTGGGTTTTTATAACTTTCGTATTTTCTTTAGTTCTGCTAATAGTTTTATCAAATTTATTGTGATCTTACTCTTTGTGATTTAGTAGTTTCAGAAGTTGGCTTAGATTAGCTTCATTATATTTTATTGTAACATAGCTATGTTTAGCGCCAACTTTAAATAAAGTGATTATTATTGTTATTATATTATATTATTTTCAATAAACTTCACAGCTGATTTTCCGTAAACACAATGCCATGAAAAACTCTCTGGTGAGAGTCTTTGAAACAGATTATCAACTTGGACACCAAGAAGATTGTGAATGGAAGTGTCATTTGCTTTAGAAAAACTTTGCTGCTATTAATCTGTGTTGTTTGTGCCAATTGTTGCAAATTATAAAAGTTGTTTGGAACATCTTTTGTAAAAATCAAAGTCATAGTTATATTTCTCTCTGAATCTCCAAGATGACAAACGTGCCTTGCTTTCTGTTTTTCAGTCATTTCAACCCCTCAGTTGTTGCTGATGAGTTCCAGCTTGCCAAGAAAGTTAAAAGAAAATGTATGTGCTTTACAACATTGATTCATATAATAGTTTCAGGCTTCACAAATGTCATAAATTAAAAGAAGAATGTTTAAATCAAGGAAATGTTTCCAGCTATATTTTGCCTTTGACAAATTTGTGACAGAGTGGCAATAGCAAGGCCATACTTTAATGATGTTTAGTGTTCTCATGTTAACACTCAGATCTCATTTCAAATTTTTAGCTGCAGATTTTTAGCTTCAGATTCTTAGCTTCAAATTTTAAGCTGCAGATTCTTAGCTTCAAATTTTAAGCTGCAGATTCTTAGCTTCAAGTTTTAAGCTGCAGATTTTTAGCTTCAGATTTTTAGCTGCAGATTTTAAGCTGCAGATTTTTAGCTTCAGATTTTAAGTTTCAAATTTTAAGCTGCAAATTTTTAGCTGCAGATTCTTAGCTTCAAATTTTAAGCTGCAGATTTTTAGCTTCAGATTTTTAGCTGCAGATTTTAAGCTGCAAATTTTTAGCTTCAGATTTTTAGCTTCAGATTCTTAGCTTCAAATTTTAAGCTGCAGATTTTTAGCTGCAGATTCTTAGC
>WIPJ01001044.1:20250-59536 GCA_018155075.1 Cassiopea andromeda
ATCTTAGCACTTTAATGAGCACAACTAGCTTGAAGTGTGTAATTCTTCTGTTAAGCCATTCTTACATTTGCGCATGTGGCTTTGAAAGAATGAAAGGAAGTTTTTTAGTGTTTGCAAAATCTCTTTGTGCTCTTGGGCAGAAAACTTACAGCCACCCCCATTAAAGCTAAGCTCATCCCATACTCATACTTGCAATTGTGAAGCTATCAGGGTGTCTGCTGAATCAGGTAAGTTGCTTTCCCTGATTTCTACCCTGTTCTCCCTGATTAAGAATAAGTCCTGAGCAAATACCATACACCATACTTATCACAATGCAAGGCTATTTAAGCAAAACTTTGCCTAAGTGAGCAAAATGTGCTCTATTTCCATGGGCTTCTCATAACATTATTGTCATAGATACAGTAATGGACATGGTCAAAGGTGTGGTCTAAATATATGTTACTAAATATATGATATAAGATGGCTTTCCTTCTTCTATGGTAGTGTTGACCTCTGGATTTACAGTTGGATCATGTTTTCTCAGATGCACTGATGAGATATTTTGTAATTCTAGGGGACAAACGAATTTGCATCTTCAAGGAAGAATATTTGAGGAAAATATTAGTATCAAACTGCATGAAATATGAAAGAGGACAATTGCTTGCAGATATATTCCCAAAGATGAAAACTGGTTTGTTTTTGGCCAATGGAAAGGAGCATGCCTGGCAAAGAAAAATTCTAAATCCTGTTTTTTCCCATTCATCTATACTTGAATTTGTCAAAACGTTTGATCAAAGCACTGAAAATTTAATCAAGGTTGGTTGGAAGATGTATTTATATAACTGTTGACTCAATTTTCATTTATGTCATGGTTAATGAGATGTTTTGTAGTGTACATACATACATACATACATACATACATACATACATACATACATACATACATACATACATACATACATACATACATACATACATACATACATACATACATACATACATACATACATACATTCATACATACATACATACATACATACATACATACATTTTTATTCGTTTAGACAGGCTAGAAATGGGCAGCTAAACACTAATGTGGGCCTGCCATCTAACTAAACTTAATACAATTGATATATAATATCTAAAATCCAAAAGTTTTTAAAAGGTTCATAAAAGAAATATCCTACTAGTAATATATATAGTCTTTCCTCTTGTTTGTATTAAAAACTGTCCCCTTATTAAATGATATATCGTTTATTGTTCTTCCATTCTTTATATTGTTCTTAAATATTCCCTTACTTGCTGACAACTTAACGCCATCAAGTAGTGTGTTCCACAACGCTGGCCCTCTAAATGCTACAGTGTCTCTGTCTATCTCTTTTAAAGGTCTTATAACTTCAAAATTACTTGCTGATCATCTACTCCTACTCGGTTTAAATAAATTGTGCAACCTAGGGTCAGTGTTGTCCTTGTATACTTCAAACATAAATGATGCGAGTCTTCGATTATGCAAATACTTAAGGGGTTTCCAGTTTGCGTTGTTCAGTGAATCTTGTGTATTTGTCCTTTTTGGAATATGGTGAATAATTCTTGCTGCTCTAGCATGAAGCACTTCGAGACAATTAATCCTGTTTTCAGGGCATGTTGCCCATATCAATATCCCGTACGTTACTGCTGGTATAACGGGCTTATAGTATATTTCCTCCAAAATATCAGCTGGTAGAAATGATATCCTTCGGATCAGTGACAGTTTGCTGCAGAATGATTTCTGGACTGATTTTATTTGCTTAGTCCAACTGAGACAATTGTCAATAGTTATACCAAGGCTTTTTGACTCTGTCACTGATCTTATATAGACCCCATTAACGCTGACCCTGTCGATGGGTCCATGAAACGGCCTTGGCGTCATGATTAGAAATTCTGTTTTTTCACTATGAATGGTAAGCTTATTTGCTTTACACCATTTTTGAATGTCACTTGCAAGAATGTTGAGGCAATTTGTTGCTTCTTCAACTGATTTGCTCACAAAAAATGCTGTTGTGTGGCTTAGGCAGGCCTTTTTTGAAGTGTTACTACCAGAGTACTATGTCACTTGCAAAAATTAGCCTAAAGGGCAATTGTACGCTAGTAATTTTTCTTTGTAGGAAGCCCCAACCCTTCAAGAAGATATGATCTATGGGTATGACCAAAGGTACTGGAGCCATGCTCTACATCAGGGGTTGCCATCCAGTAAAAAGCAAAGAGCCACATCCTTTAATTTGACATGGCAGAAAGCCATGTCAAACTCACATGGATGCATGTGCATCATCTCCATCCTTTCCTCTCACACAAACATATCTTAATGAATCCAAATGAAGCAAACATGTATAAGAAGCATGCACTTCCACAATAAGAAGAGTAACATGCAGCTCACAAGCTGTGGGTAGACCATCCCTACTCTACATCATCGAAAAATACTTTTCAACAGATCTTTTTAGATGGCCATGTTTTTCTTGTTCCTCCACTGAAACTCATGGTTCAAGGCACTTTGAAATCAATAAATATTGCAAACATTTTGCATCATTTACTTTCTAAGGTCAAGATAGGAAAGCCTAAGAAAACAGAAATGTTTCATTGCTATTCTTTGGCAGTCTCAAACTTTCCAACCTTTAGTCATGCTTATATTTCCTTTTTTTCTTTAAATTACTAAAGAATAGTTGAAAAAGTTTAGCATGTTTCAAAAATAGAAGCATTTATTTACACATGAGTTTGTTTTTGTCATGTCAGCCATCACTTCCATGGAGAAGCAATTGCAAAACATTCAAGCAGTATTATACGCCATTTTTGAAGATAAGTTTTTAGGCCCTTTGTTTCCGTACTTTTATAACCTGAGTTTATATGATTATACCATTGCACCATTGTTATTGTTCTCATTTTAGCACTGGAAAAATGCAATGAAAACTTCGTTAACTGGAGTTGCTGAAGTAGATATTCTAAAGGATTTCAATAAGTTAACACTGGACATCATTGGAGAAACTGCATTTGGTTACAGATTTAACACACTTATTTCTGGTGAAAATGAAGTAAGCCAAGCTGTTGAGACATTATTGAGAGGTAGAATCAGTGTTACAGCAAGGTTCCTTAGACGAATTATACCATTTTATGACTGGTTACCTTTACAGGAGAATAGGATGATGAACAAGGCCACAAATATAACAGACTCAGTTGTGAAACAGGTATGAAGATGGCTATTTATATTATGCGAACTATTTATATCAGTCTCAAACATGCTATTACGTAAACTTGGCATATTTTAAAAGCTCGTTTAAGAGCCCCCCTCACTATTGAGCACCATTTTCAAGCAAACATTGCAAAGCCCCATTTCTTTATGCCCCCCTCTTTCTCTCTCATTGTAGTTGATGGATAAGAACATTGCATAGAATTGTTTCTTTGAGTTGATAATAAGCCCCCATCTCTAATAGTCACCCTTCTCTATTAAGTCCTGCTCTAGGACTGCAAACAATGACGGTGCATTAAAGTACTTACATTATAAAGAGTTGAGAAAAAAGTCAGAGCTTCATCTGGATGAAAGATTTTAGATGAAGCAGTCCTCATTTTATAGAATTACAACAACAAATTTCCATACTGTATTCTTTGTGACCTTAACCCTTAGAAGCTATTCATCTATTTTATACTAATGAAAACATCACTTAGCAATGTATTAGCTTATATTTGGATGGCTTGCAGTTGGAGATATGTATAAGTTGTGAGGAGAAAAGTACTTTTTGCATTTGGGAAATCCTTTTGTTGTTAAGTCAAAGGTATAAGTTTGTGAAAAACAAGATTATTGTTTTCAGCTTGCTAAAATTATTTCACATTATTCTAATCCATCCTCAGTTGCCAAAAGTTACTATTACTTGTCAATCAAAAAAGTCAAAGTCCTTCCCAGGCCAATGGTGCATATGGCGGTGCTTATCTCTGTTTCCATAGCCCTAGGCCACACGTCTGCGAATGCAGTAAAGGCTACAGCAGGGGGCTGGTCCACTGGTAGCTCTGCGTGTTTAACTTCCCCACTCCTTTCTCATTTATCAATCGCCAGATGAGAAGGCAGTGAGTACCATTTTTCTAAAGTCTTTGGTATGACTTGGCCAGGGCTTGAACCCATGACCTTCCGATTGTGAGACAGACACTCTAACCACTGGGCCATCACACCAGTATTAATTGTCAATAGAAGATACTAATATATGTTGTAAAATCATTCACAGATAAATAGAAATTATCCAAAAAAAGAGAAGCAAGAGCACCATTATACAGTGGCTAGAAGTTCAAGTAGATGAAGCTGAACTGGTTTATTTAAGTTGGGTCCCTCTCATTGAATATTCAAAGATTCTTCAAACATGTTTTAGAAACTAGAAACTTTAGTTGTCTTTTGTCAAATCATCTTTGATCAAGTCATTGTGAAAAACTTTAGGAGGACATGGTTGCAATGAACTCTGTCTAATTCAAACATGTGTATTTCAAGCTTTTGATAATTCAATCAAAATTCTCATCACCTTTGAAATTCTCCTAACAAAGCTTGCAAGAAAACCTCTATGATTTGAGCCTCTGTAATTCGAAGTTTTTCTAATTTAATCAAATTTGGAAGTCCCCTAAGAAACATGTAATTTGAATTCTCTGCAAATAAGCTGGTGAAATTAGTACTGCTTTTCATTCAATTCTTGCAAAATTTGTATCATTCATATTTTGTGATTCAAAATTATGTAACATCGTGCTAAAGGTCCATCACCCCAACCCTAACAATTTTCTCATTGAATTTGGGTGAATAAAAAAATGATCTTGGCAAGAAATGGGGGGCATGTCCTTCCCGGTCCCCCCATGAGACCGCCACTGATGTATCTATCTTCCATGCTCAGAAGCATGTGTTAGTAGCAATATCACTATGTGCAGAAGGTTGATGGCTTCATAAGTGGGGTGCTGTGAGATTACCATCAAGGGATCCCTTTAGAAAAACTAGCAGCTCCTTTTGTATTAACACACATCGCCCTCTGCAGTTTTCTCAAGGGGGATGTGCCCTATTATTCTCCAGCCAGCATTCTACTTGGCTTCACAAGCAGATAAGGTACTTGCCGCTTGCAGCTGATGTGTATCTGCTGTGTAATTTACTTGAAAGCTTTTCTATAATGTGCCTCCCGACCCCCCAGCCAGTATGCTACTTGATTTCATGCTCTCTTAAACCCCTTTTACACTGCACCGTTACAACCTCTGTACCGTAATAGAAAGTGTTACGAATGAGCCTACCTTTTCCACTGCTCCATGATACTTCTTGTTCCTCTTAACGGAACACTTTCTGTGGCTGCTAAAGAAACGCAACAACTCTTGTACCATAATGGCACACTTCTTGTACCGGTAAAATGTAAGCAGTAAGGCTTTCTGGTACAGCTGGTGGACCGGAGCAGTATAAAATGCAGTTGATCTGTAATACTTTTTGTTACGGAGCAGAAGTTGCGGCGGTGCAGTGTAAGAAGGGTCTTACCGTCCACCCGCCAGTGATTGGGAATCTAAATTGAAACACCTGGGAGTCAAAGGTTGTGAGGACGGGAACTGGTTACTCTACCTCATCTGTCAACGAGTCAACGTAGGTATCCTCTTCATTATGTCTCAGGATAGACATGAGCCTTAACCTTTATTCTCTCCCCTTGTATCACAACAAAGTTGCAGCTGAGGATATTGTTTGAGGTATCAATTCGTAGGTAGACCAAGCTACTAAAAATTATTTTAGCACACTGATAATTGTTAAATGTAGTTATTGACTTTTTTTCTCCTCTGCCTGGTTCGAAAGATAATTCGAGAGAAACGATCAGAAATGGAGAAATCGGGTGGAAAAGTGTCAGGCAACAATCTGCTTGCTAAGATGCTCATGTTGCAGGATGAAGAATCTGGTAGGAGATTGTCAGATCAGATGATAGAAGCGCAAGTTCACACTTTCATGGTAGCTGGGCATGAAACAACTAGTGTTGCATTGACGTGGACATTCTATCTTTTAGCAAAGCACCAGGATGTTCAAGAAAAGGTATGTGAGCTTTCGACTTTGTGTACATTTGTGCACGTTAGGATAGAAGATCGCTGTATTTGCTGACAGAGTTTGGTATCATTTTTTCTTATTAGAACTGGTTGATTATGTTTATGTTAGGCCTATGGTTTGCAATCATTCTGGGGGGTTAGAAAATAAAGGGAGAGGTGGGGGGTAGGGTAGAACAGCATAGTCATGTACCAGGTACCAGGTAACTAATCATCACTAGCGTTGTGACTGTTTTTTTTGCATTCTTTTTTAGTTTACCTTCCTCTTTTAATAAAAGACATTGTTGTTAGTCCCTCTGCCTTCCGCATGTCCCGTTCCAGCGCTCATTTATCTCCAAAACAGCTGGAGTAATCTTTTCCTAATAATATATGTAGGGTCAACATCAGGGGCGTGGTGGGACTTGCTATGGGCCGTGAAAGTCAAATTTTAAATTTTTAGCATTTTAACTATGTACATGTTAGATTTTAGCCAACTGTAAATAAAGTATTTATTATATATTATTAGCATCAACGTGGTTACCAATTAAGTATGGGTCCTCTTACGGACTTGGCCCAGTAGTCAAACGTCCTTAGAAATTACCCTGAAGGGCTCAGCATGAAAGTTTATCTACCGAGAAATTTCCCAAAACCCAGTGGGCCACTACTCCTCTGGTCACTAGCATGATTTTTTGTATCTTTGGTAATCTTATACAGCCAAGACAATTTTATTACCCCAAGCGGTGCCATTGCTGTTTTTTGTACAGTCATGAAATTTTTGATAGAAGCTTTTTCAACAGGCAAGACAAGAAGCCGTTGCAGTATTTGGAGGATCAGGAACTATTGATAACACTCGTCTGGATGAATTGAAGTATATTACAGCAGTAATAAACGAATCCCTTCGTATGTATCCTCCGGCAGCACTTTTCATTCGAAAAGTTGTTGCAGACGACCAACTGGGAGAATACAAAATTCCAAAAGGATCATATGTGGTTGTTCCAATATGTGTTCTCCACCATTTGGAGGAAAATTGGGCAAATCATGAAAAATTCTTACCAGAGCGGTTTCTTGGTAAGAGTTTTGAATTTTGTCTCATTTGAACTAATAAATAGCAGTCTCCTCTATGAAGTTATCTAAGTAGATACTCATTTTCCCTGATTGATTAGAATTGTTTGACAATTACCTTAGGCCTATTAGGCCCCGTTTCCACTGACCCAGACATTTGCGAATACGGAGAAAAATTTATCTTTTGGGTAGCGTATTAGTGTAAACGCCAAGGACAGTTTTCGCCTGTTCCTATTGACCCAGTTATGCAGAATATCTCCGGATATGTCACATTGAAGTGAAACATGTTCTCAAATACGAAAGAAGGTGTTCCTGCGAGTTCTACACATAAGCTCATGATGGAATCGGCTAATGTTACGCCTAGAAGTGGGATATCATTGCTGTAAATGCTTAACTTAGCAAAATGTCAGGAGGAAAAGCGAAAAATGGCGATGAACCTTCTTTTGTTTTGACTGATGGCGAATTTGAGCTGCTTGTCAACATTACAATCGAGTGCAATGCATACAATCGATGTTAAATGGCATTGACTGGGTACATAGTCTAATAAAGTACACATATATTGCTGCCAGATTGACTGAAGCATTGGTCAAGTGCGAATCAATCGACAAAGAATCTTTCGGAGATTATTTCTCTAGGCCTCGTCAATACACTTCAAGTATTTTGGCGCCAAACCAATCAAAAATTGTTGTTGATGTTGCAGCGTATTCCAAAATATCCAGGCAAGAGTGTTCCCACTTATACGCTGCGTATTCGAATTTCTCCGGAGCCAGAAAAATACGCTCTAGAGAGCGTATTCCAAGATTTCCATATTTTATCGTACCAGTGGAAACGCAAGACCGAATTCGACAAATTGTTCTCCGTATTCGCAAATATCTGGGCCAGTGGAAACAGGACCTTAAGAACCATCTCGGCAACGCATGAAGATGTGAGAATGTCCCTTGTGTATAGAGTAAATGTTTAAGTGATAGCAATGTTATTGGTAATTGCCTTTTCCTTGTGCACATAAGTCTCCCCAATGAACTGCTTTCTTTTCTTTGTGAAGAAAAGTAGTTTTCCTAAAATGAATTGCCAATGCTATGAAATAGTACAATGGTAATTATCTGCAGTTGTAAGAATGAAATTATCTACGTTTATAATTCATAACCAGGTGACCAGCAAATCAGTAACTACAAATTCATGCCGTTTTCCAATGGCCCACGCAACTGTATTGGACGTAAATTCGCCATGCTCGAGATGAAAGTAGCCATTTCAAAGCTTTTGATGAAATTCAAGTTCGACTTGGATCCAAGTCAAGGTGAACTTAATACTCAGCTACGCCTGACGTTGAAACCAAATCCACGTCCGATGTTACGAGTTTCGCTGATTGAAAGTTAAGATGGCCTAGAGTTATGCATTTTATTGATACTAGAGAACCCGCTGTTATATTTTAAACTATGCAGCAAACCTAACGTGTAGCTTTATAACGAACGATTATAACTGTAAAGAACTCCTAACCATCTCTCGAAGGTCAGCTCTCTTCCATAGCCCTTGGAATGTCATTAAGGCTAAGCATTTTAGCGCAATTTTACGGCTATTGTGAAGGCGAACTTTCTTAGATTAAAGTCACAACGCTGCGGGGCCTCCTCCTCCACTACAAAACCATTAAAAGCTCACAGCCGAGTGTAAGAAGGGAATTGGAATTATACGTCTTTTTATAAGAAACGCGTCTTTTAGAAACAGGTGGCTGAAAGTAGGCAAAAATTTAGAAACATTTGAGAAACATAGGCAGCCTGAGGTTCAAACAATAACTTAAAAAGGCTGTTTTTGCAAGAAAATTTGTGATTAAACTAGAAACGCAATGAAAAAAGCATCAATTACATGCTTCCCAAAGCCTGAACATCCTATTTCTTGCATCACAATGGCCTATTTTGAGTTGTTGTTATTGGAAGTCTTAAGAAACATTCTAGGTTGGATGAGGAAATATCCAGGCTGATGGCGGAAAATTTGTTCCCTATAAAAAACGTGCTCTGCACACATCTCAAAGATAGATCAAGATGACAGAAGTTTTATGTGGTAAAAAGTCAGGACAGAATCATTTTGATTTTCATTTGTTGATTTCGGTTGGTCCACCAAAGAAACGTCGCAGCGTTTTGATTCTTTTTGGCGGAATTTCGCGTGTGCCTTTGAACTATTAAAAAAGCGAAAGAGATTATGTATATGCAATCGAGGTTGTATTTATAATGATGCCTATGCAACCGAGGATGTATTTATAATGATGCATGTGCAATCGAGGTTGTATTTATAAACGCGCGAATTTCTCTACTTTTGTTTATTTAATTCATGCAAGTTCTTGTTAATTAGAGCTAATTTATCACTGCATAAATTTTTACATTTCATTGAACGTAAAATGCACTGTATGCTTCAAACTTGTCTATGAAGATCTCTAATATATCTTGACAGCGGGTAATCTTATTTGCTTCGAGTCCAACTATCTATTCTTTTCTTCTTTATTCAATATAGTGTATATCCCTACTCTCTCTCTCTCTCTCTCTCTCTCTCTCTCTCTCTCGATTTTACCTCCGTTTCCCCCAGTTCCTAGGGGCTTGGAGTGTGCCTCTGAGATGACTTTAGTTCTGGCGCGAGCATTTAGGACCGGATGCCCTTCCTGACGTCACCAATGGCATGCGGTGAGCCTCGAACCCAGGACCATGTTGGTCTTAGTCGAGTGCACTCAAATTTTGCAACTCTAACATACAGTAGAATACTAGTCTTAGGCACCAAATAATAGGGGATTAACACTTTGCTAAAAAAGCAGTAATGGGGGGGCGTTAATAATTGCAAATGGGTATTGTTTTTCCAAACTTTCTATAGCAGGGGGTCAATGTTCACTACAATAAGAAAAAGTTTTCATCTTGATTCTACCAAAACTTTTAGATAAAGATACTAACGTTTGGAGCGTGGTCTCCACAAGTGTGTACTTCTTGCTATCTTGTACAGTTTGTTCTGATTTCCTTACTCGTTGATATTGATTCGCATTGACAAAGTCATTATAGTTTATTTACCTATCCTTTGTAAAACTTGAAATCTTTAGTTGGGGTGGGGTGTGAATAAAATGGGTGGTTGGATTTTCTTCAAAATTGCTTAGTTGGGGAGTGTTAGCAAATGAAGATGGGTGGTGGAAAATTAAGAAATTTGCAATCGGAGCGCCCTATTATTCGGTTTCAAAGAGTATTGTATTTTCCGCGTGAAATTGGAATATTTCGCACTGCGATCTGTTATGCCAAAGTATCCCACACCCTCATGGGGGTTGAGCCTGGAAATCTTCATAAAACAAGGTTACAGATCAGAGGTCTCCAAACTTCTCACCCCGAGGGCCACATCATATCTACATGTGGCCAAAACTGCTTCTAACTACCGGCGACAATCGGGGATTATCCCCGATCAACGGGAAAGTCAAACATGTTTGACTTTCCCGATGGCTCCCGACGAACGATAGAAAGATAAACAATAGATTGCAAGATTTGTTGTTGGTGATCATGCTTCTTGTCACTTTGTGAGAGAGAATTGGGGTGCATGAACCAAGTGGATGATGCCCTCTAGCTTGAGATTACAAGAATCTACCGAAGAAAACGAAAATAACACTTATTGTGACAAGAGTGTAATACCTGCCCTTCAATTTCACTTCACGCACCTAAAAGAGATTCTTTGCTGCATTTCTTGTATTGGAGAATATGCTGTGTATTCCTCCAAAGTAAAATTATGGATAAGATATGCGTTTTCACCTCTAATTCTCTTAAAGGAAGGCACTACACATGCAATGAACCTCACCGTTCCACTCTCAAACGTTTGGCACCAATACATGCTCTTTGTTCATCGGGGACGGTCGCCGATCATCGGGGATGATCCCAGATCAACAGGAAGTTCTATATGGGCAATCGCCGATGATTTACGATATATAAACAACCAGGCTTTAAACATGTAACCTGTACATTTATTTTTTAATATAATATGAACGATACGAATGAACAAATGATTGAATGAATGGAATCAACTATTAAACAGCAGCCGAGGGGCCTAGTACACACTCGAGGTCCACATAAAGGCCCATTTGCACGATAAAACATCATCATACAAAATTGCGTCAAAGACCATCGAACTTGAGTTTGAGAATGTTCAAATATAGATGTTTGATCGTGTAGACTACTTCATAATGCAATATTGAACATTGTCAAATACGTTGCTCTATTCATTAACCAATCAAGTTTGCTGAACTGGCGCTTGCGCAGCACGCTCACAATAGAAATTTTGTGAGGGTGTTTGCCGGCGTTTGATTCTCATAAGTGCCTAATTAGCCACTTGAGAGAAGTGTTTTGTGCACCTCGAACATCGTCAAACACATTGTCAAACTCATGTTCGATGATGTTTGACGCTGTGTTGTATGATGGTGATCTCAGGGTCCGTACGGGTTTTGGAAAGTTTTGGAAAGTTATGGAAATTAAAAATGCTATTTTCCAGAACCTGGAAAGTTCCGGACAAGAGAAGATACATTGAAAACACTCTACAACGGTATTGTTGAACCGCACTTTCGTTACTGCTGTTCCGTTTGGGGCTATTGCGGGAAAACTGAACTAAACCAATCGCAAAAGCTGCAAAACCGAGTCGCAATTGTGACCAACAGCAGTTCTGACGCTCCAAGTGAGCCTCTGTTGCATAAACTTGAATGGAAAAGCATTCAAGAACTTATTGCTGATGAAACGAAAATGATGGTTTTTAAATCTCACAATGATTTTGGACCAAAATACATGTATAAAATGTTCAGAAGACATTCACATCTCACTGAGCGTATTCTTCGAAACACTACCACTGATTTAAAACTTCCCTTGAGAAAATCGACTGTGGGGCAGAGAAGCCTCTCATACAGGGTTGCCAAGGTGTGGAATAGCCTATCAACTGAGTGCAAAGAAGCAAGATAATTACGTGTCTTTAAGTCCTATTTAAACTAGATTTAAATCTTTTATTTTTTTCCTTTGATATTGCATATATAGGGCTGTCTTTTACAGAACTATTTATTTACTTGGTTTTACTTTGTATTGTAATTATTATAAGCATTTTATTGTATTATATTTTAATTTTATATTCTTTTTAAGGAGGGCCCCTCGAAAACCAGCTATGCTGAAGGGCAATCCTCCCAAAATATGACAAATTAAATGAAATTAAATGAAAGAAAGTATTGCCGCACTGGTTATGGAATAGTTTTTGCTTTTTGCTCGCAAAAATTCTAAAAATATTCTAAAATGGATGTAGCTTGGTGTCGCATTAAATACCCTATACATTATTTTTAGTTCATTTTACTATTTCTGATACGAAACATAATCCACCAGAAAATTATAAAATGTATCGTCGAAAATAGCGTTTCTCTATCATTATTATTATGGGGTTTCAAAATGCAAATGAAAAAGAGTTTCATGATTTTGGAAATTCGGTTATTTGGCTTTGGACAAGTTTTGAAAAGTTTTGGAAATTTGTTTTCAAGGATTTTGTACGAATCCTGTGTTTTATCGTGTAGACAGGCGTTAAAGAAGAATCAAAACAGCGACGCTGTGTTTAATGACCTTGTTCTCCGTACACAAAAATGTCTCCGCGGGCCGGATGAAGACCTCGCAGGTCACATCTGTCCCGCGGGCCGTAGCTTGGAAACTCCTGTTCTCCATTCTTGTTCGAAGAGTACAATGCCATCAACTAGACAAAATATGCGATGAAACAAATTAGATGATTCTACAGAAAATAATTTAAAATATCGAATCTCCACCGCTCAATGTGCCCTACAACTGTGTTATTCAACGTCACGATCTTTTATCAAATTCCAGCCTTATACTTGCTGATCGTTTCAATACCAGATGTAAAACTTCTTTCCTAGCTAGTTATTGTCAATACGGCTGTGCTACTATGTAAAAAACGTTTTACTCTAACATGAATTGCATAATTTTTCACGTATTTCTATATGGTACTCCGACGCTTTACATTAGTAAGTCAAAACAGTTCTTATTCTTGAATTGAAATTTGTTCTATCGGCGCATTTTCTTTTTTGCTTTCCCTTCCATTTCTTTTTCATATTCAATCATGATTTTTCCTCGTTTCCCTTTCAACCTTTGCTGCTCCCTTTCCTCTTCGACTTCATCTTCACTCGAAACAGAAATATCCTGCAAGATGACATTCTTGGTTTAGGCCTACGCAGAAGCTGAAAATGATGAACATTTGCAGACAAAATACTCATGCCTTTAATGCCCACCTGTCTAAAAAGCGCACAAACATGATTGGTTAAAACATTTGTAACATAGTCTAGTCCAGTGCTTTTGAACATAGGTTGGATCGAGCCTCTGGGGTTCAGTGAGTCATTTTCAGGGGCTCGACAGTAATTATTCATTACGCTTTTGTTTTTGTGTGAAATTCATGTTTTTTATGGCTTTGTTCTTTAAACACAGCCAAAAGGAAGATTCTGGAGAAAATAGTTCTGGTAGATAAAGTGAAATAGCTGCGAAGAAAGCTACATTGAAATTCTGCCCTAAAACTAACATCAAAGTTTAATTTTGTAGACAGCAACTATGGTATGAAATGTTTTACTTATTCCTCAATGGAGTATGTAGACTTTTAGACAAAATCGAAAAGGGTGCAAAACTTTGAATATATTTAAATTTCTAACCCATGCTGGTACCCAGAGTTATAAATGACTGATCTTTAAACGATAAGCATGCTGGGAAAGTTGTGACGAAAAACTTTCTCAATAGCAAAGCTAATCAAAGAGAGAGCGACCTTCTCCATAAGCTGATTGATTAGGAGAGACCCGGAAGAGCAAAACGTATCTTTTCCCTCACTTTGGGGGCACCACTTTTATTTAGTAAACTATTACCTAATAGAGACTTGTGCCAATAATCTAGGATGGAGCTAGACCATGTCAGGTTTTAGAGGCATCGCCCTTCGTGCCATCCTGCAGCTATGTCTGGGGTGGGGGGTCTAGTTTACATGGGGTGTGTGGTGTGGTTGTTGTTCGAGGCAAATTACAAATTCAACATCCTATCGCCAAATCAGACAAATTTTTCACCTAATGGACCGTTCATTACCTTATCCAGAGGAGGGGGTGGAAGAAATTTAGCAGGGAGGACCAAAATTATACCCATTCAGGGGGGTGGGGTGAAAAGTAAAGAGCACTTTAAAAGAAGGAGTATATAGAACTGGGGTGGAAATAGCCATCGGATATCGGAAATATCCGATACAAATGCTCAAAATTTCCGATGATACCCCTTTGGTCAATGGGAAACTTTCTATGTCACCAGACTACTTATTTCAACATTCATGAATATACTTGCACAGCAATTAAGTTTTGGGATTTCTCACCTGTTGAGCGTCGATGTCGGCACCGTCTCGCTCGGCCATGCATATTTTGGCATTCCCCAAGGATTGAAAAAATTGCTTCTCTGACACCCTGAGAAACCCCAAGAACTACATGCTTTTGGAAAAAATTTATTTTTATTCTTGAAAGTGTATTTTGAATAATTTTCCTGGACCCCTAAGCCCTAAGTGCGCCCCCAAAACCAAAAAATGTTCAAAAAATGTTCGACGTTATATATTTTCCTTATTTCCACTCCGGAAAGTATTTTCTGAAGTATTGATGGGGGGAGCCATAATTTCAACAGATTCTCGGAGGGGGAACTAAAGCTTTCACGTAAATCTTAGAGGGGGACAACAACAGCTTCCTAGAAAAGTATAAACCAAGGTCTAGTTTCTCATCCTACAATACAAGAAATAGCCAACATCTCCAAATCCCTAAACATAGGACTGAACGCTATAAAAAAAGCTTTCATTACTCAGCTCTTAAGGAATGGAATAATACGCCTAGAGACATACGTGAGTTGCCAACAATAAATACTTTCAAAAGGCAACTGAAAGTTTATATGAAGAGCAAGACATAACTAAACACAACCCCCTGGAAGAACAGCTCCACGCTCAATAGGTTTTGTTTTTATTATACAATTTCATAGCTACTTTTCGTTATAGATAACTTAGTTCGTAGATTGTTTTTTTCTGTAATTATGCTGAAGGGTTTTGTGCATAAAATATAAAATATGAATATGAAATATGAATTCTATGAAATATCTGAAAATGTCTTTCACCCGTCCGTAACAGATATGAAATAGCTCTTGACTAATGCATCTGTTGAAAAAAGAGGACCATTCAGTTTGAATTTGAATAACTAATAACTATGAGATCAACATTGCTAAATGTACGCTCTGAAATTACCTCCATATCACTTATATCACTTTCTTCAATTTCATCATCTTCAACAAATTCTGGTACTTCTTCCTGCATAATAGAGTGTGACACAATATATTGAAAGCATCATAGTTTTCAATGACCTAAAGAGTAAAATTTTCATAAAAATGGCACACTGAATTTAACACAAGACCAGAGGTCTAACAGAAACACTTGGGGCTCTCTCGAATTTGATAAGATCGGGGCTCCACCTTAATTTTAGCACTAAATACTGTAATGCCTAGATTAAGCGCCCACTCGAATAAGCACCCACCTTGCGACTCCAAAATTTTAAAAGTACCCGGGCGCTTAATTGAGGCATTATGGTAATGCAAAAGATCTGTTTTCTTAAAGCCCCTAAGGGCTCCATCCTTTTTTTAGTAAGTAATGTTGGGGAAAGGCCGTAGGGCCTATAACAAAGCCCCGACAAAGAAAAAACTGAGAAAATGGGGGAAGTTTAAGTAGAAGGGGAGACAAGATCAAGTTAGTTGTATTAGATTTAAAAGATGACAAATTGTAGGATTCAAGGAAAGTAGTGGGTGGCATGAGTTCCACAGTTGAGAAGTTCTTGGAATCAAAGATGATTTGTGAGCTAGAGCTCGTGGATTAGGTAGTGTAACTTGGAAAGGGTGTGAATGGGTAGAGCTTCTGGTGGTTCGAATACGCCTCATTGGATCAGGAATAATATTCTTGATTTCCTGAGAGCAATGTCCGTGAAAATAGCGGCAGAAAATGGAAAGACCTGCAACAAGACGACGAAGGGAGAGAGACTGTAGAGCATTAGTAAGGTTTGGATTGTTGATGAGACAGATAGCTTTAGACTGGACTCTGTCAAGAAGATGGAGAGAAGATTTAGGAGCACCACCTTTGGGATCTCAAATGTTTAGGGGCCCTTAGGAGTTCTAACCCTTGCTACGCCACTGATAAAGACAGATGATTCTCTTGATACACTATGCACTACGAAGGCAAGACATGATACAGCAAGAAACTGTAGGCATGGTATGCAAAAACAATTAATAACCAAGAACCGGAATACTTATTAGTTCTGCTTAATAGAGTTTCTGCTATGACAGTCAGAACAATACGTAATGCCACCCTTGGTCAAAATTTTTTTGCACAAAGAGGGGCCTTGCTTTGGAATAACTTGCCAACAGAAATAAAATCTGCAAAATCCTATTTTTCATTTAAAAACAAATTAAAAAAACAGCAAGGTTATCAGCCGATTTAGATCTTGTTCAATATTTAACTGTATTTACTTTTTCATTCTATTTGTTGTTAATATTTCTTTACTTTTACTGTAAAAATACTTTTACTGTTAATTTCAGCATGGCTTCCTGTAAATCAGGCTCAGGCCTGAGGGGCTTCCATGTATAAATAATGATATATGATATATGATATGATATGATATGATATATGATATGATATGATATGATATATGATATGATATGATATGACGTGCTAGGAGATATGAACATCCACCAGAACTCAATTGACCAAAAGCATAAACAGTAAATGAAATAAAGTAGAATGAAGGCATACTATTACAAAAAAAGAAAATGGATAACTATGCTTCATATGTCATACAGTAACAGTCACTGAGATAAAACAATAGGTCTGCATGGGCAGGAAAATGAGGAAATTTTTATGATTCTCGGTAATACACAATTTAGACCTGGACGAGGGGGGGGCAAAACTCCAAGAGCACAAGAGGCCAAAACTCCAAATGAGTTTGAGGTCACGGGTTGAACACCCTTACAAGTGGGATTTTGTCCTCCAAAAGATATCAATCTTAAAAATATGCATGCTGGAAAGTACCTAAGAAGGTTAATTATGTTGTGAAGCAAAAATTGGATTCTAACCAATGAAAAATTTCCCACTTTCTCTGCTGCTAGGTACAATATCCAAAGCAAACTTTTCTCTTGGCAATTGTCAGTGGCTGGCATTGATTTGAAATGGGAGATACATAAATAAACTAATTGCCTGTTCTAATGTTGTCCTGTGGGAGTTATTGCATGTGCTATGCTACATTGAGGAATTTTTAATGAATAGTGCTTTGTATCATTGGAACATGAAAAGATGCACAACCTATGGGCCAGATATAATAAGTGCCAGGTAGCATGAGCCCCATGGGCATTGGTTTTGACATATAACCAGGCTAGGTATGCTCGATCTAGTGCAGGGGTCGGGAACCTCTTTGGCTGAGAGAGCCACTGAAGCCTCATATTTAGTAATGGGTTTCCATAAGAGCCATACAATTGGGCATTGGTGTCGCACGGGATCACAAAATCTTGTAATTTGACACTAATTTGGCCAATCAGGCTATATGACAACTGAAGACAACAGTAGTGGTAACTTTGGAAGGCCTTTTTCGAGGTATTCGCTGTTTTGCAATGCTTTGAAGAAAGCTGCTAAGATCTGTCTGCGAGCCAGAGAGTCAGGTACAGTCTTGAAAAGAGCCACATGTGGCTCGCGAGCCATAGGTTCCCGACCGCTGCTCTAGTGTCATGTTTCCAAACCTTTTTCTTGCTGTTCCCCTTTGGTTATATACAACCCCACCCCCTACTGTATTAAACTCACACTATGTGCATATGGATAAACCCTAGCTGGCCTTAATGGACATCAACTTACTACAGTAGAAACCCACAAATAAGAGCATATAGCTTTAAAATGAGCCTGTTCGCGTTCCTATATATAATAGTAGTTCCAGTAATAAGGGTGCTGGTTCTTACAAGAGGGTCCAATAGTTGACCATATAGCATTCAAATACTATGGCAGTATATACTTAGCCACTCAAAGTTTTGTGGATCAAAACATGTGTATAAAGCTACCCATCTCAATTATGCATGTACTATTTTTGGTGGATCCATGAAAGGGGTTGATTGGCAAAAAGACTGAGTTCATTTCTCCGTAGATAAAAATGAGCCATTTATAAGTATCTAGTTGGAATGCCAGGCTAAAAAGGTTCTAATTATTTTAAGTCAAAATATGAACTTCAGGCTGTATGTTCTTATTGGACAAAGGCTCTTACATTCTTCATTACTTTTTTATGATCAATGATGGTAGAGTCCAATTCCCCATCTAACATGCCAAATCTTTTCCCAAGGTTGGGAATCACTGCTCTAGAGTATAGAGCTTAGCCTTTACAATTTTAGGTATTAATCATTGGTTTAAAAACACAAAGGACATAACAATGCATAAAATGGTGTCAAACTAACCTCATCTTCCTCCTCCACAGCTTCATCTTCCAGCTAAAAATGTAGTCAAAAACTTTGGTAATTTCACTTGCATTCAAATGCTAAAAATTTGAGGGGGTAAACACTTCTGGTACTCCCAATTCTTAAACCCCGGGATGACACAACATTCATTCTTAAACTTCATAGTGTATACCCTTCTGTAATTGTGTTACAATAGTCAGCTAGGGCATGTGAAAATTAATAATACTAGGAAATAGTTGCAAAGCATTCACCTCCCCTTCTCCATGATCTGATTCAATTTCTTCTTCATCTAGGGCTTTGTCAAAAGCAGTTGAAGGAAAGTTGTAAATGTCACCATACTAGAATAACAGAAAACTATCATCAGCCAGATGCTAAGACTAACTCCTTTCCTAATTACATATCATCATAATTATTCAATTATTTAACAAAATCCCCCTACTTTATCCTTTCTTTCAAAATAAATATATGCATATGATACTGTGAAAACTAGGAAAGAGTGGAGCTGGGCTCAACAGTGAAAAGACATGGATTTATAATCATTTTGGCAATGAATGGCTTTGTTGGAGAAATGATGATTTATTCAACAAAAATGTATCACTGCACTTCCATAAAAGTAGCCTTCAAAAAACAAACCAATTAAAAAACAGACCAAGATACTTGTGAACACATCACAAAATCAGCCAACTTTGATATAAGCTGACATTTAATGAAGCTATGGTACTCTGCCAAGCCTGATTCAGTAATTCAATCTATACTGTTAGATATGTTAGAAAAGGACAATGGAATTGTGCTAATGAACTGAGTTTTGCTTACCAAACAAAGAAATAGATTGAAAAATTAAAGTTCTATATTATTTCCCTGTGCTTCATTTCGTTATGGCCAATACCCCAAAAATAAGCCATTTCAAGAGAAGGCACAAAAATTTTATTTTAAAGAAAAAATGGCAGCTTATTTTCAAGGAAACTTGTTATGACAAATTGCTAAATGGCAGTTAATTCCATTGTTCTATTGCTCTCAGTGAGCATGCCAAGTTTTTGCTGCCAAGCTATAATCAGAACTACAAAGACAGTTTCTATTATCTGTACCTATGCAAATCTTTGCCAGATATTGTTGTGGTTAGTGAAAACTGGCCAGGACCCAAGTGACATTACAATTTTCAATACAGTACAGCTGCAGTGCAAGACAGCTTAGGTCTGAGTTGATGTTAAGGGGCCTATACCTTTGCCATCAAGAAATGCCCCCCACCCTAGGAAATAATTTCTCAGAATGCTAGTGATTGTAATCAAGCATGATGTCATCAGAAAGTCAAATGCCAAACAGAGAGCAAGCCAATCAAGATACAATTGAACACTCTACCAAAATACAGGCAAAGTGCAGAAATGACTTACAGTTCCTTTCTTTAGTCTCTCTAGCAGCTCCTTTTCTATTGATTTTTCTATTTGTGCAGCTGAAAGAGCTTTTGCCTGAAGTAGAAATAATTACAATATTGTACTTATAATCCATATATAGGCAATAATACTTAATGCCATTTAGCATAAAGTACTAATGCCTATATATGGGAAATTATGTTAAAAATTTGCTGTCTAGTGTATATCAATACATTAGCAAGATATGCAATGGGCAACATGAGTGTTTTAGCAATGCTTTTATTAGCTTTCAACATAACTAATTTCTTGCAAAAAATCATTCACATAGAACTACCAAAAAAACAAACTTTCACCATAAGAAGACTACTAAATCATGTTAACAAAAAATGAGCTGCAATAATAAACAAAACAGTGCAGTAATTCAGAATAAAAACCTTCAAATAGGAACACAAACAAAAAGCCCACCCTCCATATGTACAATGAGTTTGATAGGCGTACAGTATGAACTATGTCTACTTGGCTGCATAGATACTGATAAACCCTATCCAAAATCACATTTTCTCTCAAAGAGTAGTGGCTATTCAAGGAGCAAGGTGCCCCAAAGGTGTCATGGAGCCAGCAAATTCTAGGTAAAATTAGTTCACCAGCAGCTAAAGAAATTTTTATTGATGAGAAGACCAATTAATTTCCTGAGCTTTAATTGTCTTAAAGATGTTTAGTAAAAACAAATAATCCACAAATTCTTGGCTACCTCTAGAATACTTGGCAATTCAACACTGTTACCACCAAATTTCTCCTCAAAATCTCCACTGCTCTTTAAAAATTTAATTCTCAACAATGCTTCACAATCAAATTCATCTCATTTATCAAAAACATTTGCTCATATAATCAAGGCTAATAGGAAGTGTATCTCCAAACATAAGTTAGAATATAAAAACTAATTACCTCTCTTCTTGCTTCTCTTCTGTCTACCTTTTTATTGACAGTTACAAGTTTTTTCCTAAACAAGACAATATATATTTGCTACAAGAATTGTTATCTACACTATGAATCCCTAATACTATTAAGAAACTGTCCAAAGCTTTGAAACTCGAAAGAACAAACAACATAAAATGGAAAAGAATTGGAGCATGTAATACAAAACATTGAAACTATCATAAGTTCTAGCACCATACTTTTAAGTGAGATGCTAATAAAATTTAAAAACTTACTGAGTTCTAAGCTTTAGTTTTCTCATTCGAATAAGATACTGTAAAATGAAAGATACTAAATTATGCAATAAATGACTTTCATATCTGTTACATCTAACAAAATGTATTCCACCTAATTTACAACACCCAACCAAATTAGGAATACTTCAATTCTTATGAATTAAGCAATGACTTCCCAAGATCAAAATGGAATCAAAAATAAATTATAATAAGCATTGACTCCTGAGAGACAATACAGAAGAAATGTAGTTCAAGTCGTTCTACTAAAGATTTAATAAATAAGAAACAGAATTTACCTGTTTTATTCTAGTCAATCTCTGCTTACATCTTTGTTTCAAGTAATTTGGCCAGTATATCAAATTGGTATTAATTTGCTCTAATGCTTTTTCATAATTCTTTGAAAGCTTCACTTTCTCCCAAAGCTTTGCTGGTGTATGTGCTCTTTCAATTGTCTTCATGTATAAATAGCATACACCTTGGTAATGAAAGCAGAAATGTTAAAAAATATAGATGCTATATTGTAATATCAGAGCATTGGACAAGAGTTCCAGAACACAAAACAAGCCTATGCAATCCACCTTTATAAATGGCCAGAAAATTCAATTTTGGGAGTATTTGCTGTAAATAGAGTACAGAAAGAACACCCAAGTATCTTCTCTCAAAAAGGCAAAGCCTGACCCCTTTGCCCCATTGGTGAAGGGGAGGGGGCAAAAGCCCCTGCTGCCCCCATGCTGCAGGGGTCCTTGTTCATGTAACCTGTTGGCTATCCAGTTAATGCATACTATGCACTAAAAATGAAGTCTTTGACTTAATTTTTCTTTAAGCTATTGTGCCTACTATTACCCGAGGCAAACACCCTTTCATAGGGGCAGCAGATCAATATTCAAGACAGGGTATATAGTAGTGGTAGTGAGCTCTATCCATACTAACTGACTATGCCTTGTGAGATTTAGTACAATTACTGGAAGAATTACAAGTCCTAGTGCTGGACTACCCATGTACCACCAAAATGATAATAATGCTTGACTAGCTTTTACACTCAGCTCCTCTATTAGGCAAATTGTACTTCCTTATAGTGACTATTTAAGCTTTTCAGCTTCTAGCATTTCACATTTCAACCCCTCCATAGACAGTTGCTTACTCCTTTTGCTACATGGCAGACACTTGAAAATAATACTTTTATGCAAACAGAATACAAGGTGGTAAGCTTCCAGAGATATTAATAAAATGTGTAAACAAGGATACCATCATGTTCTCTGACAGTAGCATATCTGCTGTTTGCAAGAGGGCATGAAGATCTGTTACATAGGCCAGTTAGGTTGTACTCATTCCTACAAAATGTCTTTGTCTCAGTCCTACAAAGAAAAACTTCATTAGCATTGAATTGATGTTGGTGAGTTTGGCATTCCAGAAGATAATCGACTTGTAGCTCTGTTTGAAAATTTAAAATTCTGTAGGAAATGGACCTTGGTATACCTTGGTAAGCTTACAGAATTATAAATTTCCAATGTGAGTAATATTGCAAATAGCTAGGTTACTTTATCATAAACATATCTAATATATCTAATATAAATTTCATACTCACTTTGTTTTGTAGGAACAGAATCCATTATTTATTAAATGCCAAATCACCTATAGAAAACAAATTGAACAATGAATGGACAAGCATAAAAAACTTATGAATTAATGCCTAGGGAATTCGCTATTTAAACAAATGCCAAACAAGCTACATAAAATAAAGTGAAAAATGAACAGAAATGCATCATACATGCTATGAATTAATATCTGAGAACTTATATGGTGCACAGGTTATTGGAACATATTTTGGCTTTACTGAAAACAGAAACGGCTTTGGAAGTCCGATATATATCTCTTCAATTGCATTTTGGAGTGATAAACTTAGATAATAGCTTGTTACTTACTGGGTCGTTCTGCATTTTCAAAATTGTAAGTTGTATTACGCAATTAAACTGGATAAACAACTACAGTTCTCCTAAGAATCAGCGACATTTTGATTTTTCACATGCATGAGGTAGAACTTGTCTGAGGTCTGCCTCGTTACCACTTTTGATAGTTTACAAATGGCGGGCGCGTAGTACTAGTTTGTTCACACGACTTTAGCCTGTAGTTTCTTCTTTTATAAACAATTAGTCGTCTAAATATGACTTCCAACAAGGAGTTGCGTATTTGGGCAACAGATAAGCTCCATGATGCCCTGGGCATGTCAGATAACTCTGTAGTTGATTATCTGGTGGCACTTGCAGGAAAGTCAGGGGACAAAGCAAAATACGTTAAAAAGATTGAAGAATTTGTCGGCGATGATCCACAAATTATGTCAGTAGCAGAAGAACTTTGGATGAAAGTTCCAAGAGCAGAGAAGTCTGAAAATTTGAATCGAGTTAAGGAAAGAGAAGCGATGGCTTTGCAGCAGAAGTACTCGAGTTACCAAATGCTTCGTGATGATAGTGATGATGAAACTGGTGCCCAAGCAAAGAAGAAAGATAAGAAAAAGAAGAAGAAGAAAAATATTAGAAACAAAGCATCAAGTGAATCAGGGAGTGACAGTGCTGCTGAATTTCAGACAAAGGGTAAGAAGAAATCTAAAACACAGAAAAGGAAGGAGAGTGCCAGTGATGATACAGAAGATGAAAGAATAAAAGATCTGAAGGAAAGAGATGAATTTGCAGAGAGATTGAAGAAAAGAGATGAGAAAAAGACAAGGAAGCTCAAAGGAGAAAAAGGTAAAGATGCTGAAGATGAGCAGAAGAAATTGGACAACATGACTGCCAAGGAGCATGAAGAACTAATGAAGGACTTAAGGAAAAAAGCCAGAAGAGAATATGTGAAAAAAAGACGAGTTGAAAAACTTGAAGAATTAAGAGAGGATATAGAGGATGATGAAAGACTCTTTGATACAAGAGAACTTACTGAACGGGAAAGATTAGAAAGAGATTACAAGAAAAAGATATACAAGTTTGCTAGTGAATATGAGAACCTTAACCGTGCACAGAAAGAGAATAGATATATGATGCCTAAGGATGATGTTCAAATAATTGATAACTTTGAGGAAGAAACTGGTGTTAATGAGCCAGGGAATTTATCTGAGCAGAAAAGATGGGAGGAGCATAAAATAGGTGATGCTATAATGCAATTTGGTGCCAAGGATGCTAAAGCAAAAAAGAGAACCAAAGAAAATGAGTATGATTTGCTGGTGGAAGAAACTCAAATAGATTTTGTTATGGCAGGGCAAATGGCTGGGAGCAAAGGACATGAAATTGATGAATCAGTAGTTATGTCTGAGTCAGAAAAAAAGAAGTTGTCAATGAAGGAAACAAGAGAGAGCCTGCCTATATTTCCATTTAGAGAGAGTTTACTTGAAGCAGTTGACAATCACCAGGTATTGATAATTGAAGGTGAAACAGGATCTGGCAAAACAACCCAGATCCCTCAATATCTTTTTGAAGCTGGCTATACAGATGGCAGTATGAAAATTGGGTGCACCCAACCAAGACGTGTTGCTGCAATGAGTGTAGCTGCTCGTGTTGCTGAAGAAATGAATGTCAAATTAGGAAGTGAAGTTGGCTACAGCATCCGTTTTGAAGATTGTTGCACTGACAAAACAGTAATAAAATATATGACAGATGGAATGCTGCTGAGAGAGTTTCTGAGAGAGCCAGATCTTGCAAGTTATAGTGTTATCATTATAGATGAAGCTCATGAAAGAACACTGCATACAGATATTTTGTTTGGTTTAGTTAAGGATATTGCAAGATTCAGGAAGGATATCAAGCTCCTGATTTCCAGTGCAACACTTGATGCTGAGAAGTTTTCCTCCTTCTTTGATGATGCTCCAATATTCCGTATCCCTGGAAGAAGATTTCCTGTTGATATCTTTTACACAAAAGCACCAGAAGCTGATTATATAGATGCCTGTGTGGTAACTGTGTTGCAGATCCATCTCACACAACCCATGGGAGATGTTCTTGTATTTTTGACTGGTCAAGAAGAAATTGAAGTATGTCAAGAGCAGCTGACAGAGAGGACTCGTAAATTTGGCACAAAAATGAAAGAACTTATTATTCTTCCAATATATGCAAACCTTCCCTCTGATCTTCAAGCAAAAATTTTTGAGCCTACACCACCAGGTGCCAGGAAAGTTGTCCTAGCAACAAATATTGCAGAGACATCACTCACAATTGATGGAATTATATACGTCATTGATCCAGGTTTCTGTAAGCAAAAAAGCTACAACCCAAGAACAGGAATGGAGTCACTTGTTGTCACACCTGTTTCAAAAGCTTCTGCCAATCAAAGAGCAGGGAGAGCTGGAAGGGTTGCAGCAGGGAAATGTTTTAGACTGTATACTGCTTGGGCATATAAGAATGAGCTTGAAGATAACACAATTCCAGAAATACAGCGCACAAATCTTGGAAATGTAGTTTTGCTGTTGAAATCACTGGGCATTAATGATTTGATACATTTTGACTTCATGGATCCCCCACCAGCGGAGACATTAATTCTTGCATTAGAACAATTGTATGCACTAGGGGCATTAAACCACAAAGGTGAACTTACCAAGCTTGGGAGACGAATGGCTGAGCTACCTGTTGATCCCATGATGTCTAAAATGATAATTGCTTCAGAGAAATACAAATGCACTGAGCAGATACTAACTATAGCAGCAATGCTTTCTGTCAATGCATCCATATTTTACCGACCTAAGGACAAAATAGTGCATGCAGATAATGCTAGGAAAAACTTTTTCCGATTTGGTGGAGATCATTTGACATTATTAAATGTTTATGACTGTTGGGTGGAGACAGCGTACAGCACACAATGGTGCTTTGAAAACTTCATACAGTATCGTTCAATGAGACGTGCAAGAGATGTGAGAGATCAGTTGGAAGGATTAATGGAAAGAGTAGAGATTGAGCTTACAAGCAATCCAAGTGATACTATAAATATAAGAAAGGCAATAACATCTGGGTATTTTTATCATACTGCTAAATTTAGTAAAGGAGGGCAGTACAGGACTGTGAAACACTTACAGACTGTTATGGTCCACCCAAATAGCTGTTTGTTTGATGAGCAGTCAAAGTGGCTTGTCTATTTTGAACTCGTTTTCACAACCAAAGAATTCATGAGGCAAGTTATTGAGATTGAGAGTAAATGGTTACTGGAAGTTGCACCACATTATTACAAAGAAAAAGAGATTGATGACTCAACAGCCAAGATGCCAAAAAAGAAAGGGATCACATCAGAAGAGGCAAGAACTGTTTAATGTGTTTATTTCTTGTAGCTGCTTGTAAGACTCCCTGCCATTGGTGATGGTGCTCTAGACTGTAAAAGAGAAAAGTAAAATTACTCTTGAGTTCCTGATAGATGCCCCCACTGTTTAATTTTTCATTAATTTTCTACCCAGGACATTTTTGTTCCAGCTCTCCTACCTAGTAGATTTTTTAGTATGATCTCGTCCAAGAAAATATTTAAGAGGGACAGTTTTTATAAGAAACTTGAATCAACACCTAGTACTAAAAGTTTCTTAATCTGACATAAAAATTTTGGCAACTCACCTCATTCTTAGAAAGTCAACCACTTCTGGGTGGATATAACTACTCAATGTCACAAAAAATGTCCAAGCAGATCAAAATAACAAGCTAGTCTTTTTCAAGCAAAAATCATACAAATTAATGAGTTGAAGCAAGTCCATGTACCCTGTTTTAGACAAATTGGTATTGTACAGTTTCTTAATTTTCTTCAACAAAGTACTAGAGTTTCTTAATATTTTGACCAGCCTAGTACCTGTTCTTTTAAACCAGTTTCTTATAAAACAACATGTACTTTGGTCTACAGAAGAAACGTTTACTATGTAAAGTCATGCTGATTGCGTGTGTTGTATTGTTTAGTGTTGATTCATTATATGAACTTGGCAGTGTTACTTTGGTAAAAATTTATGGCAAGAAGCCACTGCATTTTCACTAACATTTTTAGCCATTTCTAACCCCTGTTTGTTCCAACCTCCCCACATATTAGCTTTTTGATATTTTTCCAACCCTCTTGTTTATTCCCATCCCTCTTCTATTAGACACTCCAGAGTATGTGCATCATCTCTAAAGGACAGATATAAAATTTAGGGCACATTTGATTGGTAGTTGTCATGAGACTATTTGAGAAAGTAATCTTTTCTTACCCACCTTATCCTGCATATAGTTGGAGTACCTACTGTAAAGAGCAGCATTTTAGGCTAGATTTATCCCAACAATATTTTCAATGACAGAATAAGTATTTTGTGCCCAAAGATCAAATATAGATAGCCGAGGACATAAAAGCCAATTCTTGTCATGAACAACCCAATTTTTGTCCAGTAAAGGATTCTATTATCTGTCCCTGTTCTTAGATGATTATTCAGGTAGAGGAACTTATGCTAGGTGAGTGTTACCATTTGTGAGGTAGAGTATGGCTATTTTTCACACAATGGTAGCACCTTTCATCAGTGATAGCACCAGAAAAAACTACTGGGGGGCTAGAGCTGTCAATGTGCCGACAGTGAGCGGTGTCCAAAGAATCTTTGCAGAAAATGCCAATCGTATTGCCTAAAAGGAGTAAAAAAAGAGGTCCCAGATTTTATGAAGTGCTGATGATGGATGGAAATTTAAGTGCCGATGAGGGAGGCTAGCAAAATTTTTGGGAGTTACAGCCCCCTGCTGGTGCCATCCCTGCCTTTTATACAAATAAAGTAGATTTCACCACTTAGCACTACATTCAGAATTCTTCACCTTGTGAAGGTTCTTTTTTTACTTTGCCTCTTCTCCTTCTGCTTGTTATGAAATTTCATTCCATGTAGACCTATAGGAATAGGCCAATTTAACTACCTGATCTACTATTTTCTTCCACATTATTCTGTTATTTGCTTTGGTATAGATGTTCTGCATACTGACTTGTGATAAAAGTGGTGCTATGTGAAAGGAGGGATATTTTTCTTTTGTTCTTTTTATGTCGTTGTTAATTGTTGTTACTATTGCTGTTCTTTTCCCTCCTTTGCATCTTTCAGTTGTTCTTTTTTTCAAAAAGTACCTCATGGCTTTTCTAGCTGGACATTCTGGGGGTAATCGTAATATATGGCCAAACAGCTTCCATCTTCATTCAGTGATTTCTATGGACAAAGGTTTGGTCCCTGTGATATCATATAGTTTTTGGTTGGTTATCTTATGAGGCCATCTAATGATAATTACTATTCTCAGCTGTTTTGATCATTCTGAGACAATCCCCATCTCCTGCAGTTGTAGAGTAGTATGCTTTTTACCATTGTCATTTTGAAAGTACATGTACGTCCTTTGAATTTTCATAAAGATAGTTGATGCAATAAGTTTTGATACAGTTCCTCTCAAGAACGGTTTCTTTATGTAGCATCTTCACCAACTTTTGTTTCTTTAGAATTGAAAGTAATATTTTTCTACTCAACAGCTAATATTTTGCTGTACATCTTGCTTCCAACAGTGTCATTATAGTAATTTGTAAAAGCATTCTCCACTCATATGATGCCTGTTTCAAATGTGTGTATTGAAGTTTCCCATTAAGCAAAAGAGCTTGGGGCTTTTTATAACTTGTACTCCAGTGTACTAGTTGATTTTTTATGGTCTTATTTCAAGGGCATAGGAAGAACAGGTAAACAATACAAGCTTTAAGGAGTATGCTAGCCAGGGCTCCAAAAGGCCACCCATTAAGTTTGAGCATCATTCAAAAATTGTGAGGACTGATGGGTTGAAGTATGCACCACTTTTGCAACAAGTTACTCATTTTCAAGGATGGGGCTGGAAATCTTATGATGGGAAGTAAAAAGTAAGTGATACTACCAGCCACCATAGGCTTGTAAGTGACTACTTCTTTACTTCAATTCAATTCAATGTAAGGTCTTAGAAGTGTCATAACGAGCAATAACAAATTTTAATCTTCATTCCTGTCATGACAGAGCTACAAATATGACATTTTTTATACTGTAGAGGCTGCATATTCTACACCCAGGGTGGCCCTGGATGTAAGGCATCATTCCAGGGGTGCAAGAAGTATCCACTTCAATAACAAACAGTTGATATAAACATTATCATTTTGAGCCTCAATTTACTTAACTTTTCTTGGAATTGAGCCTGAGATTGTCTTAAATTTGCCTTAGCTTTTACTGAAATAAACTGGCTAAAATGGGCTACACTTTCTTTATCTTTTATACTCAAATTTGAATTCCGTCTTAAACATTTTGAATGCAACAATGTAATATTGTATTTTGTTAGTTCCATACCATAAGAAACTTTATTAAAACCATAATTTGACACACATGCACTTGAAAAGTGAACCTAAACATTTTCATTGCCCTTTGGCACCCTCCTCAGTGAGAATTCATAAGACATAAGATTTAGATTTGCCCAAAAGGCTCTTACTTTTGGAAATTGAGCCTTGTGATTTTCTCAAGACTTAAGCAAATTGAGCCTCATTTCCTTATGCATTTTTTCTTATAAAAATGAGGATTTATCATACTTGTCCATGCTTGAATGAAGCATACATTGTAGAGTGCACAGGGGCAAAACAAAGTTTTTTTAGGGGTACAGGAGCAAAATGTTGGGAACTGCTGTTTTATGCAATGCTGTGATTCCAGTATGCATTGGGGATATTTGCTTGCCACAGATTATGGTCAAAATTTTCTACATCATTTGAGCTGGTAAAACTTGGGCAAACTTGGCCTACATGCTGATAAAGCTCACCACAACTTGTCAAAAATTAAAGCTTCCAAGTTTCTACAAAGGATTGTGCTTGCCGCAGAACTGTCACAAAAAGGGTCAATAATGCAGTCTCGTTGGGATTGATGACTGTAGAAATACAAGGAAGTGAGTGAATGACATGAAAGACTAGAAAATGGCTGCAATGGTTGGTATGGGGTGCCTAAACACTTCACCCAATGCATAATTTGCAACTAAAGGATGAAAGCAAGAACTTTGCTACAAATGTATGCCATAAACCATTATCTTCAAAAGCAAATACGAGGAAAATATTTAGTTTATAAGTCTTATTCTAAAAACAATGTACATGAACAACCTAATTACTAGGGGAAATAAGCTGAGTAAAAAGTAAGAAAAAAGCAAATATTTCTACTTTACATGTGGAAGAGAGTTAAGATGAGCAGGACAGGATACTCTCAAGTGCCAAATAAACAGGGGGGTCAGAACAAATTCCAAAATTTAATAGATGGGGGGTTGGACTTTGAGAAAGGCTTTAAATGATTATATAGCTTGAATCTTTTACTTTTTATAAAACCTAAAATGGCTGGAACAAATAAATGATTTTGCTTCACCTGATATGCAACCCCCCCCCCTACTCAGCACTGGTACAAAACCATTCAGTGGCAGTTAATATCAACAAATAAACTGAACTCATCACCTGGTCCACTTGTTCAATAGCTATACTGAGTGCCACAATGGAAACAATACCCATCCATGCTAAGGTTTCACAATAAACTGGTTTGATCAGGTCCAAGGATTGTAACTACAAGAAGTTTAATAATGATTCCTATGCAAGCAAAATGTTTCACAGCACTACAGCTTGCATTTGTCAGATCTCTTTGGACTGGACAAAACAGTCCAATTTATGTGAAATGCAACTTACGTGTACTGCATTTGCAACAAGGAAAGGAGAACAGGACATTGCATCTTTTTCTGACTTGTGAAATATCTGAATAACACAATTTTGACTGTATTTGACAAGTGGAAAATTTACTATATTCTTTACAACAACATACAATGTTGAAGGAGTTTGTTATTACCAAGTCCCATTGCAAAGACACTAAGTAGAAATGGTATGGATGAAGCTGATTCAACTGCTATGTCAAAGAACAAGTCCCCTAACCATGCCACTTTGAAAAAAATTCATCCTGTCACATACTAAATGATACACTAAAAGTTCTTCAACATCTTTTGAGAGTAAAATATACATTCAGTATTTACACTGCATGCAATTCTTGAAATCTTGTCAGAGTGGAATATTGTCAAATGGCTGCACCCCATTGACTGTATCCATGAAGGTAAATAGTTCATCATCAAAAGAGCTTTTGTTATGTAATGTGCCACTATGTATCATCTGGCTTGGTGTTGTTGAAGGACTTGGGACAATATCACTGACATCTTCATCACTAAGGTACGGAAAACAGCATTTATTAATACATCAGTTTGGGACATACTAAATTAAACTGCAATAAAAAGACAAGCATTCACTAACAAATTATTAACTTTTCTAATTAACTTTTCCCTGACCAAAGGGGGTGTGTCAGCTGGGAGGACTTTTGTGGACTCCATGCATTAAGAGTCATGCCTTTGGCCAAACCCATTTTACTGCAAGGATGATGACTATCTAAGGTAACACAAAAATAACTCCATGACTTTCCCTGACTTATATGTTTTTCAACATTTCCTGACTTTTACAGGTTATCACTGACTTGCTTTAAAAATTGGCATTTTCCAGGCTCTGTTCTGTGGCAGCCATGGCAGTATACCAGTGGATGCTTACAATACCAGCATTATGGTACCAGGTCTTGTCATGAGCAAACTACTGAGTGCAGTGATTAGCACACGTGACTGATTTTGCATTTACAATTGCACTGTTAAGAAAATCCTTACATTTTGATTCATTTTCATAATATTTAAAATTCCATTAAATTACATTAGTACTATACAAAACTACAGTTAAGAATCTACATATGTAACATAGCCTTATCTGCATGAACATTAATCAACATATAGAACATTGATCTAATCGACATAAGTAACATTGATCTAATCCACAAACATTGTCTAATCTTACATACACATTCAGATTAAATCAAGAAACAGAGAAAAGAATTGTACAGTGTAGCAATGATAACATTAATTAAACTGATTCAAACAAGGAAACTACTGTATGTTAAATGCCAAATGCTTCATCATCAAACTAAACGCTGCCCACAAAAGTCAGAAGTAAGTGATGATTGTGGTCAACATGCAACTATGAAGATAAGCTGAAGGCCATTACCTTTCCAAATGACAAAAATTAGAATTGAAGTTACTTAAAAACATTAAGAGCACCTATTTGCAAGTGGAATCAATCACATACACATCTTGATTTGCTCATGTGTGCATGTGTGTGATTAAGGCTTGTGGTACCCAACAATATTAAAATAAAAGGTTGCAAAGAAAATATATTGCATACGGGGGTTCCAATATGCATTGCACCATGGACTTGGTTGAACAGCAATTCTCCCTCTTATCATACTTTCAATAAACATAATGCTCAGACATGGAAATATCAATAAACCTTCATCAACATTGCTAAATGCTAAAAAATATATAAGGCATCTTACTTAACTGAGACAGCAAATGGGTCCTCACTACCATCAGCTTCATCTTCTGGGTCCCACATGTGCAAACGTCTTCTCCATATTCTCATTTGGCCTTGCCAAGATCTAGTGCTACATTGCTGGTATTTATCAGGGGTCCATGGATCTTCTTGTGTTCTTTCATTCCTAAAAGAATTAAAAAATTAATGAAATAAAACATTCTTTAGAAGGTTATTGCTTGTGTGAAAACTAACACTATATTTACACATGTGCACCTTTTGGTAATGTGTTGGCTAAACTACATTGTAAATCACAGTTGATATAAAGGGCAAATAGAAAGTGCTTAAACTCCATTACTACCTACTGAGGAAAAATTTTGACCCCCATTAAGATGCTATCAAACATCTGAGCTCTATCATATTTCCTCTAAAATTAAATAGATTTCATAACACCTGTACAATGGATGTAGAGTAATCCCATTGTGGCAAATACAGAATGAGACCATCTTTATGTTAAGTTACAAATAATTACAGACAAAACTGCATGAATCTGCAGTCCATGCCTGAAAGAAATTTGTGCAAGAGCATCAATTCACACATACACGCTGGTCTGCGTGAGCAAGTGCTCCAACTATATGCAATACAAGATTAGTGCATCCAAAATACACAGTTTCATAATTCTCAAGCATACCAAATGTCTCATATAAGGATAAAACAGGTTAAGGCAGAGTTATAAAAGCAAAGAGTGATAGTCACTAGTGTTACAGTTACCACAACAATGAAGCTGGCATGGGTGATTTTTGTTCATGCTGGGGATTTTGCATATGCATAGACACATGTACAAATAATTGTACATATCTCCAGGTATGGACTGAATTCAATAAAATAACAAAATGTAGGATGCAGGAAGAAAATACCATGGAACATGTTCCAAGTACATCTCATAACCAAGAGTATTTTTCCCCATGTCAATTTGTTTCTGTCTCTGACTCAGTTTGTGTGGGTCTGTCATCATTGGTTTCAAAGCCTTTCTATCTTTTGCTGTTAAACCCTTTGTGTTCATAGTCTTTTCTTCTTGGTTAGTCATATTTAACTTTTTTCTTGTTCTAAAACAACAAAATTAGACATCTGGAATAAACTTTTAGAGAGTTATCAATGAGCAAATTTCAAACACTCAAGTCAAGTGTGGGGTTGTAGTCAAAGGAAGTTTATTCAATGCTGTTCAGGCTGTATGTTTTGAAATATGTAATTCACCTGCAATTGTACTAATCAAGTGCTCTGTGTGCTATATGCAGTTAAAGTAATGGCAAAAGGAAAAACCAAAATGTAGGATTTGAAACTTGTGATGTCTTCACTATTCCCATGGGTAACCTGCTAGGGTTACTATAGATCTTGTAGCATTTCCTGCCATTACAAATGACTATTGTGTTACAATTCTTGCTATGTCCTAATGAATCTGAGCTGTATAAGCACTAGGTCATAGCTAAGGTATCTTCCAAAATTTGCTAATATTGAGCCATTGGCTCAAAAAGCAAATTCAAAGTACTGCTCTTATAGCTGTGGCTTTTTGTAGAGTATATTATCATGATAACAAAAATTGCTAGAGCTTCTTTGCTTTCAGCTTTCTTGATGCTTTTTTATGAGGGTTTAGGAGTAAATCAACACACAGAATGAGTTTGGCTGGGAAGGCAATGGTGCTCTTACATGGGTTTGGCCAAATAGTTACTAATCAAATTTCCTTAAAAGCATTCTAATAGGTGTATTCTGACAGGTCCATGAGGAATATGACATGAAAAAAGGTCACACCTGTATTCATGCTGATATTTGCTCCGTGCATTTTCTTGGTACACCATTCTTTCTTGCTTTTCTACTTCATCTGCCCAGTTGATTGGCGAGCTGAAGTCAAGCTCAGAGTCAAGCCTGTCAAAAGTTAATGGAAAATAATCAAATTTAGTTTGAAGTGATAGCCAGTAAGTAATTGTCAAGTTTTTGGACTTCTAGCTGAGTCTTAGCATTACTAGAATCTAAAGCAAATGCCACATAACAACATTCAAAATGCCGAAGTAGACTGGATACAACCATACTACCATAGGGTTCATACACATCCTGCCAATATCTTTCCTGACTTTTTTATTGACAATCAAGGGGTTCTCCTCATTACATATCAGAAATACATAATACTTTTCCTGACCAACCAGTGCTACAAATGATGTGACTGACACATTTTCTGTTAAAACTATGATGTCTATGCTGTAATTAAGTAGTAACTTGGAAGCAAACAAAAGTTGGTTTGCTTATGGTATACATATGCAATGTAGAGAGTTGTCTACTAAGTACAAAAGAGTCAATTTGCATAGGTGATAAAAATTCCTGGCTTTCTTCAGGTTTCAATAAAGTTTCCTGAAGCTTCCTGACTGCTTCTAAACGACATGGTTTTCTTGATGGAATACCTTCAATGGCAAAGTAAAATACTTACGAGTCATTAAATATGGAGGATTCTGTTCTGTCTTCCTGTGAGTTGCTTTTCTGCTTGGTAAAATGTTTTCTACTTGGCTTTTCTAAACTTCCAAATGAGCATTTCCTTTTGTTATTATTCTTCCATCTCTTCTGTGAGGGAACTGGTGAACTGAAGGTTGGGGAACTGAAACAGAAAAATTTCATAATATGTCACCATGTCATGTATAAACTACATTTTGTAAAGGCAAGTATACCTAGCCTCCTTGATCCTGTACATCTTAATGTGCAAAAGGTAAGGATAAGCATCACCTCTTAGAAGGAACTGGCGAGGTTGTCACTAGTATCTTAGGAAAAAAATCAATGATTTCCGCTGATATTTTCAGCGAAATCCTACTCAATTTTCCCTGATATTCATATAACCTTCAATCAGAACTATATCATTTCTTTGAACAATTATGGGGTTTGGGAAAGCTTTCACCTCATTTTTCGCAATTCAAATTTTTGGTTTCACATACAACAGAACTGTGCTTCATGAGGACTGTACATATGATAGACAAAAGGGCATAATTTGGCGCTAGTTGTACTCAACTTGATGTGTGACCAAGTGCGGAGAAAGTCATCAATCTGTTGTAAAACATAACTTGAAACCTCCTAGATTATTTGAAAAAGTCTTCATTGCCCCTGATTTTCCTTGAATGAACATAAAATCCCCTGATTTTCCCCGAATTCCCTGACTTTGTCGCAACACTGACCAGTTAAGTTTTCCCGCCACTTTCAGTCCTACTTGGTAAGCAAAAGGATATTGGGTACCTAAGGCTTCAACAAGTTATCATATCAAAATCCACATACATTCAAGGGTGCTCTCCTACATATTGCGATTTTAGAGCGAAAGCATAGCTCTGTGCGACTTTAAACTTTTTGATACAGAATCTGAGTTATGCTCTAGGCTACAGGCCAACAATTGATCCAACTACAAATGTTGAGTTCATCGATTCACAGTCTACCAAGAAGCATGTAAAAATGCTAGTCATACATCTAATGATTCAAAAAGTTTAATAATACCTACCCTCGGTCCATTACGAAGAGCTTTCGAGCTGTTTCCAAACTTGATCTTTTCGCAGTTCCAGTTAATTCAGAAGTTAGCGCGCTAAGACCTGGCCATGAACGTTTCAAGCAGCCAATCACCGCTTCGTAGTAATAACAATAATTTGTCACGTGATGCTCCCACAATGCAATTCCAATGACAACATACAGCAACGCACGAGGGGGAAGTTAGGGGGGCCGACATTTTCTGCCCTAAAGAAGACCAGGGAAGCAGTCGGACAACGTATATAGCAGTGCACAAACAACGCGTCACAAGAAAGTAGTCGCTAAGCCTTGAAAAGTTAGGAAAGTACCTACGAAAGCTTGGAAGTGCATATGTACTGACAATTCTACGTATGTTTGTATAAGATGTTATTTATGTTATGTTGACAGGCCCGTAGACACTGACCCAATAATTATTGGCATCGCCCCCAATAATTCTCTGTGGTTGTATATAAAAGTAGTCCACAGTGTACCTCTTAATCTGGGCTCATGGCTTTGATAGCTCTATCTTGAGTTTTTTTCCATGTGCCCGTCAGCTGATTTAGTTGTATTTAAGGTTCAGTGCCGTAACCACCGGGGGGCAAGGGGGCTGGAGCCCCCCCAATAATTTCTTCTTAAAATAACTTTTTTTTCAATTAGAATACTATCCTAAAGTGTGACCCGTTATAGCGTGTTTAGACGTTTGAAAATCGTAAAACTTTCTCAGCTCCTCCGCCTCAACCATGGCGAGGCCTCCTCCGATAGTGACTTCTAAGCCCCCCTTCAAAATTAAAATCGTGGCTACGGCCCTGCCCCCCAAAATGAAAATCGTGGTTACGGCCCTGAGGTTGTTTTATTTTCTTAATATGTTCATTGTAATTTGCGAGTTAATATATTATTGTAACACAACTGTTTTAATTGATGTATAATGTAATTAGTTAATTTGCTGAAAAAATAAATATATTGAGTTTGAGTTTAATCATTTAACAGTTGACTTCTACCCAATCCAGAATTATAGCGTTATTCTACCAAATCTTGATGTTTACCTGTTTGGTACTCATCTTATTTTCCCATTTGGCTATATCCACATCCCTCCCATGCTTATCTTTCGCATAAGTCCTGTTACTAGATTCACTTATGGTTGCTCTTTGTATCTTTTGTATCTGTTAGTATTTAACCCTCAATTTAGTTTTTCCCCTCACGTTACTGAGGATGACACTAGTAGAGTGTCGAAGCGTATACGTGGTAATGGATTTCTCGTAATTAACCTGGCTTGCATCAAATATGCCTTCAAAGCAGGGATGTGCCGATGAGGGCGTGGGGCGTGGTCCCCCCTAATATTTTTAAATTTGCAAGAAAGTTGGTCAAAAAAGTTAACCAGGCAGCAAGAGAGTTGGCCACAGTATATTCTGTGACCCTTTTTTTAGTAACACTATAGTAACAATAGTTGGTCAATTGGTCAGAACGCCCCCCGCCCAACAGAAGGTGTCTCGGCATATCACTGCTTCAAGGTATTGGTGTTGTTCAAGAAATATGGAAACAAGATTAACCATGGCTACTAGTCTAATCCTTGTACTGCTCCTGAGATCCAATCCAGAATCTAAGAGCATCATAAAGTGGATATGTGGCATGCAAGCATTCTGATTTTGTTGTGTGACAAATTTCAAGCCATTTTCAGTCTTGGCACGAGTGTTAGAAGAATTTCTGTTTCTGTAGATGGCAACCCTTTTAGGGAATAGGGCATTGATCCTTCTGAGTGCATTCAATGTAGCCCATGCCAGAAATATGGGGTAAGAAGTGCATTTTCATCGATGTACTGGTAGGTGATTGTTTTGCTTCTATTTTCGGTGTACATGCAAGTAGTTAAAAAGAGAAAAGATCGGTTCAGTCTTTCTTTTGTCGTTTTAAATCTTTAAATTTGATGAAACTAGGTAAAAGAGCCAGTTTCTCCATCTTAATATGACGATCAATGATAAAAACTGTTAGATTTCATTCTGCAAAAGGGCGGTTTCCGACGTTCTGGAGTGCGTAACCTCGACACATTTTTCTGGGGGAAGCCCCAAGAGCCCCATTTTCCGGCAGACTACCTATGGACAAACCCTATTTTGGCATATACTTCTTTCCTGTTGGTATCGATGCTTTACATTCAAACGCCCCCTTACTTTTAACTTCACTTCTACATCTGTGCCCCCCACCCAGTTCAGCTGTCTGCGGGTCTGGCTGGCTGCTTTCCCAACAGTTCAACTTGAGTTGTTAACTAAGATTTATCAATATTGCAAGTGTACATGGAGTTTTTTCACTTTCTGCTAATGTACATGTGCATTGCACAAACATAGGAACTCGACAATTTTAGCTATAAAAGTCATTAAGAAAGCTTTAGCACTGAGATATTAAAAGACTTGGGATATTTTCAGTACTGGGGCCGGCAAAACTACCTTACAAAGAAAAATATGTGTACTTGCGTGGAGAATCTTGTCTATTATTGCAACTGTTTACTTTTTGAACACGAAAGACTTACAGTTGATGGAACCATAGATGAAACATGTTCTAGTTATGCTATGTGCACACTATAGATTATGCTCTTTAGATTCAGAAAGTCATTGACAAAAGGAAAAATCGTAAAGACACTTGTCTACAGAAACTAGTGTTGGACAAATAGTTTTCCAACTTGGAAAACTATTTGTACGCTGTACCTGATGAATTAAACATGGAAAAAGAGATGCTTCAAACATTTATCTGTTCTTAGATATTGAAAAATAAGGAAACAGACCAGTGAAAATGAAATTCTATCGATCTGTCGACAAAAATCTACGAGGAGTAGAACATGTTCTACTTCATCGACAAGTGAGTTATCGGATTTCTTGGAAGCGGCGTCTTTGTTCACACTTACCTAGATTCTTTGTTTTATCGATGACTTTCCGAGTCTATAGACAAAAATCTACAGTGTGAGCCCAACATTAGGGAGCGTGTTCTGGCCTGCTCTTTTCATCTACACTCTTTTCATAAGAACCAGTAAAATTGAGGCTGGCTGTTCTTAATTTTTCCCAAATTTTGAGACGGAATTGTTTTTAGTTTATTCTTTAAACTAGTAGTGTTCATACATTCATAAAACTTTATTTACAGTTGGATTTACTTAGTAGTGCGTACTAATTGATTCCAACTAAAACTGAAACTATAATACTAAACAACTTAATATATATATATATATATATATATATATATATATATATATATATATATATATATATATATATAT
>WIPJ01001044.1:61365-84918 GCA_018155075.1 Cassiopea andromeda
CAAAGGCGCTGACTTTCTGATTAACTTTTACACAAAGTTCGTGTATGTGTTTATTTAACTTGAGCTTGTTATCAATCTGTATCCCTAGGAGTTTCACTGTGTGTGTAGCAGGTAATTTTTTTCCTCCTATGTTAAGGCGTAGGCACCTTTGATCATTGAGACCAAGGAACATGATCTGGAATTTTTCAGGATTTGCTATCATTCCTAGTGTGAAGACTAGGGGTCACCAATCCGGATGATATTTGAAGTAATATGCTGTTTTGAAAAAGTGCTAATGTATGCTTTACATTTTGTTGTCTTTTTAGTCTGCCAAGTTCATTTTGCCATAGCAGACTCAAAACTGAACTGCACTTTGCAAAATAGGACTCTGCATTGCCAGTACCGCAAAGTAGGACTTTCTATTGCCAGGGGCGTAGACATTGTGTGAGGAATGTGTTAGGTGTGACACCCCCCTAAGCATCGAAAGTCTGCATTTTGTTGAGCAAATGCCAAGCAAGAAATTGTCAAATCTCGGGCAAAATGAAATACTAAGAAGTATTAAACCATGTCTTTGCCTAAGTCTCAATTTTCTTAACTTTCCCGAATTGAGCTTGAGATTTTCTTAAATGTTTCCTAACTTTTCCGGAAATAAACTGGCTAAATTGGGTAATATATTCGTTATTAATACTGTATACTTGAATTTGAATTCCATCTTTAACATTTTGGATGCAATAATGATGAAATATCAATTTTTGGCGAATAAAAGCATTAAATTTTGGAAATTGAGCCTCGTAATTTTCTAAAGATATTGACCATTTGAGCCTCATTTTCTTATACACTTTTTCTTATAAAAAGTGTATCGTAATTTCCCGCTTTGTAAAAAGACTTTTGCAAGACAAAAAGAGGAGTTTTTTTTGCCTGATATTGCTTTCCTTCCAATGCAGAGACGCATCTACCCATGGGCCGACTGGGCCCGGGCCCAGGGGCCCCCCAAAAATTCTTAGATTTAGTGGGCACCGAGCAAAATTTTGAAAAACCAGTGAATTACAAGCCCCCTTATAAACTTACCTTGCGACCATGTCCATAAAAATTCATGCTAACAGGGTGCTGGGTACTATACACGTGACAAAATTTTTTAGGTGTATTTCAAGGGGCCCTAATCAAATCTGGGCCCAAGGCCCCAACCGACTTAAATGCGGCCCTGCTCCAATGGTGACTAACATCCATTGCCTGGGCTATGCATGAGCAATAGTTGGTGCCTCTTAAAGATATTGTTGTTTTATTTCAATTATTATGCACAATAACAAAATCTTTGCTTTGACAGTTTGCAACGCAGTGACAGAGTCTTCAGTGCATTTTATGCAACCCACGCCGGATGTGTACGACGCGCGTACAAGCATTCTGTCAAATACTGAGGTCTGGGAACTAATGGCTCTAGTAGCCTGGAGACTACTTTATTGTTCTGACTTCTATATAGGACTGTATATATCAAAACCAGTATTCTTCTTTCTCTTCGGTTCACGTTTTACGAGTTTATGCTTAACCTACGTTTACGCCATCAATCTTTATATTTGTAAGTAGTTATATATGGTATCAAGTTTTGTATATATTTATCTACGTGGCTTCTTTCTGGACTTCACACATTCAACAACCAAGAAGAGAAGTCGGCAGAGCTTTTCCCTTTCTAGTTCTAAGTCTGCAAAATTCAACGAAACCAGCTGCAGTGATTAGTTTTTCTGGGGGCAGGGCCCCAGACCCCCTACTTCCCACGCTTTCTTCCATGCCTTTCTAACATTTCATGGTTGTCATCATATAGCAGCACAAATATTCTTCTCCCAATCCACATAAAATAATTTGGAACACATCTCTATCAAGAGTCCCCTCAATGAAATTGTCCTTGGACAGTGACCAAAATGTCTTGCAAAGTCTTATACACCACCCAAAGACAACCGCTAGTTACGTCCTACATCTGGACACAGCAAAAGTGCTGTATAGGGAATTTGGCCCCGATGCCCAAAAAGGTTGGTGACCCCTTGTGTAGGCCAATTATAGGTACATAGAGAGACAATATACAAGATAACATTGGATGCTTTGATTCGTGGAGAGCCAACCAAGATGATCTCTCTTGCAGGGATGTGCCGATTGGGATGCGTGGGGGCGTCGAGCCCCCCCAATATTTTAAAATTTGCAAGAAAGTTGGTCAAAAGTCAGTCATGCTGCAAGAGAGTTGGCAACAGTATTTTCTGTGGCCTGTTTTGTAGTAACAATAGTTGGTCAATTGGTCAAAATGCCCCCCTAAAAGAAAGTGTTTCAGCACATCACAGCTCTCTTCCATATTAATGTTTTTATTGAAAAAAGTTTATAAACAATTATGAATAGACAATGTTATCATAGTATCTACAATACCCGCCAAAAGTCCTGGGACACTTTGCAAATTTTAAATCTGGACGGCACATTCGGCCCCCTCCTCCCCCAAAACAATGTTGGATTTTGAGTGAAGTACATGCGGTACCGGAAAAAGTTTTCGCGCACAATAACGCCAAATGTCTCAGGAACAGACCAACATTGTATTAGGGGGAAGGGGGGGGGTGCGTAGAAAGCGTAGTGATTGAAATACTGAGAAGGCTATAGTTTTTCATAATTTTTTGAAAGTGTCCCAGGGACTTTTGGCAAGTATTGTAGTTTCCCTAGGAGCCACTAATTGAGAAAATGAAATGTTTCAAGGCAGTCAATTCTACTCAGGTTAACAAAGAGAGGATATTTCATGTCCATTTGTTAGTGGAACGTCTCTGCACCGTTTTCCAAAAATACATTTTATGACAAGGATTCAGGCTCAGTCTTGTTCTTAATTTCCCACCAAATTTTAGGTTCGTGTTATTGTAAAATTGTTCTTTTAAAAGATAGAGTGTACTATGTCATTGACATGCCAGGTGCAATCCAAAGCGGGTTCAGTATGTTAGCAGATGGCGCAAAGTTTCACTTAAGTATAATCAATGACAATAACTTGTAGGATCTCCAGAATGATAAAATAGTTTGAAGCACCTTACAGAATGAAGGAAGACTTAAATGATGTGAAGTTAGAAAAAAGTACTTTTGAAAAAGACAGAGGTTGGTATTTACAATAATTTCATATTCAGTATGGAAGCAGGCCTAGCAGCCAAAAAAATAACAAAATTTTTGGAATGGTCAGTTGGGCATTCACATATTAGAATAGAGGAATATGATACTAGAACTTTGAGCTTTTCGATGTTAAACCACAATAAGCAAGAAAGGCGAAAGGGGTAATTATTATAAAAATATATGGAAAATGGGGGAAAAAGTGGGGAAGAGATCCAGAATAATGCTTGTGATCATGGCTTTTTATGAAGATGACTGTATTGTGTATTATCTTTGGAGCAGACTTTGTTATAGTCAGTCAATAATTTAGAGCAGGAGGTCGTAATAGACCAGTGTCCTAGACATAATATCAGTGCTCCACAGGTGTGAGACATGCACAGGCTTACAATATAGCCATTTCTTGAGTGTGGTCATGCACCACTTTTATGACCTGCCCCCACTTTCGCTTTTACGGGCGTGGTAATGCTTTAGGTAATGCACCCCGTTTACGATCCTTCCCTGTTTTGTGCTTTTTTCAGCGACTGCGTAGGAGCTACATACGATCCCAGAATACATCACGTCACCTGCCTTGTGCATGCGTCTTTTCATCAAAGATCTCTTTTGCCGCCATAGTGTTGAGGGCCAAGAAGTGCGAAAATGTCTAGGTACTCAAGACCTCCAAATACGTCGTTGTTTATTCGAAACGTTCACCCTGATACACGGTAAGAATATCTAGTTGAATCCACTATGTATTTCTTAGTTCATTACAATTTGCGAAGGACAGATCGTACTGTATTTTGCTATCTATAAGTTCTGCATTGCAATCAAACTTTTCATCGTACAGTACCTGGAAAATTGGCAGATTTTGGCAAAGGTCCAGTAAAATCTAGAATGGTCCGGGAATATTTTGCTTGTAGGAAAGCCAAGGAAAGTTCAGAGTGCCCTTAAGTTTACATGCCAGTTTTCTAAAAGGACGTCCGTGTTCTTAGTGTTCATCCTAAATCATAACTTACGTGCTGACAAATAAGTCCAACCATTATTATAGGTATCCGACTTTCAGCGGTGTCGTTCATCATATTTTTAGCATTGTCTTTGAATACTGTTTCTAGAACTGTTATCCAGTGCCATAGATGACTTTAATTCTTTCTAAAATTTGATGTTTGACTGGGAAATATTAAGTATCCTCAAAGTGAGAGTATATACAGCAGCTGAAAGACTTCACAAGACAATCTACTTCATTCCTTTTCTTGGTACCCCTAATTATATCTAATATGTAGAACAAATTCCTTGTTCACATTATGTAATGATTATAGTGATTGTAATATTATTATGATATTATCATTGTGATTGTAATGATTATAGCTTGTAAATTAATGAACTGCCATTACTTTATACCCTCTTTAGGCCTGAAGACCTGAGAAGAATCTTTGGAAAATATGGACCTATAAGGGATATTTATATCCCTTTGGATTATTATACAAGAGAACCAAGAGGGTTCGCTTATGTTCAATATCTTTTCCAATTAGTATAGTCTAGAAATTTGATCACTTCGGTGGCACAGCTCTACATTTTATGATTAAGTTTTGTTAAGTAACTGAAATATTGTACCATGATTGCTTTACTGTTATCAGGATACCTGTTAATTACTCTTATTATTTTATATTTGTAGCTCAGGTCTCTAAGTATCTTCTAAACTAGACAGTTTTGCACTGGTTTTTAGTTAGGCAATAAATTCAAGTGCTGTATGACAATTAATTTTCCCTCTCTCCAGATTTAAAACACCCTAAAATAATTCAGAAGGGCTTTTGAAAATTTCTTTGATTAAAGTTTAATCTTCCCATGGTACAAAAGGACATGTTTTTCATAATATTTTGAAATTTTTTCTCCAGATTTTCAAGACAAAAGTTCAAGTTAGTATGATGAGCCCAAGCATGAAACTTGTTTCAAAGTATACAAGCCCACCAGCCCTTTTCTATCAAAGTTCATTGCATTGCCAAATCCCTTCTTTTTGCCACAAATGGTTTGTTTATAGTTTATGAAGTTTGTCTGTTCACACAAATGACTAAAGTTTAAAATGCAGATTCAAGCTGATTGCTTGCTTTGGTAGAATGTCTTAAATGAAAGGGATGAGATGGTGTTGTAATTTGGCCTCTTTGGTATTATGAAAATTTATGTTAGAGATTGCCACTATTTTTAGTTCATGAAAAGTGATTTTCTAACTTTCCCAGCATATATATAATTGTTTATTCTTAGAAGGAGGTTTTGTGCTTGATTTAGTGGTCATATGTTAGGGAACGTTTTGTTGGTATTTTCACCCTTAGAAAGATAGACTATGGTACAAGATAGAAGAAATTTACATATTATTTGATAATATCCTTTTCAAATCATAATGATAAACTGTATACAACTGTTTGTGGCATCAAAGGAGAGGTTTTGGTATTGGGCATTTTGTAAAAGATGGTGTTGTAGCTTGCATCTTAAGTTTTTGAAAAACATTGACCCCAAGATTCAAGACATACAGTGTCAATTGTCAATCCTGTTGCTCCAAATCATACAAGTTTGGGGCCAAAAACTGTTGACGATAGCTAAGCAGGTTCAAGTAAAGAAACCCCCAAGGTAAAGTGATCTCTAAAGGTCAAGTTAAAGTAAAGTTCAAGTTAGTGGTTCGTAAAGAAAAGTTAAAAGTCATAAAGAACCAAGGTTAAAAGTCATAAAGAATCAAGGTTAAAGGTCATCTTGAGCAAGCAAGGTGGACTTTCCTATTTGCAAGGAAAAGGTACTAATGAACTTTAGTAGTTTTTAATGTGTTTCTTTCTTAACATGCGTTACATTTGAGGATATTCGTGATGCAGAAGATGCTATTTATTATGAGGATAGGGCTAGATGCCTTGGGCGTGAGTTGGAAGTTCAGTATGCAGAAGGAGACAGAAAGAGTAAGTTACTGTGTCCACGGATGCTTCCTGTTTCTAATGATCTGTTTCTAGAAAGGGATTTGCATAAGAAATTGGACTAAATTTGATTAGTCTCATATGTGGGCTAACTAGGCTACCTGTGGCCCCCTAGAAAGCTGTTTTGGACCTATCAGGATATTGGCTTGAAACTACCATTCTGGCTCAATAGTGATGCTAGGAATGGTATCTGGCTGTACTATCTTATAACACTTAAGTCCCATGGTGCACCTTGCAAAGTCTAAAATTTACCCTAGTATTTCACCCTGGGGAAAAGTATGGTGTTCCTACATCTCCAAAATACCCAAAAAATATCCTTGAAAAGAGAACTATATCCTAATAAATCCTTTGAAGAAACCCCTAAAATTATAGCAATATTTTGCTTTTCTCCAGAATTTCCCCTAAATTGTTCAGAAGTTGAAATTCTTTTCAGCAGTTATGTTGCTTAATAAATTAGTTTGTGATAGTTTATCATAATTAAAGTGGTCAAATCATCAATTTAAGATTTTTAGATGTGAAATTTTTTTGGCAGCAGAACCAGATTGTTAAATTTACCCTATTTATATCATGTCATTGGAGTGAGGTTTTATCCATTATTTCCCAAAAATACCTCAATGCGTATTGAATTTCTCTGGAATCTACAAAGCCTCCTAAAAAGGTGGACAAAGAAATATCTTAAATATCATTTAGAAAATTGATGAAGAAAGAACTGGAACCCTGAAGCAGTGCCAGACTCATTTTTGTGGCTTGGATTTTATTGTTGGCTTCTGTCAACCACAAACAAAGGCTTTGGCAATTGAATTTTTATTAAATGTTGTGATAATCAAAAGTTATCTTTATGCTGACATATCCAAGGCATTAGGGGAGTATTTGCTTCTAAATAGTATGTTTGACTTTATGTGAAAAATAAGCCATTACCTATTTTAAATAGTAATGTACTTTTATCATGTGTTAACTGTTTCGTAGATGCATCACAAATGAGCTCTAAAGAGAAGCGTGGATACTATGGTAGACCATACCCAGATAGAGATTACAATAGGTGAGGCTACAGTTTTCCGCTCCACAAACTCATTAGAACCTCCATAAATTTAATTTACCTTTTTACTCACATTGCAGAAAACTTGAAAAGTCCTTATTTCTAACTTTTGGGGAGAGGATTTTCTGTGGCAGATTTATTTAGGAAATGATTTGCTTAAATTTGTCATTTGGTCCTTAAAAATCCTTTGCAATTCCTTATATTTTATCCACTCACCACAGTACAAACCATGTTTGTATTATGAATAGTTTTACTTCAGGGACTCATGCCTAATACATGTTAGTCAATATTGATGATCACATACAAGACTTAATTTTATGAGTATATGTGGATGTGTGGTTGTAAGTGATAAGCTTAAGGATTAACAGTAATTCAAGTTTAGGTTTTCATGTATACCAAATGTTAATGGTTTGTTGAATGGAAGCATTGCTGCAACATCATCTTTACTTTGAACTTTCTTCATTTTTTCCTTTCAGACGCAGGTCAAGAAGTAGAAGCCCAAAGTAAGAGGAGGAATTTCTTGCTAATTTTTGATAGTTAATTTTGATCCTTATCTTTTGTTACTGGTAGGAATCCTTTAATCTTCTGGAACCATGTAAATTGCAAGTAAAGCAACAATATATGCTTTCAGCTAATATAAAAAATGTGTTTGTCATAGGCGCCGTAGGAGATCAAGATCTAGATCAAACTCAGCTCCACGTAGAGGCCGCTATTACAGTAAATCACGATCTAGAAGCCATAGCAGATCAAGGGAAAGACATCGCTCATCTCCTTCAAGGCGTAGACGTCACTCTGACAGGCGCGAATCACGGTCTCAATCAAAGTCAAGGTCGCCATCAAAGTCAAGGTCAAAGTCTGTTTCACGCTCTCGATCAAGATCTGCTTCTCGTTCACGATCACGCTCCCCAGTTGAAGGAGAGGGGTCTCCATTAGATAGGAATGATGAGAATGGAGACATTGATCACAAAGATGAGGATGATTTGTAAATATGAACCTTGTCTGGACTATAGGCAAATAACTACTAAGCTTACCATTAGTTTCTAGTCTTAGTGGAAACAATGTATTTTGCTGTAGTTTTGTGTGAACACACAGGTGTTCTGTGACATTTAAAAGCACGCAAGTCTCAATTTGTAACAAACATTGCCTATTCATTGGGCACAAATGGACCAACTTATAGCAGAAATTTGATGTTTTCTCTGTTTTTAATTTTGCAGTTCAACTTTTCTTCGTAGTTACTATGCTGTGTTTCAGCATTTTATCCCATTTTATCATATTGTGCTCCTGGATTATAGTCCTTGAAATGCTAGATTGCTTGTCCCTTCCTTGAATGCTGAACACACCATCCCTGTATGATCAATGTTACGACAGTATAGAGCATAATAAATTAATCACATTTTCTTATCATAGTATTCTATAAGAGTCAAAATGTATACAGGGCTCATGCTACTCTTTACACTCCATGAAAACTCCTCAGGTTTATCTTGCACTTTTTAAGGGTGCTGGTAACTCCTTAAATTCATGCTTTTTAGAAGGAAATTCCTGAAAAACTCCTTATTTATAATTATTTCTTGGGAGAGATGATTTTCAGTGGCAGATTTTTTAAGGAAATAATTGCTTTTTGTTAAGGAAACACGCAAATACTGTTCCTTAGAAATTCATCTTTTGGTCCTTAAAACTCTTTAGAAGTCCATAAATTTAATCCACTTACCAGAGCAAAAATCCAGTGTATTTGAAATTGTAAACTTACTGGTCTTACTTTATATTTAGTGATTGCTACAGTTTTCATGCTTGTGTTAATTAGTACACACATTGAGGATTACTAACATTGTTTTTACTCTGTTTGTTATGTTGGACTATAGTAGGCTGGTATTGAAGCTTTAAAAACAACTATTTCAATAACCGTGAATGTTATATCTTTAACCCCATGCCAAAGATTTTCTGAGAATACATTACTGTAGAAAAGATTTGTAGGACATGATGTGAACATATGCATTTATAGACTTGAAGCTTTGTACCAGTCATGGTAATATGCACTCAGTTTTTGTTGTTGCCATTAACTTAGACAGTATGAGTTCATAATTCAGATACTGTGTAGACACACTTAACAAAGATGTAATTATTTTTTCTTTATCTTTATTATCTATATTTAGGTCTTACTACAGCGACAAAAGTTTATATTTGTGAGTCTGTATAACTAACATGTTTTATGACTGAAGAAGCTCAGACAGCTTCTAGATAGCGTGAAGTTATGCATCTACTGTATTCATAATTTATGTTTTTGTATTGATTGTTAGCATCTTGAAAACAGCCTTTACGATGTCTGTTTGCAACAGCACAGACGTCAAATCTTGATTTGACAGCAAAGCAATCACCATCTGATGATTCCTGCCAATATTGTTGTAAAATTTTTTTGAGAAGCGCGTTTTGATGGTAAATATTGTACTTTCTTTGCATGCAAACTGATATTACAGTTTCGAATAATTGAAAAATATTTTACAAACATGTTCAGGTTTCAATTCGTATTCCAGAAGGAGCAATATTTACGTTTTGCGCAGATCAAAAGTTACCGCCATTACAAGGAATGATGGATGGCTTTTAATATCAATAACGTTTGATCTGCGCAAGATATATAAATTGCTTCTGGAAATGTGAATTGAAGCCTTCTGAAAGTTCTTGCAAAGTATTTTTCAATTATTCGAAGCTATGTGTTATCAGATTTTTTGCAAAGAATGTACACTACTAAAAAAAACCCGCTTCTCGAACAAATTCTCGCAACCTTATGGGCAGGAATCATTCGATGGTGATTCCTTCTTTAGCTAATCAATATCTTACATCTATGCTGTTAGCAGTATATACCCTTTTAAGGGGCGAGGTAGCATAGTGGTTAGAGTGCATGCCTTCCATGCGGAAGGCCTACGGCTCGAGTCAGACCCGATGATGCCCTGGTCGAATGCTCGCCCATTGCCCACCCAGCAGCAAATGGGTACCTGGTGGCAACACGTGAGATAAAGGCGGCGAGGAAAGGAACTGGCCATCTTACCTCACATGCCGATGGCTCAGGATAAGTGTCCTCTCTAACAGGCACTCCCCTACGTACGAAAGTATACGGGACTATCTTTACCTTACCCTTTTAAGGAATGCATACAGTAGTTGAAAGGTTGAAGAAGACTCGAGAATAGTTTATGGGGAATTTATTAAAAGTTTTCCATGAAACTTGCTCGTGAAGTACTGTATGTCACCAAATTTCAGACAGTGCATTTGTGATTTATGTTCATGTCAATAGTGTAAAGTACAGTATGTAGATACCCCTATATGCTATTGAAGATGTGCCTGGGATTATTTTAGTGTCAGGAACATTTTAATAGGTATCTTTCACATGACCATAATGAACACCCATTACATGCCTCGCAAAACTTGAAAATGCGTTTTATTTCATCACAATTTCCTAACCTGGGTTGTTATTGTCATTGGGAGTCTTCAACTTTAAGAAACATCCTAGGCTGGATTTGACGAAATACTATATTAAGAAACATCCAGGTTAAAACCAGACAGTGTTTCTTATAAGACTTAGAGATTGACTTACAAGTCACCTGCCTTTGGTCTTGGCTCTTTTCTAGAAATGCCGAGTAGTTAATCTAAAGGAGAAAGGCTAGAATATGCAATTTGTCATATGTTCAACAAGCAAAAAGGAGAATCAATAGTCATTTGATTTCTCGTGCGGCTGAACAGTGAAGGAAAAATATCAAGGAAGACTCCAGTTTGTAGAGCCAAAGAAAGTAAGGCTGTGTTTTTCTTTGAGTCTAAATGTCAGTAATAAAATTTTGTCGAATCTTGGGCTAAGTTGGGAAGTGCATTTGCAGGAAGATATCTGCAAATATTGCCTCCCATCTTCCCTCCAAAGATGTTTCTTGACAGGTATATGAACTTTGTTTATAGATCTATGTTAGCTGGGACACAGTTTCATCACCATTTTGACACGCAGAACGTCGCTTTGGTTTGCATGGCAACTTTCCAGTCATCGAACTTGCCGCATGTACCAATAAGAGGCTAAATGGCCTAGGCACTCTATGGGTAATGTCCATCGAACTCACAGAGTAGACCATTCATCAATGTACGAGACATTCAAGACGAACCCTTGAGAAAAGATGTCACTAAATGAAAATTTATGGAAGTTTTCTAGATTGAAGGATGAGCTTGAGAAAAGACTGGAGGATCTTCACACAAAGAAGAATCTTTTGCTTGAACACAGAGAAGATGATGTGGATAGGCCACCTTCTGTTTGGATGATGGAAAGTTGGAGTGCTGCAGACTATCTGTCAAGGTGATTTTCTCATTATTATCTACAAGCTATTAGGCGTGTAGCACCGAAAGCCGCAGTTTTTCAATTACAATTGTATTTGAGGAACGTGGTAAAACTTCTGCAAAGTCAATTGAGATACATGCTAAATTGTACTACTTTGTGTAATTTAACGGCTCCATATCAACTTAAGGTCCAGAGCCTCAAAAGTTGTAAATGTAGCCCAGACTGCTACACCACAGCTGTTCCTTGATGGCATAGTATTGAGTTGAAATAACTGTGTTACTTTATGATGTGCTTTGGATAATTTTTATCCAATTCAGCATCAATAATGATTTGGCATATTGTTAATTGTGCTGAAAAATTGGCAGTAATTGGGATTTCAATGTTACCCTGGGGAGAAAAATCTAGAAGAGAAGGGAATTGGCTGTCCCACCAAACACAGCAATGACACTTCTCTTACAAGTGAAAGCTGAAGGACCCTGCCTAACAGCCTTAGCTTTACTCAAGTAGGTAGGATCATTTCCCCATGTTAAGCCCATCCCCCAAAAAGAATATTGCACGAGTGTCAGCTTGCATGTGTGGCTGCTTCTAGGGATGTAACTTCAGTATATTTTTGGGAGGTTTCAGGAGTTTGCCCTGTGAAAATTTTGTCTGTGATCTTTTTTGTAGTAACAGTAGTTGATCAAATCATCTTGGATCCAGTAAGTTGCCCTGCAGAAATATATTGCACTTCCATTTTTGCCCCGTGAAATGTCAAAATTTCAAGGTTGGGCGATGTCTCCATACCCCCTTGAGCTCTGTCCATGGCTGCGTCTACGAAAGCATTTTTCTCAATTTTACCTCAATTTCCCCCAATTCCTTGGGGCTTGGAGGGTGCCTTTAAAGGAGGACTTTAGTTCTGGCAGGAGCATTTAAGACCAGATGCCCTTCCTGACATCACCAATGGCCTGCTGCAAAGACATTTGGTCTTAAATTTATAATTTATTATTAACATTTGGAGCTAAATGGGCAACACACATACTATCTATAGTATCTGGGTATGGACTGTGTGTTTAGTAGCATTTTGTTTAGTACTTCTAGAGTTTCATTTATTATTTCATGTGATTACTCATGAATTGATTTGTTGTTGCATTCTAGAAAAGAACAAAATATAATACAGAGTAAAAAAGCAATTGCTGAGATTGATTTTGCTATTACTGATATGTACAATGCCCTGACAGTTTTGCAACTTGCAAGATTATCAGCTTTTAAGAGCAAATTGTCATCACTGTATAAGAAAAATCCTCAAGGAATATGCCCTGTAGAATACACTATGGAAAAATTTGAAGAACAATTAAAAAATGATCACCAGATAAATGGAAAACAATCAGAAATAATAGAAGCACTGACCAAGAAACTGAGGTGAGAATTGTTAGGTTGTTGGGAATTGGTAAGTTATAGGGCTAAATGTGCTCTCAGCAGCAGAATTTTTTATAAACTGCAGTCTATTATGACCAGACTGAGAAGTAGAAATACGTTTTTAAGTATAAAAGTGGTGTTACTAGTTTTCTAACAAGAGCTTATCGTGGTTCATATTTAAAATTATGGTTCTTTCTGTGTGCTTTCTATACTGATGAGTCATCTCTACATGTTATATCCTGTGACTCTTGAGTCACAAGAGGGTATTGCAGGCTGCTTTGTTCAAGTTCTGCAGTTTCCTGTTTTTTTTCTGATGCTTGCTTGGTCCAGTTTTGCTTAATTACCATATTTCCTTGAAAGAGCTCTCCCCCTATATGCTATTTTAAGTGAGTGAACTAGACTTGAATCCATTTGAAAGGTTGGTTTCAGAGCAAGATATTTCTGAGGCTACACCAGAATGCAAGCTGCTAGATTGATATTGTTTTACAACCATTTCCTCTATCTTTCTTTGCAACTTTTCCATTTTCATGTGGTTTTTTGACTGATCCCCTTGTATTTCCTGTTTCATCATATGTTGTGTTTGTGTCTGCTCACAACTATGGGAAAGATTGTGTCTGTATGTCTACGAATTGAAATTAGCATCCCCTAAAGAAGCATATTTGTAAATGAGCACCCCCCTTGAATGACGATCTCCCCTGGAAGGCTGACTTTTAAATGAGCATCCCGGGCACTATTTTGAGGAAATACAGTAATTGATCTACTACTTGATGTAGTGAAATAGTGATGGTAAATAGGAGTGTGGAAGCTTCATTGATTTTCATCATATTAATATCTAGCATTATGAGGCTTTTTCTATTTTAGACTAATGCAAGTAATTGCCCAGGAGGAGGAATATCACATTATGGATGGAGGGTCACATATTTATAAATTTGATATGAAAAGAGAATTTGAAAGGATCCACCAAAAGATGTTGACTGAACCTGAGAATTTTGTTTTAGATAAGAACCTTTCAGATTATGTTAGAAGCCTTTTAGAACTCAGTGGTTGCAACTCAGAGGCATCTAAATTACGTGAATATATTGATGAATGCCAGATGAGGCAGAAGGATGATGCAGAACCTGCATCAAGCCCTCAGAACTACAGGAGTTTTGTTTGTGGAATGTCCCAGTATATCTACAAAAACTACACCACTTTTATTGATTCTACAGATGCAGATCCAACTGTATGGCTTGACCAGATATATGTATGTTGTCTGTACAGTTTTTTCTAAGCTGTAGACAAATTAGGAAGTAACCTGATGAAATAAAGCTAGAATTTCCTTACCTAACTGATGGTTGTGCATGCTTCTAGATATTGTATCATTGTTGTATGAGCAGGCCATGAGAAAAAATGACAAGGGAGTGCATTGCATTGTTTTTATCCTAGGTTTCTATCAATATTAGTAAGCTTCCAACCTTTGAACAAGCCCCAGTTGAAGTAACCCCTACCTCAGAGTTAATTTTAGCAATGCAACTAACCACTTAAGGAAGCATTTATGCCTTAACCTGAAATGATGTGAAATTCCTTTGCCAGGTTTTGTGTTTGCAAAGACACGCTTGTACAACAGTCATCAAGCTGAGGGGGAAAGAGAGCTGCACCCTGCTACATCCCCTTATCTTGTTGATTCCACCCCCTCAGGTTTCCTCAAGCTAGTCATTTTTTTTGTTATTTTAGGCCGTCTGCCCCCTGGGAAAATTTGTCTCCCTTGGCTAAGGAGGCTGTCTTCCTTACTGATGTACAAGTATACACCTTTCCTTGCTTTTTCAAGTATCATAGCTTTGTCTCTTATTCATTTTTTGTTGAATTCTAGTTTTGTTGCATGCTTGAGTTTTGCTTTTAAGCCTAAGTTCCATAGCAAATTTTCTATGATAATTTTCTATGAGAAGTTTCCTTGCTAGTGTAAATGGGCAACAACTTTTCAATGACAAGTGAAAATGATCATATAAGTACGGCTTAAACTGACAAGATAAATATTCGCCAATTGCAACTAAAGCAATCAAGAATGCAGCAAAACAATGAGAACAAAGAATGGAATGATCTGAGCTTAAGCAAAACTTGTCAAGTTCATTTGCTAGGCCATTTATACGAGCAATTTTTTATATGACAATTTATCCTATGACAAGAACACTTGCTCAAAAGCTGGCATGCCAGTTTTTGAACAGGTGCATTTGTCAGCTGATTTGTCATATTGTCCCATGTACACAAGCAAATAAAGATTGTCATAGAAAACTTGTTGTAGAAAAAATTGCTTGTGGAACTTAAACATCATCTGTAAGTCCAGTTTTCAGGCAGTATTATTTCCACTCCTTGATGCAAAGTATGAAACTGTAGGTTGCAGCAGGAGCAGAATGTCCGTTTTTTGTTTAAACTTTGGATTGTTCAGTCTTGTGAGGCTACACAAAATGTATCTTTAATGCAAGACTTTATCAATGACATCCTATTTTCTAGACTCTGATTGAAGAAGCTGTCTTTCCACATTTGAAAGGAGTAATAGAGTCAAACCTTGAAAATCAAGATGCAAAGGATTGGGAGCTGAATGAAAAGTATGACAGACTTGCCAATGTTGATCAAAGGACTCTTGGAGTTAAAGCGCAATTTGTTGATGAAAGCATTTACCCTCATTACAAAGCAATTACAGAAATTATGAAGGTTGATATTGTAAATACACCTACAGAGAAACTGAACCATATTCTCAAAGCAGCTCACATAGTGCTACATTACATGTGTTCATTATGTAAAGAGGATCAACTGGTTCCTGGTGCAGGTGAGTTATTGTGTTAAACTAGGGTGTCTGCAGGAGGTTGTTCATAGGGAGAGCTCTGGGACAGAGCCCCCTTTTTGAAACTTTTATTCATTTAGGGAGGCTCAGCCCCCAAAATTTTTGTATTGATCTTACTTTTCAAAATGTATTGACCTTATTTGCAATATTTTGTAATGTATTGCTACTGAGACCTTTTGTAGATGTTCGCTATATTGTATCACAATTAGACTAAGTTATCATGTTTCCATCTTTAAAAGTATGGGTGTGGCTGCTGATAGGCCACACCCACTTTATGAGACTGCAAATAGAGCACCCCTTGTTAAACTTTTGATACATCACCCCTGTCTGCTATATCAAGGAAACGTCAGGGAATGCAACACGCTCTAGACACAATCACGGATTTATCAGGGAAATTGCTTGTCTTTTTGTTATAAATAAATCAATTTCCTTTTGTGCTGAAAAGCGAGAAGAAATATACTTTTCAGAACTTTGTACGTTTATTTTTCTGTAATTAAATATTGGCTTTCTTTTTCGTGATGAAATTAACTCACGCATCATAATCTTAACAACATTTCACAGATTTTTACCTGAGCTCTACCATGCTTTCCCTGAATGATTATATGTCCTGAGCAAATATAACACACCACACCTAACTCAGCACAATATTCTCACGCATTTCCCTGAGACACGTGCAATTTTTGACATTCTCACGCTCATACACATGGAAGAGATATTTTCACGCAGAAAAGATATTTTCATATTTTCACAAATAGTAGGTTTATTTATGCTAACTTTAGATAGCAGACGAATCGAAATCTTGATTTGTCGGTAAAAACTGGTATATTCATCATGCACGCAAGAAAGTAGTCATAATGGCTTGCGCATAGTTCTGGGAAATTTCGTAGCCAATCAGTGAGCTTCTGTTGCACACCCATCACTCAAAAACCCTTTCAGGCAGACATACCTTGATTACAAAATTGTCTACATTTTACAGCAAGATTCTCTAAACTCTGCCTTAGAAAAGGGTATAATTTTTTCGTGCCTATAATCCCTCTTCAAGAAGTAGAGCTCCCCATCCCAATTAGGTAGTCCCTCATGCATGTTTAACATTAACCCTTGGCAGGTATATCAGGACCTATACTGAAGCAGGGGAAGCAGGGTGGAGCTCAAGAAAAAATCAGGGAACTGTTTAGAGAAATGACTTCCATGAATTAGTTATTGTGGTGTCAGAGTCCTTCATTTCCAGCAGTTATGACTATTGTCATTTCATTTTTCATTTCATTTTAAATTGTGAAGGAGGGCTGCTCTTCAGTTTTACCTGATTTTCAAGAGGCCCTCCGCTAATACCTTATAAGTTAAAAGCTACTACACTAATATGGTAAAGATTGAGCCCATCTTGCAACGTGTGGTGAGTGGCCCAGCCAGTTACATTAGCTTAACTGAAGTTAAGCATGGCTGTGTACGGTCAGAAACTGGATAGGTGACCTTCCAGATGAACGACCAAAACAGCTAACTCCGCCGTCCTTAGGAAGGGACGTTAAACTAGGGGCTTCATGCCTGGATGCAGCATGCATAATAGGCCTAAATTAGCTGCAAAAGCTATGTATAACAGCCTACTCAAAATAAAGTTATCATCAACAACAACAACGTCATCTTTCACATAGTATCCTTTAGCTCGCCTCTGAATATTTGTGAGTATCTTTTATATTCAACTTATTTATGACGGTTTCTCTTGGGCCTTAGAAATTTAAACTTTATGATTTATTTATGATGAAACGTTATGATTTTCAGACGAATTTATGGACATTTGGGTGTACATTCTGCTAAAAGCTCGTCTTCCAAGGTTCTTCACAACTGTTGCAATGCTTCGTAGTTACAGCAATCCTAGAATGAAATATTCAGAGACAGGTTATTACATGGCAAATTTTGAATCTGCAGGAGAATATATCAGAACATTGGCAGAGGATTTCTCAGCAAGAACTCCCAAAACGCGAACTTCTAGCAACAGTTATGAGGATGAAGTTTTTTTCACACCAGAGAAGTCCCGATGTGTCGAGATTTTTAGCAAAATTAAGGACTCGGTAAATGTTGTTGAAAATGAATTCTGTTTAAAAGGTTTCAAGCTTATCATTGATTATGATTTGCAATTGGAGAATAGCAGGTTAGTTGAGCTGCAAACTTAAAGTTTCTTTTTCGCTGTATGGTTTGAAAAGAAGTTCCTATATCCAAGAATTTCTTTGCACCTGTCACTAAAGCCACCGAGAGGGGGCAGGGGGACAAATTACCCTTGGGGCTCAAGCACCAAGAGGCCTCATAACACCCAATGCTTAAACGTCTGGGGGACCTTATAAAATAGGCAAGTAGTAATTTCTAGACCCTGAAAATTCTCCACGGGAGACCTCGTCTTTCTCTTTTTCCACGGGGCCTCAGGCTTCTCTCGGTGGCCCTGCCTGTCACACGTTTTTTTATAAGAAAAATGTTTATAAGAAAATGTGGCTTAAATGGTCATAATCTTAAGAAAATCGTAAGAAAATCACCAGGCTCAATTTCCAAAATTTAGTTTTTTTTATTGGCCAAAAGTCGATATTTCGTCATTATTGCATTCAAAATGTTAAAGATGGAAATCAAATTGAAGTATACAATTTTAATAACAAAATTGTAAGCCATTTTGGCCTGTTTATTTTAGTAAATGCTAAGAAAAATTTAAGGAAATCTCAGGCTCAATTTGGGGAAAAGTTAAGAAAATTGAGGCTCAGCCAAAATTATGGCTTTTTATAAAAAACATGCAGTTAACTGTCCTTTTTCTTTGCTTAAATTTTATTATTTTTCTAATGTTTGTTTTTTTAGCATTTTTTGATTCAATATTTTCCACTTAATAGTTACTATATCCTTCTTTCTGTTTATTTGATCTTTATCGAGTATTTCTCCAACGTTTATAATATTCTTTAATCAATGTCTATACAATATTTATTTAATTTATTTAGTTATTTAATTTATTTATTTAATCAATGTCTATGCAATATTTATGTAATTAATTTATCTATTTACTTTATATATTTAATCAATGTCTATCTAATATTTATTTAATTTATTAATTTATTTAATGTATTTATTTATTTAATCATTGTCTTTACAATATTTATTTAATTAATTAATTAATTTAATTTATTTATTCAATCAATGTCTATCAAATATTAGTTTTATGTATTTATTTATTTAATGTATTTATTTATTTATTTATATTTATCTATTTAATCATTGTCTATACAATATTTATTTGATTAATGTATTTGCTTAATTCATTTATTTATTTAATTTATTTGTTTAATCAATGTCTATACAATATTTATTTAATGTATTTATTTATTTAATCAATGTCTATACAATATTTATTTGCTGTAGTTATTATTTTAATTATTTTATTTAATCAGTGTTTATACAATATTTAATTAATCAAATTATTTATTTAATCAATTTATTTATTTATTTATTTATTTAGTTTCTTTATTTATTTAATTTATTTATTTAATCAATGTCTATTCAATATTTATTTAATTTTTATTCAATCTCTGTGTGCTATTTAGTTACTCTGTATTTATTGTTTTATATTATTTTCTTACTTTTATTCTTATATTTTGCACTATTTCTACAGTATGTTATAAGCTATCTGCTGTTTTTGCCTTTAAAGGTTGTACACGTCATTTCTTGTGGAAGATGAAGAATGTTGCGTTTTTGGCTCCCTATTCTCCTGTCAACAAAGTTCTAAAATAGACAATAGATGGGTCAAAATGCAAATGAAAAAAGCATCACCGAACGTTGATCTCAGAACTGTAGGAAAAATAACTATTCCAGTTAGGAATGATAAAATGCCATCAGTGGCAAGGAGATACATTGAGATCCCGTCTGGTAGATATGAAGATTACAGGCTTTTACTCGAACAAAAGTTAAGTTTGGAAAGATTAAGTTGCATCAGTCAGCTCTCAGATGAAATTAATTGTTATGAACTGGATTTCACAGAAAGTACGGCTAACATAGATGAGTTTCTCAAAATGGGTAGCCCCTTGGAGCTGGGTGACTGCTTTCAAGACGAGAGTAGAGATATAAGCGACGTAATCGCAGGGAAAGTAAAGCATATTCAGGTAAGCTAGACTTTTGTAGCTTAAGAGATATGCCCTTTTTAATCTTTTGTTAGCCAATGGTATATTGATTTCTAGTAGAGTTGAAGACAATATCTCAAGCAGCTGCTTTTACTGTCTAATCAAGGTTAGACATTTCGAAAAATTTCGTTTCATATGTCCATAATTACAGTTGGTAATTACAATAATAACTTAATACTAATTTAAACCAACTATTTCCAATGCAAAGAAAAAGAAAACCAAATATCTATATACGAAACATTTTATTCTATAATGACAAGTTAGCGGCAAATCTTGCAGGTTACTTCTTTTCCGGACTAATTTTTATTTTATTTTTGAATGCTAGAGGTGTTGGTTCATTTTTGAACTATCATCCAGGGCATTCCAGAGGAAACTCCCCCTAAGATACAGTGATTCTATCGACAGTGAATCTTATCTGATTTCCGATAGAATCTTTGTTAGCGTGGTCTTTGCCCCCCTCCTCCTAGTCCATCTGCTACTGGCCTATACACAAGCACCCATGCTTGCTCTAAATCGTATCCTGCAAACTCACCCATTTAAGTAGTTTAGAACTTTATATTCAACTTCAACCTATCTACTCTTTACAGACTCTCCTGCGCAGCTTAAATTGCTATAGCAAGATATTGCCATGTAATGGAGTCTACAACATGGCAACATTGAAAAGCGTGGTACTCTTCCAGAGAATGTACAACAAACAGTGTAAGGACGGAATTCATCTTGAAACAGATGGCATCTGTGACTCAAGGACGTTTAATTGCTTATGTAAATTTCCAGGTGAAGTCAATTGATGCTCTCCTAGCAAAAGTATATAGTTTTATTACAACAATAGTCATAACTATCTTATAATTATCATAATTATCTTATTATGATCATAATTATCTTATTTTTTAAACTTCATGTCATTCATCAGTCACTAAATAATACAATCATACATCTCACTAGTGTATAGGCAATGTATAATTGGCTTGTCTGCTAAAACTACTTAGATATAAAATACAAGTACAAAAAGAGAGGCTCAATTGATCTACAAAAAAATAAATAATATAAAGTAACAATAAGAAAAGAATATATATGTATGCATGAATACGCAATTTAGCTCTTAAAAGTATAACAAGGCTGGGTCGGTCCACGTCTTGTTTCTACGGCAAAATATATAGTACGTTGATCTCACCGCAATGTTGATAATTTTCTTGATTATGGACTTTTGGACACTATTATCAATACTTACGTCTTTCAATATTGTGTCGGATGACGCTTCGTAAATGCCAAGGGCGCTCATAGATAAATTTATGAAATTTATTGTGCGATACTGTGAACGTAAGTCTTGTATAAGGGTTCGTATTTCATAGCTTTGCGCTTACTATTTAATTCAATATTTGTTTCGAATCCCACCGTTAATTCTAAAATATCGAGAGTATTGTCCGGAGAAATCAAGGTCAAATCAGGCCTAAGGGAGTCACCGGTGATTAGCGAAGGTGATGGGAAGGATGGGAGATCAACATATAATCGGCAGCGCTGTAGAGAAGAAAATGAGTTTGCAATAGAAAGTAGGACAGAATTATGGCGCCAGGTGTACCTTCCATCCTCTAGGTACGATTTACAACTCGAAACAACGTGCTGAAGCGTTTCAGGATGGAGAAAAAACGAGCAGGAAAGTGAATCAGAAAGAGACCACTTGTAGAGATTCTTGCGAGTTGGGAAAGTGTTGTTTAGATACTTAATTATGAAATTGAATATGTTTTTAGGCATGTCCTGTTGCACAGTGGACCATAGGCTACGATTTTTACTGTTGGAGAGTTTAAGAATGGAAGACATGATGAAACCTTGTGATGTTAGTTCATGGTTGATACGATCTTCATGGTCTTTTTGAATAGCAGTTAGAACCTGTTTTGTATTGTTATATTAATCATATTGAATATTAGAGCCATTGCTAGTCGCTGCCCACATAGCATTGAGGTGAGGTTTTGAGAGCATTCCTAATGACCGTCTGACATTGAGTAAATTTAGTTGACGGTAAAATAAGATTAATTCCATATTTAGACTTCTTAAGGACTAGTGTGCTGAAAGTTGCACTGATGGAAAGATCAAGCCATTGCCTTATATACTTAGTAACCATATTATCGAGATTTTGGACAACCCATGTTTTACTGAGATCAGCAACAGTAAGATGCCAGTGATAAACTTGTAAGATAAACTCAATAGAAACGCCTTTTGCCAGAACAGAACACGAATCAATGTAACACTTATTCAATGATACAAACTTGGATAGTAACATTTGCTTGATCTTGTGCTTCAAACTTTAAGCCATAATCTAATGTCCCTTTCAAGTAACGAAAGACTCTTTTAACTCCTTTGAATTGATCTATACCCGGACTGGACATAAATTGGCTTAGTGCCCCCACTGTTATCTCAATATAATCAAACCAAAGGACACAATAATAAACAATATGTGTTCATCATACCATGGTAAAATTATCTAAGAGCGATACAAAGCACGAGGTCTAGATTATGTAATATAGGATAATTTATGCTAATTTATGTATGCGTTTTCCGGGGATAACATTATCCCCCCTTCTGTCAATAATAAGACTATGTTACGGATGATCTTGTCCTTGTTCGAATAATATTGTTTTTGTTTACATTACACCATCCTCTCGTCATAATGGGAGCGTTTTCATTTACATGTACACCTCTTTCATGTTCATTCCTGTCAGCGATTCTATTTTGTGCTGTTTCTCCGTTTTCCTCCCTGTTCAGATTGTTGTTATGGGCATTTTGTTCGATATTTGGGGTTTGATCAGTAACGAGAGAGTCAAAGAGGTCAGTTGTATTACTTTGTGGCGGTGTTGTTTGTTTGAATGTTGTAGGTTCAGCTATTAAGTGATCAAATCGTGGTGTGATATACTTTAATTGATTTACGTGGACAACAGGAGTGGCATTGCTTTGTGAATTATTAAGTTGGCAATTCACGTCCCCAATCAATTTAGTTATAGTCCAAGGACCAGACCAGTTTGGCTGCCAACAGCATGATATCCCCTTCTTCTTATTAGGGTGCCACAACATTACTCTATCATCAACTTGGTAGTGGTGTTCCTTGGTGTGTTGATCATATTGTTTCTTCATTTTGTTTCGACTAGCTGAGAGGGAAGCCTGTACCTGAGTGACGGTTTGTTTCACGCGTTCACCCAAATCGGTGGCAAAATTCTGTGCTTGTTTGATGTGATGCGGTAGTGATGAAGGTATAGGACGAGTTGAGGGTGCTGTTAATAATTGGACTGGTGTAGTAAGTTTGGTACCGAACAACAGTTCAGCAGGAGTGAAATTGGTACTTGTGTTCACACTGGTGCGAATAGCGAAAGCTGAGGATTGCAAGTGTTGATCCCAGTTACGACCATGTGATGCGGTAGTGATGAAGGTATCAACTTGCTTTTGTATACATGATTTTGTTTGCTTAACCATAGCTTCAGACAGGCCATCGCCTTGCGGACGAAGACGAGACGATTTGGATTTGCCAATGCCTAGTAGATTGCAGATTTCATGCATTAAACAGCCATCTACATTCGGGGCGCCATCGCTATGCAGACGTTGCATTATTCCGTAGCGGCAAATCCACTGATCATGGATGGCAATTGCGATAGTAGAGGCACGTATATCTTTTAACGGTATAACCTCAAGCCATTTAGTGAAATGGTCGACTAGGATGAGGACGTAAGTGTAACCATTGTCTGAGGCAGGGATAAAAGGTCCGGCAAGATCGTAGCATACAAGTTGGAAGCGTTCAGATGATTCAATAGGCTGTAAAGGTGCTTTGCTATACCCGTGTGGAGGAGGGTTGAAGG
>WIPJ01001046.1:14074-27268 GCA_018155075.1 Cassiopea andromeda
CTGCAGTCTTCTCGCAATCTTTTGGAATATAGGCCGTTTCCTTGTACAAGAATCTAACTGTTGCTGGATCCCTTCGTCCGCCCATATTTCAATTAACGCAATAACTTCATTATCTCCCCACAGTGTCCCTCTTTCAGTCTTTGCTTCACTCATTTTCAAAGTAGTTCTGCAAAACCCAGTCAAAGATAACTTTGGCCTTCCTGCTCAGAGAAATTTATGTCGCATTTCATCGGAAACTTTCTGCTCAAGATCCAAACTGTGAGCCATCAAATCACCAAACTTTGAATAGGCCTATCAGAACATCACCTCAATCTGTATCTTCTTAGGAGTAGGGTTTCTTTTCTATGGTGACCTGACAGTTAGCATTACCATAAGCAGATTCTTAAACAATTCAACGTAGATTTTTATATGAAAAAAAATTTATTTTTTCTCAAAGCAGCAATAAACAGGGCTATGATAATTTCAGAGCTTCAGACTAATTACATACATATATTTCAAAAGTGGGGGGCACATGCCCCCTGTAACTCCCGGGTCCTAAGTCTATGCCACCATCAATTGGAGTTAGCTGCAGGCTTAAGCTAAATTCTGCTCCATCGTTAATTCCTGGATTGCTCAGTGAATGGCAACCAGCAGAGTACAAAAGCAATCCAAGATCACGAAACAAGAGATCTCTTCAACAACCTAATACTAGGAGTTGGTTATACGGGGTCAAGTCTTAGATTTTCTAATTTTCATTTTTTTTTCATTGACATGTGATTCAGTGATTACAAAATCGAAAAAGCGAAAGATATTTCAAAAATATGAATGTAAATAAGTCTCCCGGCCGTTTTTCGATTTTGGCTTTCAATGGGCAGAATTTTTGCAACAAAGTCACAAAGTTTCCATGTCTGGTCCAAAATTGCTATATAAATTGCTACCAAAGTAACAGGGAGTATTCTAATTACCATTAGGAGGATGTCCTCAACAACTCGATTCGATATGAGACAGAATGCAGTTGTTTTACCCAGTAAAATGGCCAAATTTTGCACAAAATCAGTAACTTTTGTGGACATTTTGCTATAAATCCTTCTTCAATTAGCTGAAATAGTTTCATTCAAAAAATATTGTAGATTTCCTTTTAATCTGTCAGTTATGTCAACTTAATTTCATATTTTATGTATGTAATTTTTAAGTTGAAGTATTTCTTTTTCTTTACCACCTTCCAACAAAAACATTGAATGTTTTTGTGCTGCTAAAAGTCAAAACAAGGATAAATTTCAAAAATAAAAGTCGGACCTAGAGCTGCTAGTAAAATGGATACCATTCAGGAACTTAATCATAGGTTTGAATTACTTGTCGTTGGTTTTCCTTGACCTCTATGGGAGTATACTAAGAGATGGTTTTAAGGTTTCGACAATTAAAGATCGCTATTCAAGCCTAAATGCATGAAACTCACTATGGCTAGCGCATTGTTGTCTTTCTGCACATGAATTCCACATGCTCCTGACTCCAGATATCTTGAAATGATATTCTAGTCTCGCTCAACTGTCAACCAGTGGTGATTTCTAAAAATTTTAACAAGGGGGGCTCTAGGCACAACCACGCCCTTAGTTTGGGTTTGGCCCAGTTACAACCACGCCCATTTTTTCAAAGATGGAAACATGATAATTTAGTTTAATGCTGATATAGTATAGTCAACAGTAAGAAATGCCTCAATAGCCATATAGCAGTGCACAATCGATCATAGCACTTTGTAAGCAAGGCCAATAAACTGAAAAGCCAAGCCAATGCAAGAGTTTTAGGGGGGCTGAGCCCCAAAATGAGCAGAAATTTTAACAAGGGGGGCTCAGCTCCCCTAATTCCCCCTAGAAAGTACCCCTGCTGTCAACTTCGCAAAATTTCTTCTCCCATCATGGGGCTCTGTACGAGATAAAACGCTATAAATAATCTTTAATGGCGATAGAGAAAATTGTTCGTTTCCAGACAAGCTAAAATCCGCAGATGTCTCTTCTCTGCACAAAGCAGAGGCGAAAAAATCAAAGAAAAATTATAGACCTGTAAGTGTACTTCCAACGGTTTCCAAAGTTTGTGAGAGAATTATGGACAGGCAGATAATTAAATATATAACGCTATTTTTATCAATTATACTGTGCGGGTTTCGCAAAGGTTTTAATACACAGCACGCCTTGATTAGGATGCTCGAAAAATGGAACGTCAGTTTAGACGATGGAGAGAACGTAGGTGCAATCTTGGTGGACCTTTGAAAAGCGTTCGACTGCATTAAGCATGACCTCTTATTAGCAAAACTACATGCTTATGGTTCTAGCCTTGAATCCCTGTCCCTTGTTCACAGCTTTTTGGAGAATAGGCAGCAAAGAGTGAAAATCAATGGATCTTTTAGTACATTTAAATATATTGCCTTAGGCATTCCGCAAGGATCGGTTCTTGGTCCCCTTTTCTTTAACATTTATAAACATGACCTGTTGCTCTCCATTCAGGAAACTAATATCTGCAACTATGCAGATGATACAACTATATATGCATGCCACAAGAATATTGACAATGTAATCCGGAGCTTGGAAAATGATTCCACTGTAATTATCCAGTGGTTTACAGCTAATTTTATGAAATTGAACACAGACAAATGTCATTTCATGGTACTAGGGAAAAGTTCAAATCAAGATGTTACTGTTAACGTAGGTAGCAGCGTTATTGGAAATACCGAGGAGGAAAAGTTATTAGGGGTGATGATTGATAAAAAACTAACTTTTGAGACGCATATCAACAAGTTATGTAAAAAAGATGATAATATGCTTTCCGCACTCTCTCGTCTGTCTCCATATATGAACTCCAACAAACTGCGAATCTTAATGAGAGCCTTTGTAATGAGCCAGTTTCAATACTACCAGTTGGCTTGGATGTTCCACAGTAGGCATTTGAATAACAAGATTAATAAGATACACGAAAGGGCTTTAAGAATTGCTTACAAGGATTATGTTTCTAGTTTTGACATTTTATTAGAAAGAGATAAATCGGTTACTATCTACATGAAGAACTTACAAACCCAAATCGCAGAAATATTTAAAACGCAGAACAGTATGAACCCTCCTTTTATGAATGAGATCTTCAGAGAGCGATAAAATATGTATAACCTAAGAAATAACAATGAATTTGTAATACCAAGGATAAAGACCGTAAATTTTGGATCTGAGTCCATCAGATACAGAAGGCCTCAACTTTGGTTTTCCCTCCCTCAAGATATAAGGAATACTGAATCTCTCTCATTGTTTAAATCAAAGATAAAAAAGTGGCACGGTGAAGAATGCTCTTGCGGACTATGTCGACCTTTTATTCCAAACCTCGGATTCTTATGAATTTTTATGATTGGGCTTTTTATTATCTACATTTTGTCATTTCTTGTATCAAACTATTTTATATACTATTTTTATAAACTGTATATTTTTAAGTAGTTGGCCTTAATTAGCAATTTTTGTGTTTTTTACTATACTTAGCTATGTATCAGCCAACTACAAAGAAATTCATTATTATTGTACTTCCTTGTGCGTGCGTACGTACAATGGCTACACACATGATCACCATTTTTGGACACGCTCCGACGCAAGTGAAAACAATGAGCTTATCGTTCCAGTCTTTTTATTTAATTCAATGTCTCTATTACACTGCGCTCATGCCATATCTTCAAAGCTGTCTTGCAATTCAGAATCTAACAGATGCCGATAGGAAGGAGACGGTTTAACTATCAATTTTGCCGCATATGAAGCAAGGTACTTCTGAATTATATTTTCTCGCTTTGCCTTGTTTTGGTATGTTTTGCTTTGTACACTTACTCATTGCCTGTGACGGTACATTATACCGTACTTTCTCCTCATACCTAATTTTAAGGAAATTTTATCACTGCACATTTTACAAGAAATGAGGCATTCTGAGGGGGTAACACCAATAGGGGGCCTGCTAAATATGTGCCAGCACGTTTTATGGATTATTTTGAGATATTTTTCCAGTAGCTTAAAAAATAAAGCTAAAATTACTAAAAAACAGGGATACCGTAAAAGAAAAGTCAGGTAAACTGAGCAGTTGCATTTCACAGTACATTCCGTGATCTGGTAACATTGTTTTCAAGAAATTTAGGTCTATTTGGTTATTCTAAGAGTTTTGAATATTTTTTGTCATGGTTATGGGGCATTTTCCAAAGGAGATGTTGGACAAGCAGTTAAACTTTGCAATATGTACGTACAAAAAAAGTCAGGACTCTTTCCCAAGTATGACCAAAATGGCTAAGCACCGTTCTTATCACTGCACATTTCATAATTTATCACTGCACGTTTTGAGTTTATCACTGCACAAATTGGTTATCACTGCACACTAAAATTAGGTATGTTTCTCCTAGTAGGTACTGCCACAAAATTCTCATATCTGTTTTAGATCTTTGAACTTCATTTCAGACAGAAGTGAATACGAAATAAGGCAAAAAACTGTTTATCCAAGCAAAATAACTTGGATAGAAGAACAGTTATAGAGTTTTGAAAATCCTCTTTCTTTCTGTAAGAAATAGCGAAAAATTGTGATCGAATAAAATCATTCGATTCGTACTGTTTTTCGTTCCATTTCACTTGAGAGCCCGCCGAATGGTATGGTTGAAAGGAGGCAGCCGTGTTTATCAAGCCTCAAGAGCTCAGGATTATTTATTGATTTTTGTAATTAATTTGTTCTGAATCATCATTCTTGAAAATCAATCGAAGTGGTGGGATAATAAATATATTTGCGGCCAGTCACTGAAAAACATTGTCCTATATTCTGAAAAACTCTGTTATAAATATTCCGCTCTCTTCTGTTTTGTATTTTTTTCCACTAGAACTTTGAGTTATCTGTTGTCATATAATTGGATTAGGACTAAACATAACACACGTTACTTGTTTTTACATACCACGGACTTCTTTAAGCTTTGAAGTATCTAATCAAGAACGCTCTTAATTGAAAATGTACTTTATCGATTTGTGAATGTGTAGAGCACTTACCTCGGAGCTCTCTCAGCTGTTCCTAATACACTACTACCGTATTTCATCTGTTCCCCCCTCCCCAATCTGAACGTTCAGCACCTCCATCAGAAGCCTTCCGTTACCACCCTTGAATGAAACCAAAATCTAATTCTATCCTAGCATATCCATTTTCAATTGTCCACTATCCATAAACCAAATTTTTTTCGTCATATGACAACGGTGCACTTTGAAATTTTGCGACTTGCACTTGACAGAATGTAACTGAATATATAACTGAAAGGTTCTGGAGATGTTAAAACTTATGCTTCTGAAATAAAATTGATGAATCCCTCGTGTCAACATGCAAATAATGTGATCCAAATTTTGTAGTGTGCCGCATTTCGCAGCACGTAAGCCACACGTGAGCTCTTTACTCGTACTTATGTCAGCAGTTCCTATTACCCTGCTACACATCAGAAGATTCAGTCTCCTTCGGAAGGGTCCTGGTACCACCCATGAATCAGGGGCGGATATAGACTGTCTCACAGGTCGCACATGCGACAGTCAACATTCAGCTGCACAATAATATTTTCAGTCACTTGGAACGTTTTGCTAATTTGTACTACATCAAATCAGCTCTAAGATAGATTTTCTGTTTGCTCTAAGTAGGTAGGGAATTATATAGAAGTGTCTTACATTTTCCTATCCTGTGGAGGAGCTAGTCAGAAAGAGGAGATCCCATGTTTGTAATCTTTATTCCGGATTATTAAATCTTACAGTTTTTACTGCCGCCCAACAGGGTAACAAAATAGATAGAGTAAGATGTCTTTGCACAGGATGCTTCTTTCCCACTGTCGCACGACTGTCGCACAATTTGCATATGAATTGAGGAAGCCAATCATATCGTTTTCCTGTGCGACCGTATGCCTGAAGGATGCTTTGTAGTGCTGTCGCACAATCTTAAAGTAGATTTGATAAATAGATTTTAGTAGGTTGCTTAGCACGTGAAAGGCCACAGAATTCCATTCATGTCGCAATCTTTATTATCTTATGGTGGATTTACTGGAAAAAGTAAAGCACTTTATTGAAGAAGAGAACTGCAACGCGTTGGAAGTAATATATAATGCTGAATTAGCAAAGCTCGGCAAATGTGCCATAATTTCCAAGAAAATCCTGTTAGCTAAAGACTTATCTCTACCAGCAACATTCCAATGAATGATGCATGCCTTCGCGTTATGAGTGATAAAAGAGTCGTAGCTGCAAGGTGCATTTCAAGATATCGTTTTCAATACTAAATTAAGTTCTCTTGCTCCTTAAACGTGCCAGAAACCAATCTGAAATCATTTGCAGTGACCAGGTAACTTTCAGGATCATATTTCATATTACTGGGGAATGATCCTGAGACTGGTAATTCCCCATTCTCAACGCACATTTTTGTGTTGTCCTTTCAGTTACATGGAATTTGTGAAATACGTCATGAAATACTTTTATTTTCACTATCTTCACCAGCCCCTCAGCAAACAGTCGCAGAACTCCTTGGCTTGACCACGCCTACTAATGAGCCACGCCCTATGCGCGACAGTCATGAAATTTTCTAGATCCTCCCCTGCCCTGAATGCTTAACTCTTGGCATACTTCTATCCCTAATCAGAAATCCTCCGTCATACGTACCAAAGGTGTAATTTTAGCGGGCAGATTTTGCTACTTGGGCCGAACACAGTTAGCTGAGTTGAAAACTGAAAAGTTCAGGAGAGGCTAAACTTTGTTTCTGAAATTTGTGAATCCCTCATGTTCAAAATGTAAATAGTGGGAGTCAAATTTTTGGCAAATTTCAAAAGTTTGTAAAATGTCGAATAATAATACGATTAAAAACAATTATATGAATCAATAGATTCAGCCAAATGGGACAAGAGTCTACAAGATGAGGCTATAGATAATCATAGAAGCTTTAATTGTAGGCGGGCGTCACAAAATGTTAATGAGAACAAAGGCAGATGAAAGTAGGATTCAAATTCGCTTTGTGGCGGTAGCTATACCTAATGATGCAAGTAGCAATATTGACAAAAGCAACTTGATTTAGCAAAATGTAATAGTACAATATTTCGAACTTAACAAATAAACTAAACCTTGAGCTTACTATCTTGAAAATGCCATTTCTTATTTCCTAGTGTAATAGACATTATGGAGTTTAACATGAGGTTAGTATAGGAAAAACTGCCTATCGAAAGCTGTCTCCAATATAGGTTAGATAACAATATTTCAACAGGGTCCTCTATGAAATATTAGCTTGAAATTTACATCCAGCGAGCATGCACTGTTTTTCATGTAAGAGGTAGTACAGTAGTGTAAACTTGGCCTAAATCAGCTGTTACAGCATTTGTTGATATAATTCTGCAATTTGATTGACTAAATCGGCTAATAGAAAAACAATGTGAAGAAAATTCTTATGAAATCAAGATTTGATGTTTATCCTGTTTCAGAATAAAGAGTTATGATTTTCGACAAGTTTTGTCATTTTTACATAAATTAGCAAATATTATCCCAAACTAAGTTTTCCTCCCAAAATATGCCACAGATATGGCAAATACAGTTATCTCACCAGCAAATGTTGTCAAAACAGTAGCTTTTGATCCATCGCAAGCAAACTTCAGAGGAAAAAGTGTCACTTCCCCCTGTTTTGCAGCTATTTCTAGACTCTTTTTCTGGAAGGGGAGTTAACAGTTTTTTTGAGCCAATTCTTGTTTTTACCTTTAGTTCAATCAATTGTAGTTCCATATTAACAAAATTAAAATCTCTGGCTCACTTTTGGAAGAGTTGAGGCCCATTCTTCCAAAACATGGAAAATCATCTTCCTATAGTGTCTCTAATGTGGTGTAAAATCCTAACAAAGTGCCTCAATCCGATTCAGTTTTTCTCTAAATTTGCAAGCTAATGATTTTTAAATCTTCATTTCCTGGAAATATACATATTCCAGCAACAAAAATATGTAAATCAGTCATGTATGTTTCCTTAGTTTTGTCCAATCTCTGGCACAGGGTGGGAAGGGTAGTGCAGAGTGATTTTTGCCCCTTATCTCAATAAGGTTGGTAGTCTCTCAGCAGGATGAGTGCCCCAAGCATCCCACTTAGTTGAATAAGCTTAACTGAAGCCAAGCATAGCTGGTCATGGTCAAAACCTGGATGGGCGGCCTTCCAGAAGAACAACCAAAACACCTCACTCCACTGTCCTTCAGAAGGGACATTAGACTAGGGGTCCAATGCCTGGATGTGGCATGCATAGTGGGCCTAAATTAGCTCAAAAAAATTAGGCCTAACAGCCTACTTAAAACAAAGTAAACAAAGCACCCCTCGGATAAGGTAATTATCAATTAGTACCTTTTGGCAACTCAGTTCAGTTTATATTCAGTTCAGTTTATATGATTTAAATTCTCAACATACAATTTATATTTCTAACAATACAGACAAATAACTAAACTACAAAGATAATGATGTTACGGAAGAATTAATACAATTGGTACAGAAAAATTAATACAATATACAAATATAAATAAAAGAGGAACTAAATAGATTGTATGTAGATAATTATATAAAGGAGGAGCTCTCTCAATAGGTAAACTAATCGAGGAGAGAAGTGTCCCCCTCAAATAAGCTCCAATGGGGTTCTTATTCAAAGGAAACATGATTACAGAACAGCAGCTAGACAGTATTACTTCCTCTTCTTGGAGACAAAAAAGCAAAAACAAAAACAACTTCCGTGATGATAATGAGGTAATCATTATTGACTAATAAATAAGATTTTCAATCACTGGCACTTCCTACCAATGAATTGATGCAAGTCTGTGTGTTATAGCTTAAATTGTATTTCAGCAGTTTCATACCTTAGGAAAATGTAATAAAACCATAATTTTAACACACAAAAACACAAAATTTAACTCCAAAATATTTGTTGCCTTTTGGGCAGCCTCCTGTTGTCTCTAGAAGGTATCATAAGAACAAGGAAATCAAACAATTCTCACTGGGAAGGCTGCTGAAGGGCAATGAACATTTTACACCACAAAAAAAATTCAACATAAAAAAGACTGTTAAAAAGAACTATATACGACTGCACTTAAGACTGATTGATTAAAGAGGAGCTCCCAAGATAGATTAACTACTTGAGACAGAGCCCCCTCTCAGAACACAGACACATCTAGCAACATATTTTGTAAAAACAATCATGTTACCAGATGTTACTCACAGCAAGATTGCATTGAGGATATTGAACTAATATGAGTCAATAACGTGAGCTTTTAATTTGGATAAAAGACCTGTGGCAAAGCTAGCACTATGGATGAATGGAGAAAGTGCATACCAGAGTTTAGAACCAAAGAATTCATTTGTTTTAATACCATACACAAACAGCAGTATGTTTAAGGGATTTAAAGAGATCACCTCTGGTTCCAACATTGTGAACAGCTGTGTTAGGAAAAACTAGTTGTGGAAGTGAGAAGGGGAAAACTTGTTAATTGCTTTATAAACAAAAGTCAGAATATTAAGTTGCAAAGTATCCTCAAGCTTGAGAATCTTGAGAGACTAAACAATTGCTATTGAGGGTGCAGAGAATGGTTCAAATTTGATACAGAGCAGAACTTTCTTCTGCAGTTGGAATAGTGGATTAAGGTATGAAACAAAGGTAAGACCTCATGCCATGAGGCCATATAGGAGGAATGAAGAAAACAGCAAGTTGTAAAGGCTGATAAGGGTAGAAAGTGGGCAATAGTGGTGCAGTTTAAAGAAAATGCTAGAAGTTCTAGAAAGCTTCTTACATAGCTCAACTGTGTGATACTTCCAGGAGAGATTCTCATCCATAAGTACTCCTAGAACTATTAAATACTTGTTTCCTTGAATGTCTTGATTACCAATTTTGAGTTTGAATTTCCCTGACAATTTGTAGAGCTAGCAAAATGGATGAATGGAGGAAATGCGTACCAGAGTTTACAACTAAATTATTTAATTGTTTTAAGACCATACACAGCAGTAAGTGTAAGGGATTTAAAGAGATCACCTCTGGTTCTAACATTGTGAACAGCTGTGTTAGGCAAAAATAGTTGTGGAAGTGAGAAGGGGAAAACTTGTTAATTGCTTTATAAACAAAAGTCAAAATATTAAGTTGCAGAGTATCCTCAAGCTTGAGAATCTTGAGAGACTAAAGGATTGCTATTGAGGGTGCAGAGAATGGTTCAAATTTGATACAGAGCAGAACTTTCTTCTGCAGTTGGAATAGTGGATTAAGGTATGAAACAAAGGTAAGACCTCATGCCATGAGGCCATAGAGGAGGAATGAAGAAAATAGCGAGTTTTAAAGGCTGATAAGGGTAGAAAGTGGGCAATAGTGGTGCAGTTTAATGAAAATGCTAGAAGTTCTAGAAAGCTTCTTACATAGCTCAACTGTGTGATACTTCCAGGAGAGATTCTCATCCATAAGTACTCCTAGAACTATTAAATACTTGTTTCCTTGAATGTCTTGATTACCAATTTTGAGTTTGAATTTCCCTGACAATTTGTAGAGCTAGCAAAATGGATGAATGGAGGAAGTGCGTACCAGAGTTTAGAACTGAATTATTTAACTGTTTTAAGACCATACACAGCAGTATGTTTAAGGGATTTAAAGAGATCACCTCTGGTTCCAACATTGTGAACAGCTGTGTTAGGCAAAAATAGTTGTGGAAATGAGAAGGGGAAAACTTGTTAATTGCTTTATAAACAAAAGTCAAAATATTAAGTTGCAGAGTATCCTCAAGCTTGAGAATCTTGAGAGACTAAAATATTGGTGTTGAGGATGCAGGGAATGGTTCAAATTTGATATAGAGCAGAACTTTCTTCTGCAGTTGGAATAGTGGATTAAGGTATGAAACAAAGGTAAGACCTCATGCCATGAGGCCATAGAGGAGGAATGAAGAAAATAGCGAGTTTTAAAGGCTGATAAGGGTAGAAAGTGGGCAATAGTGGTGCAGTTTAAAGAAAATGCAAGAAGTTCTAGGAATCTTCTTACATAGCTCAACTGTGTGATACTTCCAGGAGAGACTCTCATCCATAAGTACTCCTAGAAATGTTACATACTTGGTTCTTTGAGTTTCCTGATTACCAATTCTGAGTTTGAATTTCCCTGAAAATTTCTTTTGAGGGGATTGAAATAATACAAAGTTAGTTTTTCCCATATTAAGAGTAAGCTTTTTTGAGTTAAGCCACAATTTGACATTCTTTAGTTCCTTGTTAAATTTCCTTGTAAGCAGTGTAAGATCATCTGATTCCCAATAAATGTTTGTGTCATCAGCAAAAAGGAAAAACTAAAAGATTTTTGATGAACCAGCTGTTACAGCATGTGTTGATATAATTCTGCAATTTGATTGACTAAATTGGCTAATAGAAAAACAATGTGAAGAAAATTCTTATGAAATCAAGATTTGATGTTTATCCTATTTCAGAATAAAGAGTTATGATTTTCGACAAGTTTTGTCATTTTTTTACATAAATTATCAAATATTATCCCAAACTAATTTTTTCCTCCCAAAATATGCCATAGATATGGCAAATACAGTTATCTCACCAGCAAATGTTGTCAAAACAGTAGCTTTTGATCCATCGCAAGCAAACTTCAGAGGAAAAAGTGTCACTTCCCCCTGTTTTGCAGCTATTTCTAGACTCTTTTTCTGGAAGGGGAGTTAACAGTTTTTTTGAGCCAATTCTTGTTTTTACCTTTAGTTCAATCAATTGTAGTTCCATATTAACAAAATTAAAATCTCTGGCTCACTTTTGGAAGAGTTGAGGCCCATTCTTCCAAAGCATGGAAAATCATCTTCCTATAGTGTCTCTAATGTGGTGTAAAATCCTAACAAAGTGCCTCAATCCGATTCAGTTTTTCTCTAAATTTTGCAAGCTAATGATTTTTAAATCTTCATTTCCTGGAAATATACATATTCCAGCAACAAAAATATGTAAATTAGTCATAATATGTTTCCTTAGTTTTGTCCAATCTCTGGCACAGGGTGGGAAGGGTAGTGCAGAGTAATCTTGGCGCCATACCTCAACAATGTTGGTAGTCTCTCAGCAGGATGAGTGCCCCAACCATCCCACCTAGTTGAATTAGCTTAACTGAAGCCAAGCATGGCTGGTCATGGTCAAAACCTGGATGGGCGACCTTCCAGAAGAACAACCAAACCACCTCACTCCACTGTTCTTCAGAAGGGATATTGGCGGATGTCGGATTAGTCATCAATCATTTTCCAAACAATTTATATATCAAACGAAAGAGCTCAGCAAGCTGTTTAAGAATATGGAAAAAAAATTTACGGCTAACCATATCGTTACGAACTTATAACGCAAAATACCTTCCGAAACCACACATGTTTTACCATACTAGGGCAATTTCATAATGGTGGAATAACGAAAACTACCGCTAACCCTAACCCTACCAAAACCCCTAACCCTTCCCGTAACCCTAACCCTTCCAAAAACCCTAACCCTTAGCCAAATCCTATACCTGGAAGCGTATTATAGTGAAATACCGTGATGGCTAATCTTGACATCCGCCGGGACATTAAACTAGGGGTCCAATGCCTGGATGTGGCATGCATAGTAGGCCTAAATTAGCTCAAAAAAACTAGGCCTAACTGCCTACTTAAAACAAAGTAAACAAAACATCCCTGGGACAAGGTAATTATTAATTAGTACCTTTTTGGCAATAAGTGCTCCCCTCAAATAAGCTCCAATGGGGTTCTTATTCAAGGGAAACATGATTACAGAACAGTAGCTAGAAAGTATTACTTCCTTCTATGGAGACAAAAAGCAAAAAGAAAGACAACTTTCGTGATGATTAATATGAGTCCTAGCGGTAATGCTTCCATGTCTGCCATTATGATATTGACCAAAGATGTTGCGATTATACCCACACGCACCCCCCGTTTAGCAATTGCCAACATAGCAGACATAGTATTTCCGACATAGTATTTGCCAACATGGAGGCGGTACGAAACTGCACTAGCCATTATCGCCAGCCGTAGTTAGTGGACTGGAGCATGCGCAGAGATGAGAAATTGGACTTAGACATTTTCATTCAAGGCAGTTACATTACAGACAATGAATTGACTTCTGCACTCTCCAGCTTTTTCGTCATTAGCACGGGGGTAAGACATTTGACAGTAAAAATGGCCTTGACGCTAGACAACACAAACACATAAATG
>WIPJ01001046.1:34334-60120 GCA_018155075.1 Cassiopea andromeda
ATATATATTATTGTATAGTTATCAATAAATCTTTTGTGTTTGAATGATTCTATTGTATCAAAAGTGCTTTCATGGCTTTCCAAAATGTACTCTTTTAATTGAATACATTGGATAAATTCTTGAATATCATGATATGTTCGATTAGTGGCTTGCTGTCTCTAAACTGTTACTTCAGCACTCAAGAAAATGTATTGCTATAGCTAAAGAGAAGCAAAAAGTTTGGGCAGCCACTTTCACTTTGTGAAGTGGCTTCCTAGCATTATGTCTTGAACTTGTATCCTAAAGTTAGGATATCCTTTCTCTGAATTGCATAAAGTTTTGTAGTACATTGCCAAAGAGATGTGTCTAGATAATTTCCTTACATTTTCGGGGCCATCATGCCCTCCCATTTGCATATCACTGGATAGCCATTAATTTCAACTGCTTCATTTATGTGATTTTAAAAATAGCCATATCCTCAAAAGCATTTAACTTGATCCAAGCGGATATGAAGAATTTGATACTCTCTAAAGATAAACAAATTATATACCATATGATAACCCTCCTTCTATAAGTTCTGAATATGCAAGAAAATTCCAGGTTTTCCTTAGGGGAGAGATTTTACAACAGCTGAACAAGCGTCCCCTCCTTATTAAATGTTCCTAGCAGTGTGCCGTGTTCAGGTTCAGGCAGAGTTAGGTCCAAATGACAACTACAGCTTACTCCTGTGACTTTTGATTCAAGACTGACTCTAATTTACATTGCATTCACAATTAGACAGTGGTGGCTCGTGGTGTTCTTCATTGGGGGGCAAGTCTTGAAAAACTGGGTGTGATCGAAAATATCTTTGGGCGCCACACCCAAAAAGTGATATTGGATAGCATTACCTCCAGATAGTAAAATACATGCTTTCCTTTCAATCAAGAAATAAATTATCTGGTTTTCATCCTGGGAGATTTTAGTATTTTGTCAAATACAGCCTGAAATGTTTCTTAAATATAAAGACTTCTAATGGTATTAACAACACAGAGTAGGCAGTTATGATTCAAGAAAAAGGATCATCAGGAATTCTGAGGCATCTAATGCATGTTAAGTCCACTTTCTTTCTAGTTTTATAAAACATTTATTTGCAAAAACAGTTCTTTACAATTATTATTTGAAACTCGGCCTGCCTGTTTCTTAACTTTCGCCAAAGTTCAGCCTCAAGTGTGTCTTATGGACAAGGTCTTCATAAAAAATGAATGCAATCAGAAAACTGTTGATTGTTATTTTGGCAAAATAAGAGACTTGGCCTACACATTTGTGTGAGCATCCGGCTCGATAGCAGGTCATAAAACACAATAGTTGATTTATGTACTCGTTTTGTGCATATAACTATTCGTGTCAAGACTACTCGGATGAGATCCATTAAGGAATTAATTTTATGTAATTTCAATGCACTAAATCTTGCATTCAGACACGATAGGGGTTGGGATGGCAACTTGTCGCATTTTTATCGACATCGGCTGTAGTTTGCAGGCTGAGAATAGTAAGGGCTCACTTGACGCGACCAACCACTTTTGAACTAGCTGTGGGCCTCCAAGCTTATACCATTTTTCATAGCTTCTCGCGTGTAAATTCCCGGCGTGTTCACTAGATAATCATAAATCTCAGGCCATTCGAGATTAGAACACTGAGTTGGCTCATCTTTCCAGGCATCGGCTGGCAGCTCATATGGGTAAACACTCAAGCCACAAAGGTGTAACTTTTTCAAATAGCTTACTCTGGCTTCCCAATCTAGGTCCTGATACCTATAAATGTCATATTATCTGGAGGACACCACATGGCAGCGCTTAGTAATTCGAACCATACCAACCAGTTGTTTTCAATTGTCACGTGATTTGTGACGGAACATGGGAGAAGACTTTCAGCAACGGGCTGAAAATTATGGCGAGTACCTTCATCATGGCAAAATCATGGGGAGTTTTCTTGGCTGTTATGATTTCTGTGCTGATAATCATTCTTCTATGTAGGTATACTCTATTTTTCTTAGTTAACTGCAAACGCATGTTCTAGTTGAATGTGAATGAATGTTTGCGGGGTGAGTGGCCAAGCTTTCCAGCCAGTTTCATTAGCTTAACTGAAGTTAAGCATGGCTGTGTACGATCAGACACTGGATGGGCGACCTCCAGATGAACGACCAAAACAGCTCACTCCGCCGTCCTTCGGAAGGGACGTTAAACTAGGGGTCCCATGTCTGGATGCGGCATGTATAGTAGGCCTAAATTAGCTGAATACGCTAGGTATAACAGCCTACTCAAAATAGCGTGAACAAAAACGAAAGGCCTTCACAGATGGCAGACTGAACCTGGACATCCTGGAAAACAGGAAAACCTAGAATAGTCAGGGAAAACATTTTGTATAATTCTTGTTGAAGTCAGGGAAAACAGGCTATCTAGTCCATATATTACTTTAATCATCTCTTTGCATAGTTGTTCGCAAAGTGATTGTTATATTGTTTTCAGAACATGTTAACGTGCACACTTTTCATACAAGTACTTCTTTTATAAGAAAACCGTCAATTTGCCTGAGCCTCAAGTTTCTTAACATCTCCCGAACTTGAACGGAAGATTTTCTTAAATTTTTCTAAACTTTTACAGGAATAAGCTAGCTAAAATGGTTTCCTATTGTTTATTATTACTATTGTATACTTGAATTTGAATTCCATCTTTAACATTTTGAATGCAATAATGAGAAAATATTGATATTTGGTCAATACAAACACTAAAGTTTGGAAATTGAGCCTCGTCATTTTCTTCAGATTTTCTTAAAATTTTGACGATTTGAGCCTTATTTTGTTATAAACTTGTCTTTTATGAAGAAGTGTGGTGTAGTGCTATAGCAAGTATATATACACTACTTATCTATTGGATTTCATTTTCCTTAATTATTTTTTAAATATGCTAACTTTGAGTCCGAAAAATAGGGTGTTTTTATTATCGGTTAGAGAAAAGTCAGGGAAAATGAATTGACGTTTTGGATATGAAGCCCGACAACAGAACGTAACGGGACACCCGAGACAGAGCTTCTTTTGTAAATGTCAGCGGCAATGCAGAAACAGGGACGTAGTTTGCGGGGGGGGGGCTAGGGGGCTGAAGCCCCCGAATAATATTTTTATGTAAATTATACTACGTTTAGAAGGTCAGAGAATCCATCAACATCAATAACCACATGGTAGATTACTAGGGGGGCACTACAGTATATTCACTTCATATTCTAAACTTTTTCCTTTTAATTTGGCCACATTTAGGCCAGACTTTTTCTATATTGCAGAAATTGTTTTGATATCGGTAATGTATTTTTAGACGCGTAAACCTATAAAAAATGTACATTTCAATTCACAAAAGAAGCTTTTCATTAAAATTGTTATTAAAATGACACATTTCGAATTTCAATTTCGAATCCGAGTCTCGAATTGAATCATCATACAAAGAAAAACAAATTGGATTTCTCCTTCTACAAAATATAAGCGGAGAAAGAAAGCAGATCATTTTTCAAAATGGCATCTGCAGATTCAAGGAAGAGCTCTTCATCTCCTGGCGATTTTCCGGAAAAGCCACACCAACCGAGATCAATAAAGTTTCCTATGAGAGACACAGGGAAGCAGAAGCGAGCGTTCAACCCCAAATGGTTTGATCAATTTACATTTTTGCATTACCGGGAAGATAGTGATTCAGTGATTTGCCATACCTGTGCACTTGCAGACAAAGGCTATTCAGTAATTATTTCTGGTGTTTTTCTATTACCGTACAGAAGGAGAACTTTCGTGATCCTAAGTCATTTTAAGGCCTCAGAGATGGCAAAATCTCTGGAGCTTCCGGGGGCTCCTCCCTCTGGACCCGCTGGGTAACTTGCAGCGCCCCCGGGCACCCAGCTGTTTTAGGCAATGACCTACGGTCATTGCGATAGCCAAGGTTCACTAAATTACGCTAGAAATTAGCCCTCTCAAAGTTTTTGTGGAAATTACGGCCCTGAGAAAAGTACCTCTCACTAAAAGGGTTAGAATTTTGGAGGGTTTTGAAGGGCTAGAGTTTGAAAACCAAAGGGTTAGGGCAAGGGTTAGGGTTTGAATTGTGTAGTGCTATAGCAAGTACTCTAGTGTATCGAATAATTGCCCCCCCCCGATTATACGTTCAGCATTATTCGTGCAATTATTCGGATTCGCATATTCAGCTTAATTTTTGATAAATTTTCCAACCCTCCAATTATTCCATACCCCCCGATTATTCGGTACAGCAGAGTATATGTACACTGCCTATCCATAGGGTCTCATTTCAATTCATTGGGTGTGGGGTGTCCAAAGGGTTAGGGCAATGGTTAGGGTTAGTCTCCTAGTCCTATATTGATTGTGATTTACTTTTGCTTTATGTAATTATGAGAGTCACACTGCTATAGGTGAGTTTGTCAATGTGATGTTCTCTCAACACTCCCAACTAGGCACTTTACATCAATTGCATATTGCTCACACTTCCTCCACCATCATTGACAATATTTATGTAAATAGTGCTACCAAAAGTAATTTGTTTGGTGGCAACATACGCTTCTCCCTTTAGGAGCTCCTTAGATTATGTTCATTTACAAGGCCGTAATTTCCACAAAAACTTTGAGGGGGCTAATTTCTAGCGTAATTTAGTGGGCCTTGGCTATCGCCTAAAACAGCTGGGGGTCTGGGGGTGCTGAAAGCCACCCAGCGGGTCCAGGGCAGAGCTCTGGCAGGGGTCCAGGGGGCGGAGCCCCCGGAAGCTCCAGGGATTTTGCCATCTCTGAGGCCTTAAAATGACTTAGGATCACGAAAGTTCTCTTTCTGCACGGTAATAGAAAAACACCAGAAATAATTACTGTATAGCCTTTTTCTGCAAGTGCAGATGTATGGCAAATCACAGAATCACTATCTTCCCGGTAATGCAAAAATGTCAATTAGATGAAGAGCTCTTTCCAGAATCTGCAGATGCCTTTTTGAAAAATGATCTGCTTTCTTTCTCCGCTTATATTTTGTAGACGGAGAATTCCAACTTGATTTTTCTTTCTATGATGATTTAATTCGAGACTCGGATTCGAAATTGAGATTGGAAATGAGTAATTTTAATAAAAATTTTAATAAAAAGTTTCTGTTGTGAATTGAAATATACATTTTTTATAGCTTTAAAGCGTCTAAACCTACAATGCCGTTATAAAACAATTTCTGCAATATAGAAAAAGGCCGGCCTAAGTGTGACCAAATTAAAAAGAAAAAGTTTAGAATATGAAGTGAATATACTGTAGTGCCCCCCCTTGTAATCTACAATGTCATTATTGATGTTGATGCATTCTCTGACCTTCTAAACGCAGTATAATTTACATAAAAAATTTGTATCATCAAAATTATTGGGGGGCTTCAGCCCCCCTAGCCCCCCCGGAAATTACGTCCATGATTTAGAATAGTTGTTGATTTAACTAGCTAATAAGAAGCTAACCTTTTGTTGCTAATTTACAAGATAAGCTATTAACAAATCTTACTGTTTTACTTTATTTTATTTAAGCATTGTACATAATAACCAAAGTAGGTTTTTGTATCATATTGCATAGATAGATAGAGATGATTATTAAAACTTTACTGAAGAACATTTTCTTGCCAGATATACTAAGTGAAAAATCCTATCTATAAGATGATGCTATTAATGACCCTACATTATCTTCACAATCTTGGGGACACACACTGCCCTAAAAAAACTTATCAGAAAAAGCTGTGAAACTCAGAAGTAGACCATGGACTACTCTGCAAATTCAAAAAATGATCAAGATTATTGATTATCTATTCCATCAGTTCAAAGTAATAGTGTTACTGACCTACAAGCCTATAAGCAATTCTGAACCCATGTTGTGAATCAATTAAGAGAGAGTAAAAGCAATTACTACCATCTGTATTTTAACAAATATAAAAACAACATGAAAATGATCTGGAAAGGAATAAAAGTCATAATTAGCATAAAAACAGGAAATATTGAAGCCATTTTATATTTAAAGGATAAAAATGGTAGCAAATTATCAGATCCTGTTAAAATAGCCACTGAATTCAGTACAAATATTTTACTTATTTTGCTACTAGTATCACAAAGCAAATCCCAAGAGCTCAAATCCCCTCTGGACTATTTCTCCACTTCCAATTTAGAATCATTTTTTATCTCACCATCCACACCTGATGAAGTATGTACTCTTGTCAAGTCTTTAAAAGTTGCCAAGTCTACTGGGTTAAACATTATCCCTTGAAGCTACTAAAAAATCTCAAATTGCCTTTCTCCAGTGATCTTGCATTCCACATTACTGATTATTTTCTCTCAGGAATTTTTCCTGATAAACTACAAATTTCCAAGGTCGTACTAATCTTTCAGAATGGATTTGCCTCAACAACATCTAACAATAGATTAATCTCTCTCCCCTCTATCTTAAGTAAAATTTTTGAACACTAATGCATCAATGACTCTACAAATTCCTAGAATTTTTGAAGTTCTATTAAGTATGCAACTTGGCTTGTATGCCAGGCACTCAATTAACCATGCACTTATTAGCTTGACTTAAACCATCAAATCATCATTTGACAAAATAGGGTAGGCTGTGGTATTGTCATCAATCTACAATAGGCTTTTGACACTGTAAACCATCATGTACTTTTTAAAAAGATGAAACACTTTGGAATCAGGTGGACTGCCCTAAATTGGTTTAATTGCTACCTTAGTAATCACACACAGTTTTTTTTCTGTGAATGGACACTCCTCATCTCTGTGTGACTTATCCTGTGGTGTTTCCCAAGGATCAGTTATCAGTTCACTCCTGTTTCTTATTTACATAAATGATTTGCCCAATTCATTACAAATCTTTTATTTTTTCCTTTTTGCTAATGACACTAACATATATTTTGAATCAGATGATCTTACACTGCTTACAAGGAAACTTAACAAGGAACTAAAAAAAGTCAAATTGTGGCTTAACTCAAAAAAATCTGCTCTTAATATGGGAAAAACTAACTTTGTATTATTTCACTCCCCTCAAAAGAAATTATCGGGGAAATTCAAACTCAAACTTGGTAATCGGGAAACTCAAAGAACCAAGTATGTAACATTTCTAGGAGTACTTATGGATGAGAATCTCTCCTGGAAGTATCACACAGTTGAGCTATGTAGGAAGCTTCCTAGAACTTCTTGCATTTTCTTTAAACTGCACCACTATTGCCCACTTTCTACCCTTATCAGACTTTACAACTCGCTATTTTCTTCATTCCTCCTCTATGGCCTCATGGCATGAGGCCTTACCTTTGTTTCATACCTTAATCCACTATTCCAACTACAGAAGAAAGTTCTGCGCTATATCAAATTTGAACCATTCCCTGCATCCTCAACACCAATATTTTAGTCTCTCAAGATTCTCAAGCTTGAGGATACTCTGCAACTTAACATGTTGACTTTTGTTTATAAAGCAATTAACAAGTTTTCCCCTTCTCACTTCCACAACTATTTTTGCCTAACACAGCTGTTCACAATGTTAGAACCAGAGGTGATCTCTTTAAATCCCTTACACTTACTGCTGTGTATGGTCTTAAAACAATTAAATAATTTAGTTGTAAAAACTCTGGTATGCACTTCCTCCATTCATCCATTTTGCTAGCTCTATAAATAAACAATAAACAATACAACACAATAGGCACTCCTGAACATACCTTTAGAGGTGAGAGTCCTAACACAACAACAACATGCTATGTCCTAATGTAAAGATATAAGTACTTTTTCAAGCTACTAATACCAAACCTATTTGTCCGACGATAGTTAATTCTAAATACAATCATAAATCCAATATACAAAAGTCTAAACCTCAAATAGCAGTATTTCATATGATATCTATTTACTAGTTGATGTTACTATGACAATGTTAGATACTTCCATACACCTGCACAATTGATTCTCTTACACTTTCAAATTACCAGTATTACAATGGGGCCAAAATCACTCTGCACCACCCTTCCCACCTTGTGCCAGAGGTTGGACAAAACTAAGGAAACATATCATGGCTGATTTACATATTTTTGTTGCTGGAATATGTATATTTCCAGGAAATGAAGATTTAAAAATCATTAGCTGGCAAAATTTAGAGAAAAACTGAATCAGATTGAGGCACTTTGTTAGGATTTCAACAACACATTAGAGAAACTATAGGAAGATGATTTTCCATGTTTTGAAAGAATGGGCCTCAACTCTTCCAAGAATGAGCCAGAAATTTTACTTTTGGCATTATTGAACTACAATTGACTGAACTAAAGGTAAAAACAAGAATTGGCCCAGAAAAAACGTTCAACTGCTCTTCCAGAAAAAAGTCTAGAAATAGCTGCAAAACAGGGGAAATGGCACTTTTTCTTCTCAAGTTTGCTTGCGATGGATCAAAAACTACTGTTCTCACAACATTTGCTGGTGAGATAACTGTATTTGCCATATCTATGCTATACTTTGGGAGAAAAATTTTTTTAGGTTAATATCTACTAGTTTATGTAAAAATTGACAAAACTTGTCGAAAATCACAACTTCTTATTCTGAAATATCATGTGTCAAATCTTGATTGCATAAGAATTTTCCTCCCATTCTTTTTCTTCCATTCTTTTAGATTTACAATAGTCTAAATACATAGAAATAAAAGGAGTAGGTAACTAAATTTATATCCTAGGACGCTGTTCTTCCAGGGGGTCGTGTTTCTAAGTGGACAAGCATATTTTTAATCAGCTCCTTAGGAACTCCTTTAAACTCTTTTTGAAGTGACAAATAGTTGGGAACTCCCTAATGTCAGTTGGAATTGTATTCCAAATTTGTACTGGAGAGTATTGATAGCACTTTTTCGCATGTTCAGTATTAAGTCTGGGAATTTTTAGATCTTTACAATGCCTTGTTGCATAATTTGATTGCGAAGATCTTTGTTGAAATTTACCCCCAACGATTTTCCGGATTTGATTTGTTAATTATTTTGTGTGCCATGAATGATCGATCAAATCGGATGATATTTTCAATCCTCAGCCAGTCACATGACCAGTTGTCTTTCAATCTGTCGTTTTCATTTTTTGTCCGGGCCCTGTCTTGCAGGTATTGCAGAGCATCAAGTTTAGTTTTTGGAAGGCTACCCCAAATTTCATTGGCATATCGTAACTGGCTTTCGACGATGGCATAGTAGACACTACAAACTTTTGTTTGGGGAATATTTTTTTAAACTTTTTTAATAACGACAGTCTTCCATAGATTTTACCTTTTAAAGTGTTGTATTGCTCATCCCAAGATAGATTTTCGTCAACTACTATACCAAGCGATTTCGCTTTCGTACCACGCTTGATGTCTGTTCCATGTGTTGTGAGTGGATTTGATGTATCTAGTGTGTTTAATTTACGAGAATGACCTATGATCATGTATTCTGTTTTCCCTTGGTTTGGACATAACTTATTTATTCCCATCCATTCTGAGAGATTGATCAATTTTTATTGTGCTTCATGCAGAATTTTTTCGACATCATTCGATGTTATCGGTACAGTGGTGTAATCGGCGTAGACGCTTGCCTTTGAACATCTGAAACATTTTTCAAAATCGTTTAGATATATGATAAGAAGTAGAGGCCCGAAGCAGGAACCCTGAGGTATACCACAGGTTACTTCACTTTTCCGTAACTTTTTTATCATTATTTCGTGATCTACAATGTCGAATGCTATCCTAATGTAACAACTTTGGGTTCTTTGTGGTGGCTTGTGGTTTATAAAGTCCTCAAGCCTAGGCCATAGGCCTAGGCCTAAAGTAGAGACAACCATACAAACGGCTACTCCATGCTTTGTCTCTTGATACGAATCGAAGACTTACTAATATGAATTAAACACTCACTGCCCTGCACGCTACTACAATACATGGTACGTCAAGATCACAATACACGTTGACAGGACAACACATTGCCTGTAAAGGGTATTTACTACACACAACAGGACTCCACAGGTTCGCAAGACTGAAACATGCAACATGATAACTAAAGTGACGCGAAATACAGCACATAACTAAAACATCAATCTCACTACGTTACACTAAGTTTAGTTTTTTCTATCAATATTTTCATACCAATAGTCGGTAGTGCCTATAAGGGATGTTATCGTCGAGTGTAGTTTTCGAAAAGCTGACTGATTCTTGGTGAGAACATTGTTGTCAAGAATGAAGTTGAGTATCTAATCGTGCACTATGCGCTCCAAGAGTGGTTTACTTCCGTTTTTACTCCTGATTTAAAAATAGGGGTTACTCTTGCAAGTTTCCAAATGTCTGGGAATATACCATTTTCTAAGAATGAATTTAATATCATTGCCAACGGCTTTGCTACAAGGTCACCCACATCTCTAACAACTGTTATAGGTTTGTTATCAGAACCAGCTGCTTTTTCTGATTCTTAGTTTCTTGATTTCACTTACAATGTGCATACTGCCGTCTTAAATTTCATTTCTTTCTGCTCTTATGTGATAGTCTGCAGACATTCATCACCTGGTTTTGCAGTAATTTTCTTAGCCAGATTTGGGCCAACTGAAACGAAATGTTGATTTCGGGCCTCACGTTTTCGAGTGAGGTATTTACACTCTATTTCCACACTCGATAGTTTCACAGAATTCTCCTTTTTGCCTAATACTTTATTAATGGCTTTCCACATCTTTTCGGATTTCCTATGTTTTCATCAATTAGCTGTCGATAATAATCCCTAAATGCGTCACGTATCTACTTTTTTACTTGATTACGTAATTTTCTATTGGCAGGCCACTTTTCAAGAGGGTTTTCAACCTCCCTCTTCAGTATATCCCTTTTTACTATCCGGCTTTTTAGAGAGGCAGTAAGCCATGGGGTGAACTGGTTACAAATTCTTTTCTTCCGCACTGGAGCATGAACGCTGAAGATAGATTCGAAATTTCTCTGAAACGTGGCTGCCATGTTTACAGGATCGCTACTGTATGGAACAAGGATAGCTTCCCATTCAATCTGGTTCAGGTCTTGACGGAATTGTATTTTGTCATATTTTTTCGTGTTATGGGATTCGACAACTTTTCTATATTTTCTTTCTGTCGCTTGGCATTTATTTTCCGAATACCATAAATCAGACAGTGGTCAACCATCCCTATCTCCACTGCATCTGCCTCTATGATATATTTTGGATTAGTGGAAGAGAAATGGTCAATGAGGGTCTTACTAACTTTGTGTTCATCAGGTTCAGTAGTGGTTATAGTAACTCGTGTATACCTCTTAATTAATTGTTCGAGTTGATATTCAGAGCAGATTGATTTGAGTTCTTAGAGTTTGCATTCTTGTTATTTTTGATGTCGCAATTGGTATTGCCAATTAGAATTATTTCCTTCTCATCACTTTCTAGCCTCTTTAGAATTTTCTCTAATTCTTCGAATGCAGCGTAGTTAACGCAAGCAGTCGGAGGGCGGTACCAGCAGATAACATGGAAAGATCTTGCAAAATTACTATAGGATACCTCTAGCACTATTAGCTCAACTCTTAATACCACTATCATTGGTACGACTTTCAGCCACTTTGTCAGTACTTTTGGCAGCAATTTCTCCCTTCTTATGCGCTCACCTAGCAACGTAAATTCTAAGTCTGTGTTGGACGATGACATTTGGATCGAAATTAATAAGCGGGAGGGGGGCTGCTATAAAAATATCATGGTGTACATTATTTCAAAACCAATTAGTCGGGAGGGAGCGTCTATTCCGGACTGGAAAGTAGGTGGTAGCATCCAAATTAGCCCTGTCCACAAGTTGCTCCGCAGTTTTTGAGCAACTTTTGGTTTTTCTATCAACTTTCAGTGCATCCGGCAACTTTTAAGTTTTTCTGTCTCGATAGTCACAGTCATGCTTCTGCTACGAGTGAAACAATAAAAAAGTGTTATGTAGCACGAGTTTCTATGAAATAGTGTCTCTAAGAAACAAGAGGCTAGATTAAAGCAACAATTAAGAAACTTTGAAGAGACACAGGCAGGCTGAGCTTCAAATGTTGATTGGAAAAACTGCGCTAGCAAGAAAGATTTCGAAGAAAACCTTCATTTTGATCCAAAATTTTTCAAGTAGTTTATCATGCAGTGAAAATGGGCGTGGTTGAAAAATTTAAATTTGCAACTTTCTTGAAAGCGACCAATTTTTCAGAAAATTTCGAGCAACTTGTGGACGGGGCTAATCCAAATAGTTGGGTGAGTGGCCAAGCGGCCCAGCCAGTTCCATTAGCTTAGCTGAAGTCAAGCATGGCTGTGTATGGCCAGAAACTGGATGGGCGACCTTCCAGATGAACCACCAAAACAGCTAACTCTGCCTTCATATGGAAGGGACGTTAAACTAGGGGTCTCATGACTGGATGCAGCATGCATATTAGGCCTAAATTAGCTGAAGAAAGCTAGGTATAGCAGCCTACTCAAAAGTGAGCAGCCGTGACCTAACGGTAATGCACTCGACTCAGACCAACGTGGTCCTAGGTTCGAGGCCCACCGCAGAGCATTATTGACGTCAGGAAGGGCATCCAGTCCTAAATAGTTTTGCCAGAACTAAATTCCTCTCAGAGGCACCCTGCAAGCCCCAAGGAATTGGGGGAAACAGAGGTAAATTCGAGAGTAGCCTACTCAAAACAGTACACAATATCAGCAACAACAAAAATCAATGTCTATTCTATTTTTGCCTCTCAACGATTCAAGAACTGTTATAAACTGAAGGTATATTCAGAAGGGAACATTTATCGCAAGCTCGAGCCCAAACACACCCGGGGGGCCAAGTATTGACTTTAAAAGTGGGGGGCACGTCAAAGATACATCAGTTTTTGTGTTTAGGGTATATTTCTTGCATACTAAAATATTTTCTTCTAAAACAAGTGGGGGCGATACCACTGTATTGTGTGGTAACCCTATATGGCGCAGCCCGTGACACCCCCTAAATGGCGCGGCCCATGACACCCCTCTAAATGGCGCAGCCCATGACACCCCCTATATGGCACAGAAAATTTGTTTTTGAACGCTTTGGCGATACAGCACACGTCAAGCATGTCCCATAGTTTTAACATTTACTACAACACCTATATGATTTCCCCCCTTTACTTTATTCACTTAAAGAAAAGACAACTTGAACTATGATGTTTGCCTCTTTCCAGCCAAATGCTAGGAAGGAGATGATAGTTCTATTTAGTTTCTTTTATGCAGTTCTCATAAATGCCTCTAGTTAAATTAGAATGCGTTCATAATTGATCCACATGAATTATTATTTTGCAGATCACAGTCCATCAGTCATGAAAAACAAACCTCCATATCACAAAGGAAGCTATGATACCGCATCTAAGAGACGACCATGCAAACATCGAATTGATTTCGTTGGAGATACACCCTTCCCAGATATCGTCCTTGCCCTTAATTTCAACTATCCGCACTATGGCAATCTTCCAATACTGTTAAGATTCTTTAAGCCTCTCTTCCCCAATTACATATTATGTGGTCCTCAAGCTGGCAATGGAGGGAACCAAATTGTTGTAATTCCCCAGCCTGGAGAGTACGGTTCATATGGCTCCCAATGCGTGGTTGAAGCAATCCGGCGCAAACCGGGATATTTTGGGTACTTCTATGTCAGTGATGACATGATCATCAACTGGTGGAACTTCTTCAGATTGGGCAAGACAAAGATTTGGTTCCCAGAGCCGTATAGGCTGGGAGAATACAGAATGTCCCCAGCGACGACCGATTCAATATGGTGGAAAAGATCTGATTGTTTGAAAAGATGTTCACAAGTATTTCTTGAAATGGAATCTGATCCAACAATGTTGGAATTGAATGCAACAAAAATCTACCTAGAGAATGTTGGGGGCAAGCGTGTTTGTTCTGGTGCTCTTTCTGACATAGTGTATATTCCAGGGAGATTGGCAAAAAGTTACGAAATAATAGCACAGAAATTTTTTGATCAACGGGTGTTCCTCGAGGTCGCTACTCCAATGTGTATGTTAATGGTGGATAAACGAGAGAATATTGTTGATATTAAAGGACTGTATTTACAGACTTTGTTTGGTTGGGGCCCTTGGAAAATGGATTCTTATCGAGGGTGGCATCACTTCACTTACGATACTTACTTTCTCCATCCATACAAGCTGTCTAATGGGAAGAGCTCAAAAGAACTCGAAGAGAGAATCGTGATTCCAAGTGAAAAGATTTTGAAGGATAAATGCTTGGATGTTCTCGATAGAGGAAAATTTTGGGAAAGTGCTTGAAATTTTGTCATACATTACTGGTGGATTAGGAGGGTCTTGAAATTGACTTTGTATAATAGATTTTAGTGGTTGTGTTAAGCCCAGTTTAAACATCGAATTTCTGCCGTGTCGAATTAAATTATTCAGCCAGAAAAACTTAAGTGTCGATTAAATTCAACAGTAATGCGATGTTTAAATCAACTGCCGCATTAACTAATTTAATGCGACAGTCATTCAGCAGCTTTGCCGCTTGATTCAGCAAGAGTGCGACTTGCTTTAAACAGTCGAATTTCTGATGCATCGCATTAAATCAACTGATGATCTGGTCCATCTTTTACAAACAATCCAATCAGTTGGCATGCGCAGTTTAAGTTTACATAATGGCGGCGACACAGAGAGACAGCTTCATTCATTGGTTGTCCTATCATGCCTAAATTCTATTGAGTTGAATTAACGACCAGCATCCTTTGAGATAGCCAAGGGTAGATCTATTAGATGCGGTACAATCTTGTGCGATGTTTAAATCAAGTAACAGTCGCACTACCGCCGCGTGAAATCCAATTTAATTCGACACGGCAGAAATTCGATATTTAAACTGGGCCTTACTTCTATGTTCTCCTTAGCTATGGCATATAGCTGAAAAATAAAAGTTTGAAGATTATTATAGTGGTGATTATTTTCTGCGTTGCTATTATATTTACACATTATTATATTTATTAACCCCACTAAAGGAAGACAGAGAGAAACTTTATCGCACCCTTATATTGTGTTTACTAATTTTCTTGGTAGTTAGAAACCATAGATGATAGAAGGAGAACTGGATTGGAAATTCGAATAATAGAACAAAAGGCGCCCTTTGTGTTTGTACCCCCAGCGATGCGTTTACCGACAAATTTCGAGGATAGTGCAAACAACATTTCCGGTCACTGGCGATTACTTTTCGGTCACTGGCGATTACTTTTCAGTCACTGGCGATTACTTTCCGGTCACTGGCGATAACTTGCGGAGTATTGATGGCTAGAGGTAACAAGAATGGATTTGTATGATGATATCGACTTCAATGATGTTGAATTCAATGATTTTACAACAGTAAGTACCACTTTATATGCTCAATAGATGTGATGTAAAACTATGGAAAATTTCAATCTTTATTCTGCGAAAAACAAAGTAGTATTACTCCCAAGAATCCATAGGCCCAAGGATTTTGGTGCTAATGCACTTTCGGACCTCTCGCTAATTATAAGAGATATATACACAAATTATATACCAAACGATAGGTCTTCGTGTGCTCTTTCATATGAGACCATCCGTCAGCGTATTGGTCAATGTTTAGCCAAGTTACCAAAATGATGCACTCAGGTAGGGCAGGCGCAAGTGCGCAACGGTTGTTTAGAAATTTTAATTGCAACGGGGAAAACTGACAAAAGCTACCTCGACAAACTTTCCTTTATCTAGGCCTTAGGTAACTTCAAAATTGATGAATAATGCATAAAACTGTTCATTAAGGGTTCGAAAATATATTTTACATAGATTTGAAACAATTACCTTCGGTTTGTGAGCTTTCCGAGCACTTAAAAATGGGTCAGTTTTGAGGTCGCGCAGGGTTGCGGACGCCTTGTGGCACCATGATTTGCAACTTATGTGGCTTCTTTAACTTTAATTATGCGTTGAGCCTCAGTCTGAATATGGTTAAAAATGGCATAGTTGTCAAGAAGAGGCTTCAAGCTTTCACATGGTACCTGCTTTTTGCCGATCGGTTACTTGCGACCCTGTGAAATTTCAGTCGGAAAGATTAAATTGGTTTTTTTTCGAAGACCGAGTAAGCTTTTCAGGAACAAGCAAGTAATCTGTTTAAATACATTTATCATACTTAGAGACTGTGGTATTTGTTTTAATTTTTGGAGTAATACTCAGCCCATAAATCGATTTTAGCTACCCTAGGTTTGCGATTTCAATTTGAGTTGATGCGTAGATTGGGCCTAGCTGCACTGATGAGCCCTGATATTGGGTGAAACCGGATAAAAAATTATATTTAATTTGTATTACAACAGTGTTTTCATTGTGTTTTTTCCTGTCAATTAAGAACACGTATTTTTTACATTGAGATGGCAACAACAACCCAGGGTCAAGATTTTCTTAGTATGTTTATTGTTTCCATGGTAACTGATTCTATTTTTAGAAATTTAATTCATTCTATGTAGACAATTTGGCATTGTGTATGGGTACTTATGTTAAAACAATGAAAATCATCTTCAAAAACAAGCGATTTTACTAGGTGCTGTGGAAATTTTGTAACCATGGAAACAAATTCTATTTTTAGCAAAATTTTTGAAAATTTCAGTTATTGTCCTATTTGACTGTGAATTTTGGTACTTGTATCTAGAAGAGTTGAAGAGTTACAAGGAAATCACTCCAAATGCCTATACCCTTGAAATAGCAGCTGGTGCCAGACACTGCCAAGTTTTATACTGGAATAAATCTTCTTTCTATTCTAACAACGCTCCAAAAAATTAAATCTTCAAAAATCCATAACTCTGCTTCTCGCTAACATATTTTGTCAGAAAAAATTGCTAAATTATACTAAAATCAAGCTCTTCAACTCGAGCCTAAATTTGAATTCATAGCTGATTTTTGAAAATTTGCCTGTCCACCCTAGAGAAAGCCACTTGTTCTAGTGCAAAGAAGTTAAGATTGGATGATGTACTGGAAGCCTTTGAGCCAAAAGATTTCAATTTAATCATAAATTTTCGTATTTTGCATTACATTATTGAGCTTTTAGGATCTTGTCCTGAATTTAGAAGTACTTTAAGCCTAAAAGATGAGTTAAAAGCAAGATCTGGTGTTGTCCACAAATTATTTCTGCAGTGCTGCATTGTAGCTGGATGAGACAAATTTTCACATCTCATCATGCACAGAGAATAAATGAAGAATCATCTGGAGGTAGGAAAAGATTTAATTTAAATGTGAGATCTGTCCTTGCCTTTAGAGAAATTGGAAGAGGACATGAAGGAATGAAGACCGTTGCAAGTTATATGAACCTCTTCCCTCCTGTTTCAAAATGTAATTATAATGGTATTAATAAACAGATTTATGATGCACTTACAGAAAAGGCTATTGAGAGTTGCCAAGGTGCTGCAACAGAAACTAAAAGGTCATTGGACTGCAGTGCTGATGATAACATTCAAAATTTTCAAGTGTCTGTGGATGGGAGTTGGCAAAAAAGGGGCCATGTTTCTTTGAATGGTGTAGTGACACTGATCTCTAAGGAGAATGGAAAGTGCCTGGATTTTATTGTCATGTCAAAAAAGTGCAAAAGCTGCCAATTTTGGGAGAGAAAAACAAATGAACCTGGATATGCTGCTTGGTTTGCAAACCATGAATGTGAGAGTAATCGTGATAGGTCATCTGGAGCTATGGAAAGTGCAGGTGCAGTTATACTATTCAAGAGATCAGTTGAACTACATCAATTAAGATATACATCTTATATTGAAGATGGTGGTAGCTCTTCATACAGTGATGTGGTAAATTCACACCCATATGGTGAAGGAGTAAAAATTGACAAACTGGAGTGCTTAGGCCATGTGCAAAAACACATGGGCTCAAGGTGTAGAAGTTTGTGTCAGTTACTCAAAGGCATTGCATTATCGGATGGAAAAAAGTTTCTGGAAAGGGTAGGCTTACAGACAAGACCATAAATTCATTGCAAATTCACTATGGAATGGCTATTAGACAAAATAAAGGAAATCTATATGAAATTAAAAAGTCCATTATAGCAATTTTACATCACTCTTCTGCAATTGAAGATAATGATGAGCGGCATAAGTATTGCCCTAGAGCAAACATAACCTGGTGTAAATGGTGGCTTGACAAACTTAATAACACAAGCACTTACAAAAAGAATTTGAACCTTCTATTAGCAATAAAAGACAAATTAAAGCCAGTATTGTTAGATCTTAGCTCAGATGACCTTTTACAGAAATGCCTGCATGGCCAGACACAAAATGTAAATGAATGTTTAAATTCACTGATATGGAAAAAGTGCCCAAAGGATGTTTTTGTTGGTAGGAAAGTGTTAGAGCTAGGCGTTTGCTCTGCAGTTATACAGTTCATTGAGGGGAGTTGTGGACTTTTTGATGTGTATAAGAAGGTTTGACTTGTAGTAGGGAAGCAAACTGCTGATGGATGTAGAAGAAAGGATAAAGATCACTTAGCACAGAGCATTGTCCAGTCAAGTCAAAAGGCACAGAAAATGTGAACAAAACTTAGAAGTTTAAGAAAAGGCTATATAGACAATGAAAAAGGAAGGGAAGAGAGTGAAGCATATTGTTCAGGATCTCATTGACTTTAGAATAGGAGTTATATCTGCTGAAACTTTCTATTTGCTTTTTCCCGGATAAAACTTTTAGGGTATGTGCATTGTCTATTATCAAAATATCTCCACTGCTATAGGTCAGTTTCTCACAAAAATTGGCTGATATGTTAAGTTCTCTTCAATCTGCAAGACAGACCTCTAAAACCATATTTGACTGATTCAAACCTCTGAAGTTGCTAAATGTAGCATGAAAAATCTACTGAAAGTACATATATCCAATAAAATACTATTTTTTTTATAAACGTAATGCCATCATATTAAAGTTATAGAGGTCTATCTTGTTCTTCAAACAGCTAAGATGCATTTGGTAGCATTTCTGCTTAATATCACCAGTTGAACTAGAGAAAAATTTATAATTCAAGGACTGACATATTTCAGCATTTATGAAAAATTTTGTGCTTTAAAGCATGAAAATGGTAATTTGGTACCACATTCTTCTTCTTCTTCCCAGCTTTTCCCTATTCGGGGTCGCCGTTGTGCATGAGCCTTCTCCACGCATTTCTGTTGTTAGCCATCTCTGGGTTTAAATTCTTCTCCCTTAAATCTCCGTTTATGCTGTCAACCCACCTTCCCTTGGGCCTGCCTCTTCTTCTATTTCCCTGCACTTCCATTTCCATAACTTCCTTTCCCACATGGTCTTCCCCCACTCTTCTTCTCAAGTGTCCATACCACCTCAATATTGACTCCTGGATCTTCTTAGAGATTTCAGTTACCTTCACTGTCCCTCTTATATAATCATTCCTAACTCGATCTCTTCTGGTGACTCCCACCATCCATCTCAACATCCTCATTTCCACCACATCCATCTTCTTCTCTTCGCTCTTCTTCAGAGGTGCCGCTTCAAGTCCGTATGCCATTGCAGGTCTGACCACTGCTTTATGAACTTTGCCCTTCACTCTCACTGGCACCCTCCTATCACATATCGCACCAGAAACTTTCCGCCAGTTATTCCAGCCACATTGGATCCGGAAGTTCACTTCGTTTCCCATCTCCCCTGTCTCCTCCACCATTGATCCCAAATACTTGAAAGATTTCACTCTCTTCAACATTTCGCCATTTAGTCTAATTGTGGCCTGTTGGTCACCACTGGTATCTGTCGTAAAATACTCCGTTTTGGACCTCCTAATCTTCATTCCTCTGTTTTCCAAAGCAACCCTCCATTCTTCTAGTTTTCTTTCCATCTGTCTTCTCTCCTCTGTCACCAAGACAATGTCATCAGCATATAAAGCACACCATGGTGGTTCCTCCCTGACATCTTCTGTGACACCTGAAAACTGTCAGTTGTACCAACCATACTCTGAACTCTAGTTGTAACATTCTTGTAGCATTCTTGGACATTTCTGACATATTTCTATGGCACTCCTTCTTCTCTTAGGCTTCTCCATAATTTGGTACCACATTGACTATGCATAATGATTTCCACTAAGATTAGAGCTCAGATACCTGCAAAAAGTGCACTTTTACATAAAACAGGTCTAGCACCTGAAACTCACAAGGTTGGGGTATTTCCAACATGGGTGTGGCATTAAGTGTGAGACTTGATAAACTTGACTCGCTGAAATCCAGCACCTGCTCAGTTCAATACCTTACTTCGTCACAAAAATAAGCAGTTGACAACGGAAATAGTGTTAAGCGGAAGTAAAATTCAGCGCAACAGTCAACTGCAAGGAATTAGGAAGCATTCAAAATGTTGAATTCAGAGGCAAGGGGCATTCTCGCAAACAAAAGAGACAAATCTGTAAGCTGCAAAGGGGGACCTTACCAGCAGTTTTATCAAACTTGAGAGTTGTACGTGCCCCCTTTACCCCAGGGCTCCTACGTATTTAGTCAAATGGTCGTAATATTATCCAAATAATAGAAGTGACTTACCTCACTGGTGTTATACTAGGGCATTTGGTTTCTTGACAGGCAGGGAACTGCAGCTCTGAGAATTAGCATCATGGATTCCTCTAACCGATTCAGACATTTCTAGTACCTCAAAGTAATTGCCCATTCTCAAGTAAAGCACTCAACACCTACCGTCTTTCTCGCCACTAGGGCACTGTTTCAACATCAACAATATCACGTGCAGTGCTCATGTTGACATAGTCGAGCCCTGGTCACGGAGTGTTGTGATTGGCTAAGAGAAATTGAGCCCTGGAAATTGAGAAATTGAACCATGGCGATGGCTCATTGGATGATAGAGAAATTTACATCTGACCAGGGCTCGTCCCAAAGTTGTTTACAAAATAGAGAGATCTGATTGGATCCAGGGTAGTTGAGCCTCTGTATATTACAGACCAACCAGGGCTCGGAAGGAATGCAGCATGTGATAGAAAAGCTGAATAGTGATTTGACGAGCATATTCCCATTGTGATACCTAATTGGATAATACTTCCCTTCTGCGTCCGCAAAAGACACTTGGTATCTTACAGGTGGTTATTCTGAGAAAGACTGAAATGAGCAGCGATAGGGCTTTATTAGCATTGTCCATGAGGAGTAAATACTGGTGACTACTTTTGATAATTCCCGTTTTAATTTAGCCAGCTATTTAGGATTGAAAATCTGACCAGTGCTCAAGCCCTGGTAGCCCTGGTGTGGACCCGACACTGTTAGGGGTGCTTGGTATTCAATTATGATCATAATCATAACATTTAATGAAAGGGGGTGGGATATAAAATCACAATAATAATGTTAAAATCTAATTGCCATTGCTTAGAGAAGTTCGTACAACTAATCAATACCAGCAACTCTCTCGATGGCTTTGGGCATTAGGGCAGATATGTAAGTAGCCGGAACAGTCGAGGTCGTCCAACGCCTATAACTTTGCGTTTGTGTTTATACATCATTTATCAAACTCCCTCCATGCAGTCATGACATAGTGAAATTAAACGTTACTCATAGTATTTAAAATATTTTATGAATTACATATAGAGCGCTAACCCTTGTAAAGGCTTATCTTAAAAATAACATGTTCCTATTTTTTAACGGATGACATGACGGCCATTTAAAGTGGATTGTATGACATGGCTATGATTAATTTATTGAGATTGTATGACCTTGACAATCAAGAAATTGGACAAATTTTTTTCAGTTAAATAATTGACAATCAAGAAATTGGACAAGTTTTTTTCAGTTAAATAATCATCCGTAGCAACAAACATTTCTAAATTAACATCTTCTGTCCTGCTTTTCCATATTGTAAGCTTTTTGATAAAAGCTTCAATTCTCTCTTTAAAAGTAAAAATGTTTCATTTTATTCCCTGGCCAGATGTGTTCACATCATTTAATTTTCCGAAAATGTCAGACAAATAGCATAGCGTAAGAACCCAAGCATCATTGAGAAAAAGTTCTGCAAAAGCAGACTTCTGTTCTGTCAAGAACATGACAAGCTCATCCTGATATCCGCATGCATGAGTAAGCTTGTATAATTTGAATCTTGTTCTTTGGAAGGATTTGTAAACAAACGACTGTTGAAAGCGTTGTTTTTAATATAGTTGATTATTTTGACAACATCTCGAAGAGCAGTGTCGAGATCAAGTGACATGTTTTTATGCGAGTGCCTCCTTATGGATCATGCAATGAGTAAACGTAACGCGTTCGGGAGTTGCATCTTCTTTCATTTTTGCGACAAACCCAGCATGCTTGCCCATCATTGCCCCTGCGTCGTCTGTAGAAACTCCAATGCAATTTTCCCGTTGTAAACCTGCAGTCGTAAAAATTCATCGACTTTAAAGAAGATATCTTCACCTTTGGTGTGACTTTTTAAAGATCGACAAAAAGCAATTCTTCTTCAACGTTTTCTTCATGTACATACCACACGTAAAGTAGCAGCTGTGCATTTTATGATACATCTGTCGTTTCGTCGAGCTGAATTGCAAACTTTTGACTTCAGGCGAGTGATTAGCTGCTGCAATTGGTCGTCACTATTTTCAGCAATTCTTCTAGCAACAGTGTCATTGGATAAGGGTATTTTACGAATTTCGTCACCACACTTTTTTCCGTGTACGATTTCTGACATTATAACAGCTGCAGGTAAAACGAGATTTTCACCAACCGAGAAAGGTTTGGTTGATTTTGCTATCAAACAACTGGCTTCATAAGAAGCATGCATATATCTCTCATTCAAAATGAAAAAATTGTCTGTGAACTGCTTCGCTTCTTTGAAACTTGAAAATCTTTCAAAATACTGTATTGGTTTGTCCGAAGATTCCGCATGTTTAGTGTTAAGATGCCTTTTTAACTTGGAGAGTTTCAAGCTTTCCGCAGACAATGTTTCATTACAAATTAAGCAAAGAGGTTTTTCCACTCCGTCTTCACAACTACAAGTAAATCCATATTGCAAAAATGAATCATCTTAATTCCTTACTCTTTTTGATTTATCAACTGTTTTCTTTGTGCTTTCATTGTTACCACATGAAATTGCTAAACCTAACCACTCGTCCATAGTGAAATTAATCTTCTAACTGCTTTAAACTTTAGTCTAACTCTAAAGTCCTTCTATGGTCTCGGAATAGTTAGGTTTAAGTGCTATCAGCGAGAGTGGCGTAGTAAAAAAGCTGCTTCCTTCAAAAACTAGGCTACTCTGATATCGTAATGCGAGCAATTAAGTTAGTTTTAGTCAGCATGTGACTGCAATAATGGCGTAACAATACATCAATTGTTATGACTGGTTATACGCTATTGTTCGATTTTTCAAAATGGCGGTTGCGGTCAATCATCAAACACACATTTCCTGGAAACGGATAGCCTATTAACTTGACGTTAAAAGTGCCAAAATAATTTATTATGACCATGCAACAACTTCGTACTAGTGTTACGCGACCCCAAAATTTTATTACGCGACCCATAGTTTAAAAAGCCCTTATTTAGAGGAGACATGTATAGTCTCATCATCATCATCATCATCATCATCATCATCATCATCATCATCAGCAGCAGCAGTCCGTCGGTATCGATGATGACGTGGAGAGGTGTGGGTGCCTCTGTCGCATGTGTGAAGACAACCCAATCGAAGCCTTGAACGTCCGCTCGCAGATATTGCACTTGCAAGCGGCTACAGCTGGTGGGGGTGCTGGCTCCTGGTCTCTCTGCCTTTTTTCTCTCCAGTTCATAACGTTCCTCTTTCGCATCGCGGCGGCAGTTCCGGCCACCACCTTCCGCCACGTGAGCCGGTTTTGCGTTTTTGTTCGCCAGCCGTCGAATTCACCGATTCTTTTCAGGTGTCGTTTGAAAACATCTTTGTAACGGAGTCGGGGAGCTCCAATTTTTCATGGACCCTCCTTCAATTCACCATAAAATGTCTTTTTTGGAATTCTTTCGTCTTCCATTCTTGTTGTATGACCGGTCCATCTCAGCTGGCTTGAAGTGATAATCTCTTCGACACTAGGCATCTCAGCTCTTTCTAATACCTCAAAGTTGGACACATGTTCACTCCATTTTATGCCCATCAACTGGCGAAGATGCCTTTGTTGCACTTGATCAAGTCTCCTGAAGTGACGTCTGTATAGTGTCCAAGTTTCACAACTGTACAATAATGTGGGCATTACGATGGCTCGGCATACTTTCATCTTTTTTGTCAGATAGATCCCCCTCTGGTTCCAGAGACGCTCTCGCAGTTTTCCAAAAGCCATTGCAGCAGCGTGGATCCTCGTTGTGAGCTCTGTATCTATACTTCCATTTTTAGAAATGGTACTACCCAAGTACGTGAATTTATCCACCTCGGTAAGTTGAGATTCATTTAGAAATACTTTTCTTTGTGATAATCTTTCAGCGGGGCTATATATAGTCTACTTATAAGTAAACTATACAATAAATGACTCCCCAAAATTTTGGGTAGAGAACAAGAAGAGAAAAAATGCTTCTTTAACAATTGAATTTGTTATGGATATAAGTCCGTACGTATACATCGTTTTCTTTACGTTTTTTCTTATTAAATATGCTTAATATTTCTTCCATTTTATGATTTATAGCACGCTTTGATAAATAGTATATACAATACTGTCCACATACATCTGAATCTATACTCTGATACTGTTTGGTATTTAACATGAATACTCTTTGAGTCTTTTTACCGAGCTTTGCATCGGCACGAAAATTCATAAACAACACAACTTTTTTGAGTGGTAGGAACGCAATCTTTTTTAGCAGATGGTAGCATAACTCTTCACGGGACTTCACAGCATAGAAATAAGATGTAATGGTTTTACTAATTTGATTTTCAAACTTTGATGAAACGTTACTGATCCAAGGCAATTTTAGCTATAACGGGCACTTCTCTGGACCAAATTTTTCTGCTGCAAAGTTGGCTAATTTTTGGTTGATGCAAGAAAGTAGAACATCTGCTGGATATCCGTTTTCGATGAGTAGTTGTATTATTTTGTCGAGTTCTGAGCCTAATTTAGTTTTAGAGCAGACCATAAGTGCCCTGTAAACTAAGGTTTAATTAGGCTAATCTTTCTTGTCTTTTGGCTTAAGGAATTCCAACGGATGTATAACCATGTGTCTACTTTCGATATGTGAACGATACTTTTGTCATCTTTGGTTCTGAGCTGGATTGTGACCACTTAGCGCTTCCAAAATTTTACGGTTGAATTGTTCCTAAGGGGCTGTTCAATAATTACGTCACGCTCCGTCACGGCTTCATGTGAGATCCCCTTGCGTAATGTCACTCTAGGCAGAGACAACCCCCCCCCATCTTAAAAAAATTCCAGTACATATGTAACACATGAAAAATTAGAGTAATGCAAGTTTTCTTTTGAATGTATAGCAAATTAACAACATGTAAATATCAAGTCAATCGTTTCGTCGGTTTAGATAAAAGTTGATCAATCGCTTGTCCAGATTGGATCCATATCATAGTAAAACTTTATTTCACAACTTTTTTCATACCGTGACGCCACGGACCTGAAGTAAGTACTACCCATCCCATTCATTTACCGTCACGCTGCGTCACGAAAAACCTGAAGAGCCACCCACTCCCCTAGCGTGACGTAATTGTTGAACGGCCCCTAATTTGTTCTGGAATTATTAGGGTTTAAGCAATTTAGACAATACACTATTAATAGGATCACAATCGGTCAAAATAAAGTCAAAAATTTTAATTTTTTGAAATAAAGTCAAAAATGTTAAGTGCTGTCAAGAAAGTCAAAAGCAGAGTGCAAGCCACGTGTGTGTATAT